>CM053570.1:21659-38364 GCA_028646485.1 Cryptoprocta ferox
TGGTTGGTGATGAGGATGCCAGGGTTGATAAGGAACAGTGGTTGGGAGATACAGTGGACAAGCCATGGTTACTGAGGGATGAAGTGGTGGGCTCATGCTCATATTCCTGGCTGGGACCAGTGGAAGGATGGGAGGTGGTACCTTTCACTATGGTGGAGAGTCTGGAAAGGGGAACTGGTGGAGAAGAAGGTAGTCCAGGTGTGGACACATGAATTTTCCTAGATGGCAGTTGAAGATAAGGAGGTAGATGGGTTTGTCCTGGGCAACATCCTGAGGAACCCCACCTTTAAGGAAAGGACACAGGGAGATGAGGTACAGAGGAATGAGGGGCAGCCACAGAGGAGAGCTGGGAGAGTGGGGTGCGATGGAAGTAAAGGGGAAAGAATGTTTGAGGATGCAGAGGGATCATGCAAGGCAGGGCTGGAGAAGTGTACTTTGCCTTTAGTGGTAAGCGGCCACAGATCACCTCCGGGGAAACATTGTCATTGGCAAGGTATGAGGAAAGCCAGGTTGCAGGGATGGCAGCTGTCACTCTTTTCTTCCTAGACTGTGAGCTCCTTGGGGCAGCAGCAGTGTGCTAGAGCTGGATGGGCTCATTAGAGGGGATTGTTGGAGAGCCAGGAATTTTGTGAACCTTTGTTAAATCACTTGGTGGATTAAAATCAGCCATGGTGGGAGTTTTACACCACATAAATCAACAAAGGCTATAATCAGGGCCTCCTGCCCTTCTCCTTTTCTTATGAGAGCTGGTTTACCAGCACACCTCTGGAAGACTGTCTTTTTTGTAACTCAGTGCTTAGAATTTAATGACTAATCAATGTCTGCTAAGTAAAGGCATGAGTGAATGAATTAGTGAATGAATAAATGAAACAATCCCAGAATGCCTGTCTGTCATGCTGATCTTCTCCTGTCATGGTCCTTTAGCTTTCTTGTAGGGCAGGATGGTGTCATTTATGAAGGAGTGGGCTGGAATGTCCAAGGCTCCTGTGCTCCTGGCTACAATGACATTGCCCTGGGCATTGCTTTCATGGGCACCTTCTTGGGTAAGTGAATGCTTTGGGTAGTGACAATGACCTCTCATTGTATGGTGTCTGAAAGAATGTGTCTCATATGGAATACGACAGCATCAAACTCAGGCATCACTTCAGACCCTGCATGTGCTGGACTTCCCAAGCTTCAGATTTGAGGTTTGACGAAGCTAAATTTGACCAGGAATGACCCCCCAGCCATAATGCCCACACACATACAACCAAATGCCTCTCTCTTCTGACATCAAAGGTACATATAAGACAAGGGGAAAATATCTTTGTGCATATTTTTTGCTAAGTTTTTACAATGGCAACAATGTGGGGACCCTGGCCTTATTTGCCACAGCCCTGAATGAGCTCCTGTCTCTGTATCCAAAGTGTACACTGAAAATTGTCATTGCTCATAGCTCTTGACCAGAGTTTGTTTAGACTCAGAGGCCTTTTGCTGAACCTCTGGGAAGAGGAGACCATGTCACTTGGGGCTGGTTCAGGCCGAAACTAAAATGGACATTGAGTGGGGCAAGGGGTGACCCAGGAAGGTACCCACAGATGGGGCTGGGCATGTGGAGATGCAGGAAGCAAAGGTTGCTCAGTCTCAGCACTATTGACATCTTAGATAAGGTCATTCTTTTTTACAGAGGCTGCCTTGTGCATTGTAGGACAGTTAGCAGCATCCCTGGCTTCTGCCACCAGATGCTTACATCACCCTTTGCCTAGCTGTGACAACCAAAAAATGTCTCTACACAGTACCAAATATCCTATGGGAGGCTATATTTCCCCAGTGGGGAACTACCAGGCTAAATATTTAGAGCAGACAAAGGCTCTGTACATCCCCAAACAACTATATGTTTTATCCCAGGGTCTGCTACTTTCATTTGGGAAGAACTTTGGTGCTGAGGAATCTGAGTATTGACTTGGTTTTCTGTCTGTCTATAGGGTGACAATAGTGGAATATATTAGCTTGGTGGTACGGGATTCAGGAATGGGTCCTTCCCTAGGCAGGGTGCCCTGGAATCCTAGAACAGATGGATAATTCTGTTTTGTAGGTACCCCACCCAATGCCGCAGCCCTGGAGGCAGCCCAGAACCTGATCCAGTGTGCAGTGGACAAGGGGTATTTAACTCCCAACTACCTGCTGGTGGGGCACAGTGATATTGTCAATACACTGTCTCCTGGGCAAGCTTTGTACAACATCATTAAGACCTGGCCTCATTTCAAACACTGAAAGAGCTCCTACTCCTTCTGAGACTGCTTCTCCCACCTGGCTGCTGGGCCTCCCCTGTCCTCACCCCCCATCCTGACTCAACACCTGGTGTCCCCTCCATGTCAGCCCCATTCTGTCCCTCCTTTCTCAGGTTAGGATGATCCTCTCCTGCTAGCACCACCTCCCAGCATGCCCAAACCCTGGAGCTAGGCATACCCAGCCCTCTGAGTGAGCCCCACCTTCCTCACTCCTCATCTTCCCCTCCCCTAGGCACCCAGCTCCTAAGCCAGGTGGGAAGATGGGCTGATCCTTTGTTGACTTGTCTTTCCCTTTCTGGCTGCCCCTCTTTCCCATGTACCTTCCCCTGCCATCTTCCCACCAGCTCCAAAGCCCCACACAGGACCCAGGTCAAGGCCCAAAACCCCTCTCTGCTCACACACCAACTTGTCCACATGTGGATGCAGCCCTTATTTCAGGGCTCATTGCTTACAGGTGTGGTTGTTCTCTCCACTGGACTCTGAGGGTTTCCAGGATTATTTACCCCCATGTCCTTGATTCCTCAGCAGTGTCTGGAGTCTTGTATGTGCTAGATGTTTGTTGGAGAGGTGGATGAATAAACAAATGTGTGGGTTGAGTCCGTGTTTCTCTTTCCAGTCTGTTCCGCCATCCCCTCTCTTTGGGTACACCTTTTGTGACTGTCCCCCATCCTGACATTTTCTCTCTGTTCTTGCCCCTCCTAGTCTGAGGCTCAGAGCCAGCTCTGGTCACTTGAGTGTAATGGTTTCTTTGCCTTTAGGGTCCTGTGTCCTGTCCTCCCCAAGTTCCCCGAGGGCAGAGACAGTACTCCTCCAGGCCCAGCTGGGCTGTGTCCACACAAGCAGCCATAAACAGATGCTCATGGATGAAAACTGTAAACTAATATCTCAAACCCCATGCTAAAAATACCAAGATAATGACATAAGATATGGGAGGAATCAATTAGAAGTATAAAAGTATAAAATCAGGTAATAGAACTCAGGAGAGAATAAGAACCACAATAATTCAGAATTTCCATTTCAGAAATGATCAGTTAGGTGATGAATGCTGAGGTATATTAAAGGAATGGATTTTAAGTGAAAACTTTCCTTTGGCCATTCAGAAAAAGAAAAAGAAAAGAAAAAAAGTGACTAATAAGAGAAAGAAGTATGTCATCAGACTTTTGAACAACACTTTAGGCTAGGAAAAAATGGAACGTTTTATTTATTTTTTCTTTTTTAATGTTTTTATTTTATTTCAGAGGGATAGAGAGAGAGAGAGAGAGAGAGGGAGAGAGAGAGAGAGAATGCAAGAGAAAGAGAGGCAGAAAGAGAGAAAGGGAGACAGAGAATCCGAAGCAGTCTCCAGACTCCGAGCTGTAAGCACAGAACCTGATGCAGGTCCTAGGTGCCCCAATAACATTTTAATTATAGGAGTGAAATGTGGGATGACCCAGGGATTTTATATTCAACCAAATTGACTTTCAAGTACAAAGGTCACAGACAACTCATCAAACACATAAGAACTCTGGGGATACCATCCCATTAGCCCTTCCTTAGGAATCTCCAAGAGAATGGCCTCCAATAACCAAAATAAGACATTGAGGTAACAGCCAGAGCTAAGCATCTTATGCATATGTATTTATAAGTGAGGACTACAGGAGGATTATTAGAGATCCAGGACAGTTTTTAATAGGTTTGAGCTGACAAGGAGCATATATGACAGAAGTGCAAAAAAGTGAGGAGAGAATAAGGAGGTCATCTGCAAATTAGTTTCTAAACTATTTTAGTGATTACATCATTGGTGTTAATATTGGTACTCTTTTAAGAAAGCTTAGTGTGAGATGTGGGATCCAAAAAAATGAGTAATTATGTGATCTTGTAATTCCACCATTCCCAGTATTTTTTAAAATAAGATACCACGGTGGGGAAAGGAGGCACAGATGAACACAGAAGAGGTTATGTACTATACCATAGCCTTGGATTTGAATTGAAAACATCTGGATGAACTCATGAGGTACTGATAAACCTATGAGGTGTTTCATCTTAAATTTTTTCTTTGCCATTGCCCACTGAAGGTAAGCTAGAAACTTTGATCAAGTAGCAGTATGTTAGCATCCAGACTCGGAGCTTAAGGTACTATTTTCCAATAAAAAAAATCAAAGTTTCTTGGAGAAATGACTGGCTGCAGCTTTGGGATAGGAAATATACAAGAAAAATGAGAAACATTTTCTCATATCAGATAGTGATGAAGCAATAAAATGTATCTCAGATTGGGTAAAAAATTTTGAGAGATACCCACTGCTTGGTGAGAGAATTTGAATATCTAATATCTACTAAATGGGACGATTTGAGAATTGATAGCAACAGTAACTGCAATGTGTCTGGGCTTCTTAATTTTAAATCCACAATCATTATGATTCAAAAGGCCTAATTGGTTATCTTTGAAAAATCCCAGAAGACCGCCTGAATCCACTTTTTCTTCTAATTGAAGTATTGTTGACATACAGTATTATATTAGTTTCAGGCATTTAATATGACAATTTGATAATTCTATACATTATGTTGTGTTCATCATAAGCAGTTACCATCTATCACCATGCAGTGTTATTACAGTATTACTTCTCTGTGCTGTATTTTTCATCCTATGACTCATTTATTTTATAACTGGAAGTGTATACCTCTTAATCTTCTTCACCTAATTTCCCCTTCCCCCACCCCTCTCCTCTGATGACCACCACTTTGTGCTCTGTATTTATGGGTATGTTTCTGTTAATGCATGTCTTTATTTGAAAACTTAGACAGAGACAGAGAGAGAGAGAGAGAGAGAGAGAGAGAGAGAAGAATAAAGGACCTATTCTGCTCTTCCTATACAAAGAATAGGAATGAATGACCAAATAGACCAAAGAGTAAAGAAACTAAACCAAGATGGACTTGTTAGTTTTATTCCCATGTCAGGTGTGAATTTTCTGGCATTTGGTGACCTATAAGGCACAAACCAGTTATTGAACCATATAGCATTCTTTAGCACTGACATTTCAGTGTGATTACATAAAGGAAACTGCTGGGCATGGGTGACCCATGATGGGAGAAGGGGTCTGAGACCTACGGGCAGCTCAGAGTGTGCCCATCACTTCAGACAGTGTGGGAGAATTGTTTAGATCCTGGTTCCTGAGGCTAAATTCACACATGAATTCTCTCAGTTCACTTATATGTCAAGTGAAGATGATAATAGAACACCATGGGCTTGGGTAGTTTGAGAAGGGATGAGAGTTTTCATTGCAAATAAAAACTTAGAACACTGAAAACAAACTAAAGAACCAAATGTCAAAATGTCTTTACACTACTTAGAGGTGAGCATATTGCTTTTGGAGAGGCAAAAAATTCAGTTTTTATCTGTACAGGTCATGGAGTGAGGAGAATGAGACAGACGATTCACTCAGTTCCCTGCTTTCTCATGAGGAGAGATCCAGCCATGGGGGCCAGACCACAAGATATTCTGGGCTCCACTGGTCATGGCACTGTGAACCTCGAAGTCTTCTGTGCTGTTATCTCTTCTCTATCATTTTCTGAGTTCAGGTTTACCTGCTACCACCAGCAGAAGACACCCCCATCCTGTCTTTGTGTGTACATTGTGTGTACTTTCTGTGTACATTGACCTTCCCTCTCCTGCACAGAGGATCCGTGGCTGGAGAAGAGTCACAGGCTGTCAGGGGTGGATCTTAAGTCTAGCCCAATGAAGAATGAATTCCAACGCTCTGCCTCTTCATGCTCTCCCTTTATCCCATGTCTGCTTCCAGAGTACTTTCTGCAACCTCAATACATTATCTGTTATGATTGTCTGCAAATTCCATGATACTGTCCAACACCATCACTGTCTATACATTCTGCCTTGTCTTTTGTGCATCCCAAGGTCTCAGCATACTCTTCATGACCTAAAGATGTCTTCAGATCAGGGTCCTACCCTTTGGGTTCTGTCCAGATCAAGATCTGATTATCTCTGTGGCCTCCAGGCTGCTTTGACATTCACACTGAGAACTTCTGTTATCTTGGTTTCTAAAACCTTATCAGCTCCACATGCTTCCCCCTGACTTCACCCCACTTCACACTTGTCACAGAGCTCCTCATCTCTGGGGACTACATCCACTCCCAAATTGAGAGTCCTGACAATTCCTTTTATATTCCTGATCTATGGTACTTCTAACAATTCCCTCTCCTAACATTTCATTACCTTGTTGAGCCTAAGCATGAAGCTACAGGGATATGGTTTTTAACCTATTTCATATTTAATTTTAATTTCAGTTCCTGACATAACAACCCATTCCTGGCCTCCTCATTCCTCCTTATAATTCCCTAACTTATATATCACTTTACAGACAAGATGGATCTTCATGTTTCACCTCAATTGTCATCATTATTGGTGTTTCAGTCAGTATCCCACACTATATTATTAGCTCCTTGAAAGTGAATTTGATTATTGTTTTAACTATACTTGGATAATGATTTTTACCTAGAGTAAATTCTTTATAATTGCTGGCAGATTAACTGAATGAATATGATTTTTTAATTTTTAGTTTTCTTTTTTTTTAAAGTAAACTCTACTCAAGATCAAGAGTAACATGCTCTACCAACTGAGTCAGTCAGGTGCCCCTATAAGATGATTTTGATATGAAGGTATGACATAGCCAGAAAACAATAATGCTGTAAATATGTATAGAATACTTAAGAGTTCTCCTCAAAAGATATGAATATTTTTTTCTAGCAAATTCTGTGGTACTTTTTCTCTGAAACCCTTAAACTTGGCAGTCATGAAAGATCTGAAATCTCTTTTGATAGCCCTAATATTTTATTTATTATTAGGTTTTATTAAGAATGTAATATATACCTTTCATTTTGTACAAGTGCTTAGAGTTCCCCTCTACTTTCTAGATGGGATTCTACCTGATTCGTGGATCATTTAATAAACCCAATTAGGTCTTCAAATGTACTCAGCTGAATTTTGTTTTTTTTTTAACAGAGCCCAGTGTGTAGAACATAGTGGGTATCTAAGTAGAATCTCAAGTGGGCAGCGTGCTTTTCAGGATCTCTGGTCTGAGTACTCACATTTCAGGTGGCTGCAACTCTAGTACCCTTGGCAGAGCATGTCTGGAAAGTCTTATCTATGAACCTCTTCAGAGAAGGTCCCTCCTCAGACAAGGGGATTCTAGGAGACCAGAGCTGAAGACTGAGATGACTGTCTGGAATGAGTGAAAATGTGGAGAGCTTTGGTTTATAGGATACTTCTGGTTTATAGGATATTTCTTAAGGCATTTGTTTCAGACAGTTTGATGCTGAGGTGGAGGTGGTGGATACCTGGGCCAGCTGGCTACAGAGTCAAATAAGGTCTAATGATGATGGCACATTGTGTGCTGTTTCCTGAAATGCAGCGTTCTATTTCTTTGCCCCCATCTTACCCCTGTTGGTGGCCCAGGTGGTATGGGCAGAATAGGGTGGGGTGTTGTTGAATGACTTCCATCTACAGCCTTGACACTCCTAGAGCAGATCTGCCTCCAAGGCCAAGAAGTCCCCAGATGTCGGGTTGGCTGGGCTTCCCAAGGGTTGGGGATGAGGAAACAGCTCAGGGAGCCTTGGGCAATCATGTCATTTCCCAAGGAGGCGGTACTTGGGCTTATTCACAGGGTGAAGCCTTGCTCTCAGCTTGAGTCTGGTCTCCCCCAGTTACTCTGGGTGCCCTGCACGGAGCCTGCTGGGAGCCTCAGAACTCTGCACCCTCTCCACTTTCTATTAGGAATCCAGGTATTCTTCTCTCCAGAAAGACAGGGCTCAAGTACTCCCTTACCAGGGAGGGAGTGCTCTCTGATGAGAGGCATTCTGAAGGCCTGGGAGGTGGTAGCTGGAGAAGGAGGGCAGGGCCAGAAACCAAGTCTGAAGGAAGGAATTGCCAGCTAATGAAGGGGGAGCCACCTGCACCCTGACCTGTGGAGCTGGGACAGCACGGGACCCACAGGTATTTCTGAGTGTGGGTGTGAGTGTGTCTCTTGTTGAGAAGCCCTCTCCCTTGGAAGGGACTGGACTCTATCTAGTTAAAATGTTAACATGGTAGAGAAAGTTCCTTGATCTTCCCTCTTGAACTCTTCCTCCAAATTAAAAAAAAAAAATTCTTTTTTAAATTCTACTAAATGAGTTTAGTTCTACCATTCCTGGACCTTTCTTGCCAAGGTTGTGGGTCCTGGAGTTAACTCTACTCAATTTCTTTCCTTTCTGTCTAGCTCTGACTCCCTATAGGTTATGTCTCACTTGGCCCCTGTTCTACTGCATCTTTATTTTAAGGATTCAGAATGCATAGCAGTATGAACCAAGACAGATAAACCCTGGCACCAGGCAATCCTGTCATCTCAGTGTTTGTGATTGGAGGTGGGAGTGGGAGGTGCCACTAGTCTCTGCCATGGTGTGATGAGGGGCTGGGCTCAAGCCTTGCGATTTCAGCTGTGTGATATGACAAGCTCAGGACAGCATTTGCCACTTAAACACTCATGATTGGGAAAGCATGATGAGAAAGTGACCAGGATCCAAACCTCCTGTTGACCAGAATTGATTGCTGGTTTCTAGATAGCTTTGCAAAAGGCCAACTTGTTTTCTGGGAGGCCAGCCACAGGGCTTCCATACTGGACAAGTTAATCCTTACCTCTCATTTGGCTAAAAAGGAAGGCTGAACACTTTCCCCCATGCTTCTTAGGTGTCTGTTCTCATCTGCAACGGGCTCATTTCATCTTCAGTGACAGTTTTCCCCAAATGAAAGGAGTCTTGGGTGTTACTCACTGAGAGATTGCTTGTCCTGATCCAGGAAGCTTCCATATGCTCAGGTCTTAAGCTTAAATGGTTCTAAACATTTTCCATCTGTGGACTACTGATTATAATATAAAAACTCTGGAGGGCAATGATATACCTCATTTTATCTGAAACTTCCTTCTGTCATTTCTCAGTAGGATAACCAGGAGAAAAGTTGATGTTTTGGTTGTCATCTGGGGAACTGGTATTTCATTTTGACTGAGGATAAGCAAGCAATTCATTTCTGCCCAAGAGAGCCAAAAAGATTCCTGCAGCCAGAAACGACCACAGAGATCCTAGGATTTAACCTCTTGGGCCCACATTGAGAATTACCAGCATCAGAAACTTGGACAGACTGTGGAGAAATTCCAGGCAGAGGCTGTGGAGTCATACCTGGATATGAATCCTGATCTGCCACTACTGGTTGGGTAACATTGGGCAAGAGCTGTTAGCGCCCTCATTTACTGAGCACCTGCTGAGGGTCAGGCTATGTGCTGGGGACCCTGAGACCCCTAGGAAGGTGCTGGCTCTCAGTTTGGTAGAGAGGCAGGCAGGGGTGCCATGCAGTAGGGTGGGTACCCTGTTGAGTAGTGAGCACAACTGGCTTAACTGTCAGCATCTTTCCCAGGACCAAACTCCACACTAACCCTGTTGCACCCTGGGACCACATGAGGATGCTGCTGTTGCTTCTTATCTTCTCTGCTCGGGATTTCCAGGTCTGGGGTGAGTTTTCTTTCATTGAGTCAGAAGTGCTTTTGGTACTATTTGTAAGTCATCCTCTTTATCGCTCATTGATTGCTCCTTCTGGCCAGTCCTTGCTCCCCATTAGAGCCTAGCTCAGGTGTCCCCTGTCCTGCTGAGAGTCGCTTCAGTCCTCTCCCCAGCCTGCCCGGCACACCTTGGCCTTAGTGTCATGGTCATGAATTTGCTCCTGTTTATTTCACAGAATGGAGAAAGGGACAGAATGGAGACCCTTAGTGATCTTGACTTATGGACAAAGATACAAGCTGGGCTCCATTGTAAAAGTGACTTACCCAAGGTCATCTGACAACTTTGAGGAGGCCACTGAGTATAGTGGCAGTGAACACAGCTTGGGTCAGACAACCTAGGTTGGAGTCCAAGTCCATGGCTTAAACCCATATCATCTTAGACAAGTAACTTAACCTCTCTGAGCCTTAGTTTCTCCACTGTGTTGAGGGAGTGGTTAATTTTCTTTGCTTATTACATATACTCATTTTAAGCCACAAATCTGATAAGGCTCTTGAAAGTGCTTTGTAAACTACAGAGCTGGCTTGTGGGAGGTGATGTTGGTGACACTGCTGCTATAGGTTATGCTCCTATGATCTCTGGTACTGAACAGGCAGAAGAGGCCTGTTGATGACGACTAATCCTCAATTAATCCCATCTCAAAAATCTAGCTTGTGAGGACAGTCACAACAATCTGCAAATTTCTGTATTTCAAGAACCTTGTCTGGATCAATACATGCTTGATACATGTGTACATGTTACCACCAAATAATGATGACCACCTTGATATGTGACCCTCTGATCTGAACATAGGTATGTAGGTGAGCCAGGAGAACTAGAGATGCTCAGACGAGGGGCAGGAGAGATGGCAGTGCCCCTGGAATGAAGGGGATTTGGGAGGGGATAAAGGCCTCATTGAGGCAGATGTGAGAGGGAGAGGTGGGGTGAAGCCAGAAACATCTATAGTTCTCTTTTGTGTTGTGTCCTAGAACATGTCAGGGGACTTTGGGGAGTAGAGAGGCTGTTGACTTTGGGGTGAGAACGTCGAGTCCATGCCTCTTCGCTGGTCCAGGTATTCTCCAAGGACCAGCACTAAGTGCAATTTTCCTTTGCAGGGGATTCCCCACTGTTCTCCTGGACTGAAACCCAAGCCAGAGGATTGTCAGAGGGGCTTCTGGACTTGTTTGTTGGCATCTCTCAGCTCATTCACAGGGGTCGAAATGGTGAGGTGGTTTGGGATTAGCTCAGGTGGCCAGAAGTGTTTCTTAGGACTTAATTATGCCTGGGCCGGGTTGGTAGGTGGGGTTGAATCCCATAAGGCTCATCTGCCAATGACTCCCACGGATTGTCCTGAATCCTCAGGCAAAGGTGTGTTCCAGGAAGGAGGGAAAACCCAGGGACCAAGAACAAGCCCCCCAGTCCCCAGCTGTCAGTAGAAGGGTAGAGACACCCTATCCCTCAGAAAGCTCCCAGGTGCTTCCAACATGAATAGAGTAAATGAGCCCTCAGGGGTCTTGGGGTCCAGTGTGGAGCTCTCAGCCCTGCCCACAGTGCATTTTCACATGGAAGAAAGACATGTACCTGATGCTCAGGGAACTTCCTAAGGGGTCTAATCTGAGGAGAGAGGTAGAGCTTTCCTCAGAGAGTCACCATTCTGAGGCGAGGCCCAGACAAAAGACAGGTCAGAGACCCAGGGCAAGTGCCAGAGAGGACAATGCATTCATACTGAGGTGCTTTACGAGATGGCAGCTCAGAGCCCCGGTTAGCACAAAGTGTCACAGAGGCTGCTTTCTGGAGGTGAGGAGTGCGAAGCAGTCCAGGGTGGGGCCGAGGGGGGTTTCTCCTTTAGGATATACAATGAAGGGGTATATGAAAAACAAGACAGCTTTACTTCTAAGGCTGGTAGAGTCTGCATGGGGACTGGCTTTAGCCAGAATGGGCTATGGAGATGAGAAAGGGAGGCTGTGGGTGGTGAAGGCCTCCAGGGGACACTCCCAGGCCTGCAGAAGAAATAATAGTGCCTGCTGTATGCCATCTTGTGGTCCCTTTGCAGAAGCTCCCACCATTGTCTCCCGCAAGGAGTGGGGAGCAAGGTCACCAACCTGCAGGGCCCAGCTGACCCCACCTGTGGCCTATGTCATCACAAACCAGCTCACAGGGATGGAGTGCCAGAAGCAGGATGTTTGCAGCCAGAGGCTTCAGGGCCTTCAGTCCCATTCTGTCTACACCAAAGGCTGGTGCGATGTTGCCTACAAGTAAGAGAATGGGCGGGTCCTGGAATCACACTCAAGTCTGCCTCTGAGGGGGCCACCCAATTTCCCTTGTCTAGTTTCCCATCTTCCCACTTGTGTTGCTTTTATAATGAATAAAAAATGTTAAGACAAACAAAATCCAGAATCCTCAGAGGTGTTTAGGAGGGATGGCTCTGAGCCATTTATTCAAAGGTGGTCTTGGACACTGGAGGATCCTGGAAAACAAGGGAGATTGTGTAATAATTACAGTTGCTCTTGGAGGCCTCAGAACATTACAGTTTACAGAGATCTTCACAAGCATTACCTAGGCCCTCCCATCCACTCTGAGGAATGGGTAGGAGAAATATTACCACCCTGTGTCAAAGGTAAGGATGCCATGATCTAGAGAACACAGAGAATTTACTCAGTTAAGGAATGTGGACCTAGAGCTCTTCATAGACTGCCTGCTGCTCCAGAAGTCTACACACAGACAGTGAGGAGCATTCTCCCACTGGGTTCCTTGGAGAGCCACCTTGCACTGAGATCTGATCTCATGGGGAGTGGTGGTGGGGATTGAGAGGGGAGAGCCCCATGTTAAAACAAGTGTGAGGCATGGAGAGATCTGTAGGTTGTGTATCAAGTGTCCACTCTAAGAATTATCAGTGGAGGCCCAGAACCTCTTCCTTTCCCCTTAATAATGAGGATAGGAGCGCCTGGGTGGCCCAGTTGGTTCAGTATCTGACTTGTTTTCAACTTAGGATATACACGGTTTGTGAGATGGAGCCTTGAGTCATTGGGCTCTGCACAGTGAGGAGCCTGCTTGGGATTCTCTCTCTTCCTCTCTCTCTGCCCCTCCCCACGTGTGCACACACACACACACACACACACACTCCCTCAAAATAAATAAAAATAAACTTAAAATTTTTTTTAAATGAGGATATGTATATAGGCATACATAATCTCTAGTTTGTACAGTATGGCTGACTGTTGCCATAAGGGGCTGTTCACATTAGCCTAACTAAAGACTAACTGCTGCAGAGTGACAGAGGTACCTACTGAAAGTCTGGGCAGCGAAGTCTGCCCAGGTCAGTGGGCAGAGGCCTCACTTTGTCCCCAGGCCACATCAGCATAGGGCGGGAAGTGGGCTCACTTCCATTCAGGGCCTTTAGGCAACCTTGAGAAAGTGTTCTTTTCTGTGCTCCATTTGCTGTGGAAACTCACAGTCTACTAAAACTAGAATGTGGCAAGGGCTGTGAAAACATAATTTCTGGAGTGTGGTTGGGAGGTGGAGGGTGAGAAAATTATAGAGAGACAGAAAGGAAGGAGGAAGTAGAACAAAAGAATAGATATATTTTAAAAAAACTGAAAAAAGGAATATTCTAAACAAATTTCTGTGATAAAGAAGAGCTTACAGGTATTCCTAAGGAGAAACTGAAGAAAAAGCCAATATTAAGGGATTCCTGAATTCCAGTTATTTATTTTAAATGTTCATGTACTTTCTCGTATAATTTAAAAATAGGATGGATGAATTTTCATTGCCCTGGAAAAGTGTTGAAATAATGTCCTCAGGTGTCTTAAGAGTCACACATTTGAATTCCCCTTTGAACCAAATATTTTTTTTATTTTTAAAAAATGTTTATTTATTTTTGAGAGAGACAGAGCATGAGTAGGGGAGGGGCAGAAATATATAGAGAGAGGGAGGGAGACACAGAATCTGAAGCAGGCTCCAGGCTCTGAGCTGTCAGCACAGATGTGAATTCGAACCCATGAACTGAGAGATCATCACCTGAGCCAAAGCCAGACACTTAGCTGACTGAGCCACCCAGGTGCCCCAGAACCAAATGAGTATTTTTAAAGTGAGGTTCTGGGAAACACATGTAAGTTAAGTCACAACATAATTTAAAGTATATTCCCACATGACTTAGAAATCTAAATGGGTTATTTATGTCCCACTGTTAGGTAATTAAAGCATAGTGCTTATCGATGAGCCTCTAGAATCCTTTTCTACTCTGAGGGTGGGTGAGAAGTCTTCTTTAATTTGCATTAAATCCATGTTTCCTTGCCCTGCAGCTTCCTGATCGGGGATGATGGCAGGGTATATGAAGGTGTTGGCTGGGACATCCAAGGCGTGCATACCCAGGGTTACAACAATATCTCCCTGGGAATCGCCTTCTTTGGCAATAAGATAGGTAATGGTTGTCCCCTTAGGTCCTCTGCCAGAGAGTTTTCCACACTCTCTTCCTCCACTCCCTCATCTTCACACTCTTGTCTCTCCCATCTACAACATACTCGTCCTCTCTGACCATCACCCCTCTCTCTCTCTCTCTCTTTTTTAATGTTTATTTTTGAGAGACAGACAGAGAATGACTGGGGGAGGGGGAGAGAGAGAGGGAGACACAGAATCTGAAACAGGCTCCAGGCTCTGAGCTGCCAGCACAGACCCTGATGCGGGGCTCAAAGCCATGAACTGTGAGATCATGACCTGAGCCAAAATTGGATGCTTAACCAACTGAGTCACCCAGATGCCCAATCCCTTCTCTTGAGTTCTTTGCTCCTTTGGATTCTATGACATGGCATTTTTATTGTTGTTGTTGTTCTTTCCTTCCTCTCTGGTCTGCACTCCTGTGTGGTGGCTGAAGCCACCACTGACACTGCTTAAGCTCTCAGTTCTTACCATCACTTCTGGAGTCTGAAGTTTTATGACACTGAGTCTACAACTATGGATGGAGAGGCAGAAAAGCATGGCTTCTCCCTTGCTGGAGTGGCAGAATCCAGCCAGAGCTGACAGCAAGGAAGTCTGGGAAATGTAGTTTGAGGTTTCTAGCCCTCTGAAAAACAGAGGAGAGCTCAAGAAAAAAAATGGAGTTAAGAGCTAGTAGGTGAATAACTGGCACCTTCCAGGATCCTCATTTGCCAACTGAGCCTAGGAATAGCATTTATCTTGGAGGTTTTCAGTGAGAAGTATATGAGTTAATGGATATAAAGTACACTTGCCACATGCCTGATTGTGGGAGCTCCTAAATTCTGTTCCCTTTTCCTGCATGCTAGGGCATACCTGACTTAGTCAGGTTGGCCTTCCTTTGCATGTAGCTTTAATTACCACCCAGCTCTTCCACCTAGAGATGGAGTATGAATAAAGTCCTAGTTTGGCAATTGGAAGAGGTCACCAATTTGACTTCCCAGAGCTCTGTCCAAGTAGCTCCTTTTCTCTTAGGCCTCATTTTGGTTACTGGGCTCATTTCCTCTATTCCCATCTATCAGTTTTTCAGGGTTAGGTGACATCTTATCCTCCCCCAGGCCTAAGTCAGGCTGGAATGTCTTGCTGACAGTTCTTGGTTCCATGTTATCCTCTTTCAGGAAGCAGTCTCAGCCCTGCTGCCTTATCAGCTGCAGAGGACTTGATCTCCTATGCCATCCAGAAGGGTCATCTGTCACCCAGGTATATTCAGCCACTCATCTTGAATGAAGAGGTCTGTCTGGCCCCTCAAAAGCCAGTGATTTCTAGGAAAGGTAAGACCCTCAATCTTGCCTCACTTTCCTCCCAGTTGCCACTCAACCACAGAAGGGAATGCTGTGCCCTACTGGTGTTCACTGGCTTCTTGGATCAAGAACACCTCATGCTGAGATCCAAAAATTCTTACAGGCCACCTTCCTGGCCTCCTCTCCTTCCCACTGGAGTGATATAGCCATGTGACCATTCTTGATATCAATATATATATATGTGCACACACTTTCATTCAAGCAACAGATATTTACTGAATATGAGGCACTATTCTAGGAACTGAGAATACAGCTGGGAACAAATATACAAATCTGCACATTGCAGTGAAGAAAGACAGAAAATGAAGAGCTCAACAAGTAAACTACATATGATGTCAGATTGCATCAAAGTTATGGAGAAAAAGAAAACATGGGAATGGGATGGGGTAAACATTTATACATGTTTGTGTATACCAGGTGAGTACACACACACACACACACACACACACACACACACACCACGTTCTAAGTGCAAAACCCAGCCATCCTGCAACATGACCACAACACTGAGAAAAACGAGTCAACAGGTAACACTGACATCAGAGTGAATATTCCAGGAAGTTGGGTAATGAAAATCATGTGCTATGTTGGAGTGGACAAGTAGTGACCTAAAACCAGAACAATTTATCTAGCTCTCTGCTAGAGTGGACCCTTTATAGGACTCAGGATATTTTTATTAAGCTTTTTTTTTTTAATAAAGTGTTTCTGGCTTTCATATGGATGCTGTCTTCAATAATGATATTTTTAGTATTTGTAGAGTTTTTATATATTTTGAATTATTTCCATATACACATAGTTCAAAGACACAGCTGATTTCTGCACACTGTCCTGTTTCATAAGTCCACACACCTGCATACATCTGCAATACATCAAGCATGTAGGTAATATATCAAGAAGGTAGGCATACTTTGTCTTTTGAATAAAATGGCCATGCCTCTGTATAATCAACAGTCCTTTCCCTTCTGTTCATATAATGATTTCCACAGTTGTTATCAGAAACTATAAATTTTTGCCTCTGTCCCTTGGCTCCAGCCACATGACCCAGATAGTCCCTATATGGACTTTCCTAAATTCCACAGCTTGAGCTCCCATCAGGAAGTGGCAATGGGTGCC
>CM053570.1:38864-78501 GCA_028646485.1 Cryptoprocta ferox
CAGTGTGGTTTTGATTTGTATTTCCCTGATGATGAGTGACACTGAGCATTGTTTCATGTGTTTGTTGGCCATCTGGATGTCCTCTTTGGAGAAGTGTCTATTCATGTTTTCTGTCCATTTCTTCACTGGATTATTCATTTTTCGGGTGTGGAGTTTGGTGAGTTCCTTGTAGATTTTGGATACTAGCCCTTTATCTGATATGTCATTTGCAACTATCTTTTCCCATTCTGTCAGTTGCCTATTAGTTTTCTTGATTGTTTCCTTTGCAGTGCAGAAGCGTTTTATCTTGATGAGGTCCCAATAGTTCATTTTTGCTCTTGATTCCCTTGCTTTTGGGGATGTGTCGAGTAGGGAATTGCAGCGGTTGAGGTCAAGGAGGCTGTTTCCTGCTTTCTTCTCTAGGGTTTTGATGGTTTCCTGTTTCACATTCAGGTCCTTCATCCATTTTGAGTTTATTTTTGTGTATTACTAACCCTTTATTGTATATGTCATTTGCAAATATCTTCTCCCATTCCATAGGTTGTCTTTTAGTTTTGTTGATTGTTTCCTTTGCTCTGCAGCTTTTTATTTTGATGTAGTTCCAATAGTTTAATTTTGCTTTTGTTTTCCTTGCCTCAGGAGAGGCAATATCTAGAAAGATGTTGCTATGGCCAATGTCAGAGAAATTACTGCCTATGCTATCTTCCAGGATTTTTATGGTTTCAGGTCTCACATTTAGGTATTTAATCACTTTTGATTGAAATTTAAGAAACAAAACAAATAAACAAAAGAAAAAGAAGAGAAAGAGAGATAAACCAAGAAACACACTCTTAATTATTGAGAACAAACTGATGATTTGTTACCAGAGAGGAGGTGGTTGGGGGATGGGTAAAATAGGTGATGGGGATTAAGAGTACACTTATGATCAGCACTGAGTAATGTATAGAATTGTTGAATCACTATTTTGTACACCTGAAATTAATATAACACTACATGTTAAATATACCAAAATTAAAATTAAAGACTTAATTAAAAATTAAAAGCAGCCTTTGCAAACAGAAGGAAATAATTGCTGCATTTTGTAGGATTTCCCACAGCCTTGCTATGATTATTTAACACCGACAAGAGAGAGTTGTTCATAAATTTGGTAATTCCAAATGGAAAATACCAGATGCTCAGGGAATGTTAGTTTTCCTTTTTCATTCAGTCTTCAAGGACTTCATCTTCTTTCCTTGATTTTATGGTATCCCCCTTTCACTCCAGCCTTATGGTGTATTATCTCTAACATTGAATGGGCTCCAGTTAGGACCTTCTTGATCACCATTTTCTAACATTTTCCAATATTTATTGCGTGTCTTTTATATGCTTGGTGCTTGGCAAGATAGATATGGCTCCTTCCCTCATGGAGTAGTACAGAGAAGACACTGAACAGTAATGACAATCCTTCATATTAGACACCGTGACAGATAAGGAACAGGATATGCAGAGGATGATCCTCTAACAAGACTTTGGTAGAGTGGGAAGTGACAGGAAAGGGCTTCCAGAGGGAAGGGCATCAAGGTTCTGATGTGGGTAAGGAGTGAGGATTAGTGAGGTAAAGAAGGGTGAGGAATACTCTAGGTTAGGGGAGCAGCATGCAGTAGGCTCTGGGGTCCAGAGAGAGCATATCCTTGAGGAACTAAAAGGAGCTTAATTCACATCTAGAAATACATTTCAGCAAAGGGACTGGTGAGAGATAAGGCTGGAGAAGCCAACAGGGACCATATCAGAGGATCTTGGAGTTGGTCCTGACAGACTGACTCTATTTGAAAGGCAACTGGAAGTCATGCCTCATGATTGGATTTGTATTTTAGCAAAAGTACTTGAGGTCCTGTTCCAGAAATGGATTAGAAGGAAGTGAACCTCTGGGCAGGGAGCTATTGACATAATCCAGACAACAGGTGATGGTGACTTGGAACAGCGTGGTGGCAGTTGGCATAGAGAGAAGTGGAGGAATCAAGGTCAGACATATAGCCACGTATCATGATAAGCCATGACCAATGGTTGGATGGGACTGGGAGAAGGAGAGAGAGGGGGAGTCATTCAGATGATGTCTACTTTCTTGGCTGAGAAAATTGCAGAAGAAAATGGGTTCATTTGGACATGTTTTTATAAATAGTAATTGAAGCCATGGGGCTTCAACTGTCCCAGGAGAATATGCTGAGTGACAAGAGAGAAGGGGAAGACCAGAGTCCTGAGGAGCACCGTATTTGAGGAAAGGGAAGTGGATGGCAGAGGACCCTGGGTGGGGGTAGCAGGAGAGTAGAGGAAAATAGGAGGGTGTGGGCTCCTGGAAGCTTTGGGGAGAGAAAATTTAAAGAAGAGAGTGGCTAACAGGGTCAATGTAACCATAACAGAAACAAGTGTCCATTGTTCTAGTGTCAAGACAGTCCCTGGTCACCTTGGCAGTGTCAGACTCAGTGGAGCTGTGGGGACAAAGACCATGTTGGAATGGATTGAAGTTGCTGTTATTGCTTGTGATTATCTTCACTTCTTAAGTTTGGCGACTATGGAGTTTTTGTTGTTGTTGTGTTGTTACTGCTGCTGCTGCTGTTGTTTGATCTCTGTGCACATTGGCACATAAGAGATGTTCACTCTATACCTGATAAATGGAAGAAAGAATGAATTAATGATTCAAGGAGTGAATGAAGCTAATTCTCCTTCCAGGAGTGACTTTCTCTATTTTCCTTTGTCCAACCTCAGCTTCCTGGTGGGGCAGGATGGTGGTGTGTATGAAGGAGTTGGCTGGCATATCCAAGGCTCTCACACCTATGGATACAATGATATTGCCCTAGGAATTGCCTTCATAGGCAACTTTGTAGGTAAGGGGTGAGCATGGGGCAGAGAGCATTCTGGGGGGAAGAAGTTTTGTGTACAATATCTGGGAAGCATGGGGGAAAAGACAACATTATGGTACCTGGCAGTGTGGTTAGAACATTTTAGCTTTAAAGTGTACTCTCAATATAGAATGCAGGTCCCCCAGAGTCCCTGCGAGATAGAACTTTTCCCCAAATCCACCTGTCCCCATACTCAGCCCTGTCTTTATAGTCATACCCAAGGCTAGCATTGAGCAAGGAAGAACACCGTCCTTTGCAAACATGGTGTTTTTATGGGTCAGTTGGCAAATGTATTCTCCTCCCTCGTGACCACGGAAACAATGTTGGGAAGCCCCACTGCCTGCTATGGCAAAGCAGTGGACTGTCCAGTGGTGCCATGTACGCCTCATGGCGCTTGCTGCGGAGTTTGTGTTGTACTGCAGCTCTCTTCCAGAGCACTTTTGAACTTTCTGGAAGGAGCTTTGCAAGAAGGAATCAGAGAACAAAATGACTTTGTTTTCTCTTTGTGCTTGGCTGCCACAATTAATATGAATTTGTTGGCTATGAATTTGGTGGTAGTGGTAGGGGTGGGGACAGAGGGAGACTGGCATATACATGGTTGTCCTTTCCCTAAGCAAGTAACCTTGAGACTCTACTAATTGATGGATAAAATGTGTTTTGCAGAAAAGCCACCCAACGCCGCAGCCCTGGAGGCAGCCCAGAACCTGATCCAGTGTGCAGTGGACAAGGGGTATTTAACTCCCAACTACCTGCTGGTGGGGCACAGTGATATTGTCAATACACTGTCTCCTGGGCAAGCTTTGTACAACATCATTAAGACCTGGCCTCATTTCAAACACTGAAAGAGCTCCTGCTCCTTCTGAGACTGCTTCTCCCACCTGGCTGCTGGGCCTCCCCTGTCCTCACCCCCCATCCTGACTCAACACCTGGTGTCCCCTCCATGTCAGCCCCATCCTGTCCCTCCTTTCTCAGGTTAGGATGATCCTCTCCTGCTAGCACCACCTCCCAGCAGGCCCAAACCCTGGAGCTGAGCATACCCAGCCCTCTGAGTGAGCCCCACCTTCCTCACTCCTCATCTTCCCCTCCCCTAGGCACCCAGCTCCTAAGCCAGGTGGGAAGATGGGCTGATCCTTTGTTGACTTGTCTTTCCCTCCCTGGCTGTCCTCCCTCCCTGGCTGTCCCTCTGTCCCATGTACCTTCCCCTGCCATCTTCCCACCAGCTCCGAAGCCCCACACAGGACCCAGGTCAAGGCCCAAAACCCCTCTCTGCTCACACACCAACTTGTCCACATGTGGATGCAGCCCTTATTTCAGGGCTCATTGCTTACAGGTGTGGTTGTTCTCTCCACTGGACTGTGAGGGTTTCCAGGATTATTTACCCCCATGTCCTTGATTCCTCAGCAGTGTCTGGAGTCTTGTATGTGCTAGATGTTTGTTGGAGAGGTGGATGAATAAACAAATGTGTGGGTTGAGTCCATGTTTCTCTTTCCAGTCTGTTCCGCCATCCCCTCTCTTTGGGTACACCTTCTGTGACTGTCCCCCATCCTGACATTTTCTCTCTGTTCTTGCCCCTCCCAGTCTAAGGCTCAGAGCCAGCTCTGGTCACTTGAGTGTAATGGTTTCTTTGCCTTTAGGGTCCTGTGTCCTGTCCTCCCCAAGCTCCCCGAGGGCAGAGACAGTACTCCTCCAGGCCCAGCTGGGCTGTGTCCACATAAGTGACCTGTGTTTGCAGCCTTCCCTTGCCCAGCTGTGCCCACTGCCTTTGGGGCTCAGTGGGGACCCAGAGCCTGGGACTCTGCAGCCCTCCTGGCCTGTTCTCCTGCTACAGAAGCCAGATACTTTCAACTGGGGGAGACAGTATTTTGCTGTTCACTGGAAGTATATCAGCTGGCTCTTGTTTCTCCTGATCTAGAAACAAGGGGGAGCAGGGCAGATAGGAAGAAGAAGGGGAGGGATAAACAGAAGTAACCAGAAATAGGGACTCCCCCAACATCTTTGACATTTGTACTGTGTCTTTGCCCTTAGAGTGTTTTACATCTCTTCAACAAGATAGGTTTTAACAGTCTCTCATTTTTATAGCCCTTTTTCTTTTCAGAGATTCTCCCTGTCATCTCACTGGATTTGCTGTCCTTTTGTCATTTGTCCTGAGGCCACCTGGCATGTAAGCAGAAGAAGGAATGATTTATCTGGAGGGTCAAGTATGCCCAGTGCCCCTTCCTGATTTACCCAGCCATCAGAGGTAGCTCCAGGAGAACCCCCTGGGCTCTCTTCTAGAGGCTCCTTCCCTGGGTGCACAACTTCCCAGAAGAACCTAATGTTTCCCTATCTCTTAAAACATTGAGGATGAGTTTCCCAGCCCTTACACAGGGAGTACGCAATAAGGTGGACATAAGATGCTGAGAAATCGTCTCACAATTAAAATTGTCCTTCAAATTTCTGGACTTTTCTTACAGTCCTCCCTTTGATTGAGGAAGAGTCTTATCCATTTGATTCAAACCTGATCCCCAGGCCTCTGAGTCTCATTGGCCTCCGCTAGTCTCTACCCCAGGAAGGCTGTTCTCCACCAGCACTCATCAAGGCCTCCTCAAATCAACAAAACTGTATGGTCTGGATTACTGTCTCCTCCATATTATTTACCTTTATTGGTCTCATCCATACAATCTGAGCAAAAACAGAGCACTCAGCTGTCAAATGGTTTTTTAAAGGCAAATTCTGAGGCAGCCCCTTCTGTGCAGATGGCTCTTCTGACTCCTCAGTATAGAAAAATTCTTCCCAGCTCCCCTTAATCATGTAAAGTACCTTCACCACATCAGAGGGTTGTTGTGGGAATTGAGTGAATTAAAATGTGTTAATGTCTTAGACTTCATGGTTGGCATGTGATAACGTTTCCATTAAAGTTTGTGGATGCATGGTTATTCTTGTTGCTATTGGTGTGATTTTGCACCAGGCAATAGCTTGTGTAGGGGTCAAGAGCAGCCTGACCCAAAGTATGCCACTTGGGCATATCAATTATTTTAACTAAAAGTCACATCAGGGGCACCTGGGTGGCTTAATGTTAAGTGGCTGACTTCTGCTCAGGTCATGATCTGGAGGTTCACTAGTTTGAGTCCTGTGGCCATCTCTCCGCTGTCTACACAGAGCCTGCTTAGGATCCTCTCCTGTGCTAGCTCTCTCTCTCTCTCTCTCTCTCAAAAATAAATAAACGTTTAAAAAAGTCACTTCAGAGACAGGCTGTGCAGGAAGGACACTCATACCCTCCTCTGTCCCCCTCAAAGAAGAAATAAATACATCTCTCATGTGAAAGGTACCCTCCCTATAGCAGGAGAGAAAGAGACACCCTTATCACTAGAGGTGGGAAATTTAGAGCAGAGGAGGCTGTATAACAACCTTTGTTACTTTTTCCTAATTTACCAGCCCAGACCAAAATCTGTTTAGAATCCCTTATGAATTGAAGGTCCCAACGTCAAGTTTTCTTTGTCCTGTCAATGCCTCACAGATTTATTGTCTATTTGTCCGAAGTGTATAAAAACTGCCTGCCTGGTCACTTCTTTGGTCTTAATTTCATTCCTGGGCCTCCATGAGCACTTAATAAAACTGTTTTTTTTTTTCCCTACTGTTAGTCTATGTCATGTAAATTTAATTCCTAGTCCAGTGAAGACTTTGAGGGTAGAGAAGAACTTTCTCTTTCCTTCAGTATCTATTAGTCCTATTTGCAGCAGGAAGGATGTGTCTTTGCAGGCACCAGCCCAGGTAGCCCCCCGGGAGTTTGGCACTCCACAGGAGAGCAGGCCAGCCTGAAGCTTGTTGCACACAGGCCTTGGCAGGTCTGAAGGAGCCCATGGTAAAGGAGGGATACACCTTTTTCACAGTCCCTGGCTGTCAGATTGTAGGGGCTCTAAAGCTCATCTTGTCAGTTGTTTTCAACAACTGTAAGCTGGGGGGAAATCCAAATGAAGTTTTCTTTGATTCCAGAATAAAATACCAATCTGGCTAACACACCACATTTTATTGAAAACTGAACCCAAAAGGGCCAGATGACCTATTTAAGTTCACTCAGCGAGTTACAAAAAGGAAGGAGTGTGGCACCATTTCTTTCACGCCTCTGGTCAAAATCATTTTATGGTCCCTCCTTTCTGACAGAGTAAACAACTCAGCATGGCAACCAGGGCTTTCTACGATCTCACTCCAAGTTACCTTTTCCCACAGAGTGAACCCAAGTGGTCAAGGTATGGGCTCACTTCTTGGGCTTGCCCATCTTGGAGCCTTTGCCCACACTGTCCCTGCCCTGCTCTTGACTACTGCAATTCCACCAGCTTTTAAGACACTTATCCAGGCTAGTTTTTCCAGAAGGCTTCTTGCTTCTTCATACCAAAAATCACATTTTCCTCACCCAGGTGCCCATGAACTTTACCTGGGCCTCTTGGTGGCTCATCACTGCCTGCCCCCATCTCCCTACCAACCTAGACTCTCCAGCCTGTGCCTCCCCTGTCAGGGCTCAGGATCTCCTGGAGCACACTGAGGGCACCTTTGTATCTGTGCAATTGGA
The DNA here is from genome assembly GCA_028646485.1 of Cryptoprocta ferox. Taxonomy (NCBI): domain Eukaryota; kingdom Metazoa; phylum Chordata; class Mammalia; order Carnivora; family Eupleridae; genus Cryptoprocta; species Cryptoprocta ferox. The sequence goes on from CM053570.1 coordinate 46,266, forward strand.
AGGGCAGGAGCCACACCTGGGCAGGGCTCGGTGAACACAGTCAGCATTCCAGCCTGGGAGGGTGGCTGCTCTTCCCTCAGCTGGGATTGAGATATTTGTCAGGGTGGAAAATCCCCATGTCTTCACACTGACTGAAGCTACCCACTACTGTTGTAGCCCATCATATTTCTCATAGGTTAATTCCATCTTCATTCCAGGCCATTCACTGCTCCCAACTTCCAGTGCCCCATCCCCATCAATGAGATTTGGGGAAAGACATTCTTCACCACCAAAGTTCCCTTACTACCCTTGGAGGCTTCTGTGACCTTCTCACTGTGGAGGCCATAGCTGGGGTTGGGGGTGGCCACTCCCCTGCCTAGTCCCCACCTGTGCTCCCTGGCTCTTCCTCTATCTCTTTGGCTTCTTTCTTCCCCACTATGGCTGTGTTTCTCTCTCTCTCTTTAGTACCTGTCTTCCTCCCACCTCTGCCTGCCTCTCTTTTTTTCCTTCTCCATGCTGCCTCCCCCTCTGCTCCTCGGTGCTTCTCATTTTCTGTCTCTGTCTGCCCTTCTGCTTCTGTGTCTGCCCTGATTTTGCCCTTTCTCTTTTGCTTTCTCCAGCATCCAGAATACGGCAGCATGAAAGAAACAGGCAAAAAGGGTCTGAGACTGTAGACCCCTGCCACTTCGCCCCACCCTGCCCCAGAGCTGCCAGGACACTGGCCAAGGATGGGGTGGCTCTGGGGAAGTCACACATTTTCCAGAGCTTAGAGCCACACAGAAGCAGAAGTGGGACAGGTGTTTCTGGCCTAGCAAGTTCTGCCTGGCAGGGCTGACTAAGGGCAAGGCCTTAATTAGAAACTCTGGCTGGGAGAGAAGGGAAGGTGTTATTATCTGGGAGAGTGGTAGGTGGGGCTTGGAGGTCCTGTGAGGTGTGGCAGGGACTTCTGAGGGACTTTCTGCAGAGGCTAGGGTAAGAAGAGCCTCCCCATGGTAGGGACCTGGGGGTTCCATCTCAGCGTGTCCGGGGGCCCTTTGGTACCCAAGAGTGATACAGCTGTCTGTGTGTGAGGTGAGCTGGGAAATTTCTTAACTTGTCCTCCAGACTCAGCTCATGAGTTCCTTCTTTTAAGAATCCATCTCTTGAGGTCCCAAAATTAGGATTCTCCTATTCAGTTCTTCTTTGGCACTCTGTTCATTTGTAATTATTTTTTACCTAATTACAAATCTATGTGTGTGTGCCCATGTGTATATATGTTTTATATGGTCTGACTGACCCACTAGATTATGAGTGTTACGACAGTGGGGAACATGTTTCTCCCATTCATGTCTGTATCTCCTCCTGGTGCATAGTAAGTAGTAAACATTTTAGACACACAGAATTCCAAGGGGGAACAAGCACTATGATTGTTTAATGACTTGTCTAGGAGCAAGTGGCAAGTGCAATTTTTCTGGTCTGTCCTGGATGGGGTCCTTCCCACTGGCTTATCATATGGAGGGTGGGAGAGGGGGAAGGAGCCAGGGTGTAAAGATGGAGGGATCAGAAGGAAACTGACCTGGGGTCAAACCAGATCACAGCAGACCCACAGAGTAGACACCCGTACATAGATAATTGAGATAGCTGAGTGCCTAATAATGTTCAATGGTCTTTTTTCATGCAGACTGTTGGGCACATGATATACATGATTTCATTTAATCTTCAAGACATCTCTGTAGGGCTCTTTGACAGCTTAGGAAACTGAGGCTGGGCTTGGAGAGATTATGTCACCTTCTTAAGGTCACATAGCTAGTGCATGCCAGCACTGAGGTGAGTTTCTGTCCTCCAGACTGTTCTCTAGGTTGCTCACATTCCTTTTACAATGGGTGGGAAAAATACCCTGGGGTCCCTTACTCAGACAACGTTCACTGAAACAGTTACTTCCCTTGATCCAACAATATTCTTTAATTTATGAGGTGATACCTGCAAAATCCCATGTAAACGGTGTAGTTCTGAATTCATGTTGTAATAGTGACAGCAATGGCAAACAAAGAAACAAACAGACTCATATACAGAGAACGTTGCCACAGGGGAGGTTGGTAGGGGGGGTGGGTGAAATAGATAAAGGGGATTAACAGGTACAAACTTCCTGTTATAAAATAAATAAGTCATGGAGATGAAAATACAGCATAAGGAATATAGTCAGTAATATTGTAATAACATGTGACAGATATTGACTACACTTACTGTGGGGAGCACTGAGTAATGTACAGAATTGATGAATCACTTATGTTGTACACACAGAACTAATATAGCATTGCATGTCAATTATACTTCAATAAAAAATAACATTAACAATGGATTCAAGACTGCTTTTTGGTTACACCATCTGCCCCATTTGTCCAGTGGATCTTTCCATCACAACTGCTACTAACCCACCTCTTACCCCTTCATGCCCTCCCCAGGCCCATTTTTCAACCTACATGTGGGACTCCAGTTTGTCTTGATTTAGTGTTATAGCAGTATTTCCTTATAGTCAAAATCTGTTGAAATCTTTTGGATTTTTATTTCATCATTGTCTATAAGCCATAGCTCCTTCTTCATCTTCAGCATTTTATTCAAATCCTTCATGGTCACCTCACCTCCCAGACATCCACAGGCATTGGGCAACCAGCTCCAGGCACTCCTACATACATTGCCCCATTTGACCTTTGCAGAAAGGTGCAAGGAGGGGGCTATGCTCCCATTTCCAGGTGAATACTGAGGAAATGTGGTCAAGAACCTAGATTGAGACCCTCTCCCTCCACCACCATTGCCTTGTATATTTTTTCCAGAAATTTACCTCAAGGATGATAGTCATCTGCCAGTCACAAATCTCTGCTGTTTGTTGCAGAAACTACAAATATGATAGCAAGTGCTATTGATCATTCACTCCCTATAATTTTGCAGGTGCTAAAGGGAGAGACAAATTGTGGCTAAAGTGTGTGTATGTGGTGTGCTGTGTGTGGTTTGTGTGGTGTGTGTAGGCAGTGTGAGTGTGGGGGTGGATGTGTGTGTTATGTGTGTGGTGCATATGTGTGCGTGGTGTATTTGTGTGTATGTGTGTTGTGTGTTGTGATGTGTGTATGGTATGTATATGTTGTGTGTGTTGTGTCTGTGTGGTGTGTGGTATGTGTGTGTGGTGTATGTGTGGTGTATATGTGTGTATAGTATGCGTGTGGTACATATGTGTGTGGTGTGTGTGTGGTGTATGTATTGTGGTGTATATGTGTATGTGTTGTATGTGTGGTGGTGTGTGTATGGTATGTATGCGTTGTGTATGTTGTGTCTGTGTGGTGTGTGGTATGTGCATATGGTGTATGTGGTGTATGTGTGGTATATATGGGTGTATGTGGGGATGTGTGGTGTGTGTGTGGAAGATGTGTGTGGTGTGTGTAGTATGTGGTGTGTGTGTGTGCATGGTGTGACAATGCCACTGTTCATTCCTATCATTTCCTCTTCCTGTTCATTTCATTATGGAGCACCCACAGACATTATTTCATTTTATTAATTTTTTTAACTTAAATATTTTAATTTATTCTTTTATAAAACTGACATTTTAATGGATGGTCACTATGATAGATGCCAGTAGTCATTATATTTCCACCTTCATGGAGTTTCAATACAGGATAAAGGTAGATATGAAACAGGGAAACACATATTTCATATGCTAGAGTGGAAAAATATCCATTGTTATAGCAACATGTAGAAAAATTAAGGTATTTTGAGGCAAAGTAGGCAGAGTGAAGGTAAGACTGAAGTAATAAATGAAGTAATATTACTTCTGAATGAAGTAATATTAAATCTTTGAAACCAAGATATAAAGATTCAATAGGAATTGATTGAGAAAACTCATGGATAAAGGAATTGTGAAAAAGAAAAAAAATAACACTGTGGAGATCTCAAGGTGGAAGGTGTTTTGCACATTCAAAGTAAGAGAAAGCTGATGTGATTGGAGCATAATGAAGGTGTGGGAGAACTGGCAAAGAATGAAAAGTATGCAGGAACCAGATTATGATGGGTATCAAAGGAATTATTAAGTTCTATGAACTGTAACCTAAAAGCACTGGAAAAATGTTAAAGTGATGTAAGCAAGAAAGTGAAAGGATCGGGAAACACACACACACACACACACACACACACACACACACACAATTAATGCATCACATATACAGATAATTTCCTAATGAAATATTTGTAGACCTAAGAAGTGTGCAGTGTGGGGGCGCCTGGGTGGCTCAGTCGGTTAAGTGGCCAACTTCTGTTCAGGTCATGATCTCGCGGTTCATGAGTTGGAGCCCCCCGTAGGGCTCTGTGCTGACAGTTCAGAGCCTGGAGCCTGCTTCGGATTCTGTGTCTGCTCTCTCTGCCCTTCCCCTGCTCACGCTCTTTCTGTCTCGTAAAAATAAATAAATATTAAAAAAAAGAATTGTTCAGTGTGGTAAGAGTGGCTTGTAAACTATTTTTTAATATTTACAAAATAATGGTTAATAAGATGTTGAAGACTCTCTACACATTACATTTCATTGCTTTGGCAGAAATTCTTATTATAGGAGGTTCATACTGGTTAAAAACTCTGAATACAATATCCCAGATAATCTTTGGGTGAAAATAATTTTTTTAAAATATAATTTATTGTTGGAGTGCCTCGGTGGCTCAGTCGGTTAAGCGTCCGACTTCGGCTCAGGTCATGACCTCACGGTTTGTGGGTTCGAGCCCCTCATCAGGCTCTGTGCTGACAGCTCAGAGCCTGGAGCCTGCTTCATATTCTGTGTCTCCCTCTCTCTCTGCCCCTCCCCCACTCATGCTCTGTTTCTCTCTGTCTCAATAATGAATAAAAACATTTAAAAAATTTAAAAAATAAATATAATTTATTGTCAAGTTGGTTTCCATATAACACCCAGTGCTCTTCCTAACAAGCGCCCTTCTCCATGCCCATCACCCATTTTCCCCTCTCCCCCACCCCTTATCAACCCTCAGTTTGTTCTCAGTATTTAAGAGTCTCTTATGGTTTGCTTCCCTCCCTCTCCTTAACTATTTTTCTCCCCTTCTCCTCCCCTATGGTCCTCTGTTAAGTTTCTCCTGTTTCACATATGAGTGAAAACATACGGTATCTGTACTTCTCTGCCTGACTTATTTCACTCAGCATAATACCCTCAATTTCCATCCATGTTGCTACAAAGGGCCAGCTTTCATTCTTTCTCATTGCCTTGTAGTATTCCATTGTATATATAAACCACATCTTCTTGATCCATTCGTCAGTTGATGGACATTTAGGCTCTTTCCGTGATTTGGCTATTGTTGGAAGTGCTACTATGTAGTTTTCTGGTTTTGAGTTCAGAAATGTCTCCTGATTCTAACCTCTCCTTTCCTTTCCCACGCCTGAGTTAATACCATCATTTCTCAGCCAACTACTTCATTAGTCACATTATTGCCTCTTCATTTTTCATAATGCTGATGGTGTAACCTTTATTAAAACAAAGAAATCAATCAATCAAACAAAAAACCAAGTCTGACCTGTCATGTCCTTTTTGTGTTCTTGTTACCCAGAGGATGATATGAAAACTTCTTATCTTGGGAAACCAGGCACTTCATTCTTTGTGCTCAGACCTCCCTTCCATCCTTCCTCATCTCCTTGATTCTCTCTTGACTAAGCCAACACACCTGTTCCCTGAATATACCAGACCCATTCTCAGGTCTGCCTTTGAACATGCTGTTCCACATCTCCCTGGGTGTTCCTTCCCTTGCTCCTCTGACTGATAACCTGATGGTGCTTAAAAACCCAGCACAAACATTACATCTTATGTTTATCCTTCCTCCATTCTCTAAGAGGTCCTTGATTTGAGAACCTGGGAACTCTTGCTTTTCATTTTGTTAGGATTTTGCCTTATTTCCCAATATTGTCTGTGAAGTTGTGGGCTTTGAGGAGGCTGACATTCTGTCTTATTTTGAGATACTCCTTCAGCTTGTAAGGGATCAATAAACATCTGTGACATGGTTCATAAACTAATGGTATTGTTACCTGTTTGCTTTTACACTAGAAGCTGAGTTCCAGAAGGGCTAGGACCTGTGTCCATCTACCTTTGTTTCTTCAGGGTTGGGCCCATTCCCGAATGTGGTAGTTGCTTAATAGCTAGTGTGAATGAGCAGGAAACTGAGAAAATGAGCCCATGAATAAGGACAAAAGGGTGCCCTCAGCTTACAATTGCATGGATGATTTTAGAGTGTGAGGGGCTCAGTCTGAGTTAGATCCCAGCAAAAGATCTGGGAGTCTGCTGGAGGTTCTTTGAAGCAGAATTACCTTAGTTCATGGGAATGACTTCCTGGTTTTTCCCTCCAACCCCTGTCCCTACACCCATCCATTCCTCCTCTACCATGATGTGTTTTCCCTTGATTTTAAGGTGATGTTAAAATAGACAACAAAAATAATAGAAATAAAAATAAACTTGGTGTTTGGAACCTCAATTTCTTCATTTGTATCTATACGATAGTTACTGTGGGAGATTCATTCTGTTTACAACAGTGATGGAATGACAATCCTTTTAGTAGTATTAAATTGTTGGTCTTCATTAACACATTTTATTTCTCTTAATATTTTGGTATTTTCTTAAAAAAGCAAGTGGCTTCAGAAAGGTGATGGGTCTTAATAAATGCCAATGAGGAGCCCAAGATGGCCCAGCTGTTACGAGAACAGGCTAGGGCCTGCAAACAAGCTCGTCTGACTTCAAAGCCAGTGCGCTTTTTTCTAGTCTGATGTCCAGTAGAGATACAGGGGTATTCTACCACTCTGTGGAAACTATGACAAAAACCAGTGAGCCCTTGTCAGAAAATACCACAAGGGTACCTGTAAAGTGTTGAATGTAGGCAGCGCTTGCAGGTCTAGGAAGGAAACCTCCAAACTTTGGATCCAAATGACATACAGAGAAGGTGCAGGGCTGCTGCTTACTAGTAGGAGGCAGAAGAGTCTGTGCTCACCAGTGTGGGATGCAGGAGGCAGGAACACTGAGTCAGGGATTCTCAAGTAGGTTGATATCATAAAGCAGCAACAATGACCTCCTTCCTTCTAGATAGGGATTTATAGCTATGAGTGCCACAGCAGTCATGTGAGATGGACTTCATTGCCCCTATTTTACAGAGATTCAGGTAGGTTGAGTGGTCTATCTAAGGTCACACAGGCTTACAACCTTGTTTCCCCAAACCCAACTTGGGCTCTTTCTGGCACATCGCACTGGTAGGTCAGACAATTTTAAACACACACACACACACACACACACACACACACACACACTAGAATATTGTGAGACCTCCCAGCAACAGGGAACTCCCCACCTTGAAACACTTTCTTCAGGAGCAGTTTTTTTTAAACAATGATTTATTTCATTTTATTTTACGGTTTTGTTTGGCTTAAATTTTTCAGTTTTTAAATTTATTTAAATTTTGCTTAACATACAGTGCAATATTGGTTTCAGGAGTAGAATTCAGTGATTCATTCCTAACATACAACACCCACTGCTCATCACAACAAGTGTCCTCCTTAATACCCATCATCCATCTAGCCTATCTCCCACCCATCAATCCTCAGTTTGTTCTCTATTGCTAAGAGTCTCTGGGGTTTGCTTCCTTCTCTTCTCTTCCCCCCACTTCCCATATGTTCATCTGTTTTGTTTCTTAAATTCCATATATGAGTGAAATCATATGATATTTGTCTTTTGCTGATTGACTTATTCTGCTTAACATAATACATTCTAACTCCATCCATATAGTTGCAAATGGCAAGATTTCATTCTTTTTGATGGCTGAGTAACATTTCATTATATATATGTATATATACATGCACCACATCTTCTTTACCCATTTATCAGTCGATGGACATTTGGGCTTTCTCCATAGTTTGGCTATTGCTGATAGTGCTTCCATAAACATTGGGGTGCATGTACTCCTTTGAATCTATGCTTTTGTATTCTTTGGGGAAATACCTAATAGTGCAATCATTGGATTGTAGGGTAGTTCTATTTTTAATTTTTTGAGGAAACTCCATACTGTTTTCCAAAGTGGCTTCACCAGTCTGCATTCTCACCAACAGTGCAAGAGTGTTCCCCTTTCTCACCTGTTGCTTGCAGGTGCAACATCTGTTGTTGCTTGCATTGCTAATTTTAGCCATTCTGACAGGTGTGACGTGGTATCTTATTGCGGTTTTGATTTGTATTTCCCTGATGATGAGTGATGTTGAGCATCTTTTCATTAGCCATATGGATGTCTTCTTTGGAAAAATGTCTATTCATGTCTTCTGCCCTTTTCTTAACTAGATTATTTGGTTTTTAGGTGTTGAGTTTGATGAGTTCTTTATAGATTTTGGATACTAACCCTTTATCTGATGTCATTTGCAAATATCTTCTCCCATTTCATAGGATGCTTTTTAGTTTTGTTGATTGTTTCCTTCATTGTGCAAAAGCTTTGTATCTTGAGGAAGTCCCAATGTTCATATATTCTTTTGTTCCCTCTGCCTTCGGTGTCTTGTCTAGTAAGAAGTTGCTCTGACCGAGATCAAAGGGGCTGTTGCTTGTTTTCTTCTGTAGGATTTTGATGGTCTTCTGGGTCTGGCTGCAGAATTTAGAGAAGGCTTTTGTTTATTCTTTTATCAAATAAATGTTAGTTATCTACTGAGTAGTCAAAAAATCCATGTCTTTGTCATCTTGGGCTAAATACCATAGACTGTGTGGCTTAAACAACAGATAATTATTTTCTCATAGTTCTGGAGTCTAGCAGTCAGATCAGGGTGCCAACAGTGTCAGCTTCTGGGGAGTGCCATTTCCTGGTTTTCAGGCAGCTGCCTTCTTGCTGTGTCCTCACATAGCAGGGAGAAAGAAAACACATCTCTTCTTTTAAGGGCTCTAATCCCATCATGCGGGCCCATTCTCATGACCTCATCTAAATCTAATTCTCTCCCAAAGGTCCCACTCTAAATATTGTCATACTGAGGGCTAGGGCTTCAATATATGAATTTGGGAGGGATATAATTCAGTCCACAGTAGTCTAGATGCCAGTTTGTATAAGGTTATATCCTGTGGTATTGTCATTTATAAGTAATGTATATTTGGTCTTCATACTTGTTTCTGGCACAGAGCTCCTAAAACTCTTGGAATTTACTGTGAAGAGACCTATAAAATTGTCTTTTGTAATGTGTTAATGAGGCAACATTTGGATGGCACCTGAGGATAGGGGCAGGTTGCCAGGGAAATAAACCATGTGATTTCAGAGGGTTAGAGTTTTCAGTCCCCACCCCACTCCCTGACCCCACATAAGAATTATTATCTACATTTTGTGTGTGAAAAAGGAGAAGGTAGAATTTAAGGAAATTGACATGTTCAGGGCACTGTTCTCTGTGTCTTACTACATTGGTTGTCAAATCACAAAACACTAGTACAACTTACAGCCCTGCCCTGTGATGGTCATATCATAGAACTTATCATTGTCAGAGCTGGAGGGACTCAGATAAAATATAATTCTTTTTTTTTTCAAAGAATGCACTTTAGACGATCTGCATTAGAAATATCTTGGGTAATCATTAAAATGTAAATTCCTAGGTTCTACTTCAGGTCTATCATACTAGACTCTCTGAGAGGTGAAAATTGGGAATATGTACCTAAAATTAACACTCCAAGTAATTTTTATATGCACACAAATATTTAGGGGACACATTAGTTTATCCCTTCCTTTTTTACAACTAGGACATTTAGGTTCAGAGATGACACCAAGCAAGTCGTATGAGGACACGTGACTTTCATTTGACTTTGCACTGGGATTTGTGTCTCCCAGATCACCTCACCCAAGGCTCTAGATTTGACTCTGGCCCTGAGCAGTAAACTTAACTAAATGAGTTTAACTATTCTGGGTTTCAGTTTCTTCATTGGTAAGATGGTATAATTTCCACTCTGTCTACTTCACAGGAGAGAAAAGTCAAATAGGATGAAGCCATGGAAGGTGCTTTGTAAATTGTCATTGTTGTTATTACACTGTTGTGTATCTGAAATGAGAGCTCTGGAGACAGTGTGAGAGACCAAGAGAAGAGTAGTCCCCCCACCCCCCAAAAAGTAAAAGCATTCCAAATGAATGCTTTTAGACACAATGAAGTAAGAAAATGACCAGAAGAGCTGAACTTGAGCTGTGTGTGTATATGTGTGTGTGTGTTCATCCTCTTTTATCCATAGTCAATGAAAATAGAATTTGCTTTCAGCAGAAAACAGAGGCAAAACAAACGGAGTCAGATGCTGTGGCTTTAGAATTGATGTGTGGGGTATAATTAGTCCAATTCAGGAAAGACTTCTAAGTTAGCATCTCCCCTGAGTTGAAAAACTCCAGTAGCCATGTTGTCTAAGAACCAAGTTCTTGCAAAAAGTTTCCTAAGTCTTTAGTTCTAACTCCAATAGTCAATGTAGTGAGAGAGCTCAGATGTTTTTTAAAAGAGAAAACTCACTGGTTCAAAAAAGGAAGCTATTTTAACCAAATAACAGGAAGAATTCTAAATGAGAATTGGCATTGTCTTGAAAGGTCAGAAGAATAAAATCTTCTGAATATTGACAGTACAGGAATCTTCTCCAATAACCTTTCCCACTCTCTCAAAATAATACAGGATACCTTTAGGCCCTCATGTTATTCAGTAAACAGCATTAAATAGTATCAAGCATGGTCTCTATATTTCAACTATTCAATAATAAAGATATTGAGGATAAGTGACAGAGCTAAATTTGGAATCCATCACCTCCAACCACAAATCTAGGGCTCCTCCCTTCTTTCTACTCATCGTGATAGAAGTTGTAGGGGCCAAGGGCAGGCTGTCCCAAGATGGGCCACTTCGGCATGGAGATTATTTTGAGCTGAAGGCAATCAAGACACTGTGGGCTCAAGAGAAACTTTTGCCCCTCTAACTATATAGAAGAATCTAAATTGAGGATCTTTTCCAGAATAATTGGCGTTACCAGAGGAAAATTTTATCTGAGTGACCCACCTGTACGGCAGGGCAAACATCTAATTATTAAATATCTTCTCTTCTTTTTATTGACCTGTGTATTGCATTTCTTCCCTTTGAAGTTAAAAGTTACAGACCCCTACCCCTTCTCCTTAGATGACATGTATACCTTAATTTGCCTATCTTTGGAATTTCCATGTCAGTATGGGATTTCCTGTACATATGCTATTAAATTTGATTTTCTTCTATTAATCTGCCTCATGTCAATTTGATTTTTAGTCCAGCTAGAGAGACCTTGAAGGGGGCAAGAATTATTCCTCCCTGACAAAGTCTTCTCATATTTTTTTGGTATTTTTAATTACTCAACCACAGGAAATATGCTAAGTGTTTCTGGATGTGAATTTAGGTAAGCTTTCTCAAGTTTATCATTTGGTTTCCATATGCATGTAATTAAACTTTTTTTTTTTTAATAGGCACCCTCCTACACTGTTGGTGGGAATGTAAACTGGTACAGCCGCTCTGGAAAACAGTGTGGAGGTTCCTCAAAAAACTATCAATAAAACTCCCCTATGACCCAGCAATGGCACTGCTGGGGATTTACCCAAGGGATACAGAAATGCTGATGCATAGGGGCACTTGTACCCCAATGTTCGTAGTGGCACTTTCAACAATAGCCAAATCATGGAAAGAGCCTAAATGTCCATCAACTGATGAATGAATCAGGAAGATGTGGTTTATCTGTACAATGGAATACTACATGGCAATGAGAAAGAATGAAATCTGGCCATTCATAGCAAAGTGGATGGACCTTGAGGGTGTCATGTTAAGCGAAATAAGTCAGGTGGAGAAGGACAGATACCATATGTTTTCACTCATATGTGAAACAGGAGAAACTTAACAGAGGACCATGGGGAGGGGAAGGGAGGAAAAAAAGTTAGGGAGAGGGAGGGAGGCAAATCATGAGAGACTCTTGAAACTGAAAACAAACTGGGAGCTGAAGGGGGAGGGGGAAAGGGGAAGGGGAGTGATGGTCATGGAGGAGGGCACTTGTGGGGAAGAGCACTGGGTGTTATATGGAAACCAACTTGACAATAAACTATGTTTTTTTCTCTTTCTAGTTATTAAGATAACTAATTTAATTCTTGGACTAGCTGGAAGAATCCTTAAGTATAAAGAAAAAAATTTCCCTCCCCAAGAAGACCCACCACATTATCAAGGGTCATCTCCTGTACTTTAAGCCAACTGAATATAGATGATGGCTAGCTATATCTACAAAATATATTTCCAGAAATACATAGATTAGTGTTTGATGAAATAAGTGGGTACTATATCATGGCAAAGTAAATACCTCAAACTAACTAGTATACATCCCAAAGGAATACTCCTTCAGTATAAAGGTGAATGAGGAATAAACCCATCCTGCAGAAGAAAACAAAATATTTTATTGGAAATCTGTAGTAGGTATCAAGAAAATAATCCTTTCAGAACTTGTAAGTACCAGCTAGAATTCATGTGAGTTTGTGATCTGAATGCATGCTATCAGTGTGATTAAAAAATTGAAAGCAATTACGTGTTAGTAGTACCCCCAGGGGATTGGAAGAACTGGCATACATTCTTTCTAGAGGAGCTGTGTCACAGACTATCAGTCTGGAGTTCTCTCTTGTCCACCAAGAGAGCAGACGCAGAATTGAATATGAGAGAGGCTAATGTCTATGGGGAGACAAGTGCCCTGAGTAAGGTTCCTTTCTCCATACTTATTAGGATCTTGAAAACTTACATACACGATGGATGTGGAGAAAGAAACAATAAAATAGTAATCATTAACTCGTGTGTAAGAGATAGAGTCTTGAAGGCATGTGGTGTTAGAGGTTAGGATGAAGACAAAATAACATCTTAGGACCAAGCAGAAGGGCATTTATTATAGGCACTTCATCTGGTTATCTGACTTTTCTACGAACTATAAATGGAGCAATGCTATCCTGAAAACAATAAGTTACTCAAGATTCCATTACAATATATATTATTAGCTGTTCTGGAAGCTTTCATCCTGTTAAGGCAGCTTTCTGTTTCTAGCTGTTCTCTGATGCTTTAGTCATGTGGAAGCAGCTTTCCACTCTGTGCTTTGTTCTACTTAATGACTAGTCTTGGGCACTTTCAGCCTGAGGTGGCTTTCCACCCTAAGCCTTCTTAACACATTGGTGTAAGGGTAGAGAATTCTTTTTTTAATTTTTTAAACATTTTTATTTATTTTTGAGAGACAGAGAGAGACAGAGTGCAAGCGGGGGAAGGGCAGAGAGAAAGGGAGACACAGAACCTGAAGCAGGCTCCAGGCTCTGAGCTGTCAGCACAGAGCACAATGTAGGGCTCAAAACCACCAACTGTGAGATCATGACCTGAGCCCAAGTCAGACGCTTAACCGACTGAGCCACCCAGGCTCCCCAAGGGTAGAGAATTCTTAAACCTATTTCCCATAGAGCTGAACTTCAACCTCCGTCTCAAAACATTCCCACATATTAAAGCTCCTAGTAAATTGAGCAAGGCACAGTAAAAAAAAAATAACAAGATGTAGAAAGAAACAAGATACAATGAGTAAGAATCAGCAGAAACTAAAGACAGAAGAATTAGCTCCATAAAGGCATCAGATATTAAAATTGTCAGACATGGAATAAGAAATGACAATAGTTATTTATGTTAAAATAAGTTTAAAACTCTGACAAATCGATAGGAAAAACTCTACAGTTCAATAATAGAATGAACAAAAGATAATAGATTTGTGATATTTGGATAACCTGGCTTTTCAAAAGGTATTGGCATATGAACCTTTTGCTTTATATTCTGTAAGAGTTTCTATACAGCTAGGCAAGTCCATTTCTGGAACACTTGTAGAACTTGCAGCTTGATATTTTGTTCTTTAAGAACAAATCACAAAAGAGGATATCTACATATCTAATAAATACATGAAAATATGCTTAACCTTATTTTTCATCAGAGAAATGTAAATTAAAACTACAATGAGAGATTGTGCACAAGTTGCACTTACTACTTTGTATTATAGACAACATATAGTAATAGAGGATTCCCATAAAAACTTATGTCAAATGAAATAAGCCAAATATTCAGCAAGAGGCAGAACATTACTTGCCCTTCTCCAGAGTTATGGGATGCATTTGTCCTTTACATTTGGGAAAAATGGTTCAGATACTACAAGAATTGCCAAGTATCCTGCTCTTTTACAAGTTGAATAAGCAGAATATTAATGCTTTTCATTTCCAAAAACATGGTTTAATAACAAAACATGGTTTTCCATAAAAAATGTTCTAAGAAAACTATAATGTAATATTCAAAATAGAATTAAGAAGAATAGAACATTTGGGGCACTGTGTGGCTCAGTCGATTAAGCTTCTGACTTCAGCTCAGGTCATGATCTCACGGTTCGTGGGTTTGAGCTCTATGTTGGGCCCTGTGCTGACAGCTCGGAGACTGAAGCCTGCTTAGAATTATGTGTCTCCCTCTCTCTTTCTGTCCCTCCCCTGCTCGTGCTCTGTCTCTGTCTCTCAAAAATAAATAAACATTTAAAAAAATTAAAAAAGAAGAATAGAACATTTGAATGGTTATACAACCATGAAGAATAAAAAATCTTCTTAAGAAACAAAATACCAAGCTGCAAGTTCTACAAGTGTTCCAGAAATGGACTTGCTTAGCTGTATAGAAACTTTTACAGAATATCAAGCAAAGGGCTCATGTGCCAATACATTTTGAAAAGCCAGGTTGTCCATGACACCAAGACCAGAGATGAATAGTAAAATAAGGAAAAATTGCAAACCAATCTCTTATCTATACAGATGAAAAATTCTAAACAGAATTATTAGTAACCCAAATCCAGAAATGCATAAATGCAATATGCAATAACTTGACTTTTACTCCAAGAATGGAAAGTTGGTTTGCTATGAAGAAATTTCTTATTATAATTTACTCCATTAATAAATTAAAGAAGAAAATCCATGGAATTCACCTCAGTTTAAAACAACTATGTAAGAACTCTCAGCAACCTAATAAAAGAAGGTAATTTAAAAATAATCTGGTGTTAAATGTTTTCTTTTAAAAATGAGAAATGAGCCAGAGATGCCCACTATTACTATATATTCAACCAGTGCCGTCAAACAAGAAAAGAGACTGGAATCACAATGATTGGAAAAGAATAAACAAAACTACCACAAATCACAGAAAATATGTGTCCATACAGATAACACAAAAGAGTCTAAATTTTAGAATTTAGGACAGACGTTAGAAAATGTGTTTTATTTAAAGGTAGAAGCTTGTGAATGGGCTCCAGGCAGCACACTCACCATCCTCAGTCCCAGTCTGATGAGTCAGTGTTTGAAAAAGAAAGGGGTTCTTTTGTGTTTGCATGAATGTGTCATATTAATTTTCAGCAAACCTAGACTCTTATGAAATTAAACAATTAGGAATACTATAAAGCTAAAAAAGATAGCCAGAAACAAAGACAAATATTTACAATACACATAACTGTAACACATAACTATTATCCATGATATGTGGAGAACTTTTATGATTCAACTAGAAGAAAACCGTCACCCTAAGAGGAAAATGGGCAAAATATGTGAATAGACATTTTATGATAAATAAACCATGAGTGTCCAATAAATATTTGAAACATGCTTAGTCTCATTAGTGATCATGGTGATAATTGAGTTAACCATATAATTTAACAAGTCTACAAAAGAACAGCAGAATGAACCTAAGTTCAAGTTAAAGCCATAATAAGATACCCACAAATTAGTAAAAATTAAAATGTCTGACAATACCAAGTGCCGGAGCCCAGCTCCAGCAGGTCCAGGGGTCCCTGAAGGATGGACGGTGTCAGCACGACAGAGAGTGATGAGAGAGACACAAGTTTCTTCTTGATCACCAGGCAGGCATCTCTGCTTTGTCTGCTTTGGTGTCGTTTTTTTATTGATCAAGCAATACATGACATCAGAAAATAGAAATTGTTTACAGTGACTATTTTTTTGTGATAAGATGCTTTAATCATCGAAAGTGTACAGAAACAAGTTTTACAGATGTATTTTTTTAGAACCATCCATTCATTCTTGGCGCCAGTCTCCCAGATTAAGAAAGTAACAAACCTACCTTATTTCGTACGGGTTGTTTTTTTGCCAATAATTATGACTTTGTTTTTTAGTTAACGAGTTACAACCAAATCATGTAACATATTTACAGTGAAATAGAGTAAATTTTATAACCAAGAATATAACAGGATGTTTTTAGTAAAAAACAGGATAACATACATATTATTTAAGTTAGTAAAGCTAAGATTAAAACATAGGTTAAGTTGTATATAGATAGGCTAGGAGTTATTGTGATTGGCTCATAAACTACAAGAGAAAGAATGTTTGTTAACAAGTTGCTTGAGAATGCCTTTTCTTTGATGCAAGCACAATGGGGGCCCTATGTGTGCTGGCCTTGTACCTGGGTTTCCCATATTCTTATCCATCCTCATAACTGAAGTCAGTATAAGGGAGGATATTTGTAGAATGTAGACCTTGGGAAGGGACCATGTTATGACCTTGTCTTCTATTTCTCATCTCCAATTTAGGCTCCTTTTCTTCGGGCCAGACTTAAATGGACTATGTTTTTGACCTTGTTTTTTATTTCTTATCTCCAAATTAGTCTCCTTTTCTCCAGGCCAGACTCAAATGCAATTTTTGTGTTTTTAACCCCTTCAAGCCTATGTTTTGGGTCTGCAAGGCTCATTAGAAGAGCCTTTTGTCAAACATCTATAGTGTTTTGATCTAAAATCTCTTATGCAGGGACAGGAAAATGTTTTTTCTTATGGGGTAACTGTGTGGGGAATATCGGTCTGATTTGGAACATTGTAAGGCCTAATTAATGACAACAGGCTTATTTTCAACATGAGCAGTAGTAGCAGAAGGCATACCAATTTTGCCTCTCATGGCAGGAGCTGTGCAAATGTCTGCCATTTCCTCACCGTGACTGTGTCATCCAGCAAGACCGATGTGGCTCCCAGAAACAAAGTACTGATTAGGATGTGGAGCAAGAGGAACTCTTATATACCCTTAGTGGAAATGTATATGGTAACAACAAGTTTGAAAAATAAATGGCATTGGTAATTTACTAAAGTTGAAGATGTGCATAGCCTAGAACCTGACGATCCTGCTAACTCCACAGAAATTCTTGCACATGTACACAAAGAAATATGTACAAAAATGTTCATGGTAACTCAAAAGCAATTCAATATCATCAACAGTATAATGAATAAACATACTGTACTATATTCACATGGAGAATACATGTGCAAATTAATGAAAAATAGTTTTATGCTTCAAAATTGATGAATCTCAAAAATTTAAAGTTGAGTGAAATAAACATATTGTAGAAGATAACAAAAAGTATGAATACATTTATAAAAACATAAAAATGTGGTCAAAATGAGACATTTTGATTTAGGTCTACATACATATATTGCAAAACTTAAGGCAATGATTTTCACAAATTCAGGGTGAAGTGGGATTGGAGGTGGTGACTGGGAGGAAGCATCCAATATACTTCTTTTTAATTTTTTAATTTTAAGTTTATTTATTTATTTTGAGAGAGAGAGAGAGAGAGAGAGAGCACAAGTGGGGTAAGGGCAGAGACTCTCGAGAGGAAGAGAGAATTCCAAACACATGCCAAGCTGTCAGTGCAGAGCCCGATGTAAGGCTCAACCCCATTAACCGTGAGATCATGATGTGAGCTAAGATCAAGAGTTGGATGTTTAACCACTGAGACACCCAGGCACCCCATCCACTTCTAAACTACCGGTAACTATCTATTTCTTAACATATGTGTTGGGTACACCTTAAGTGTTGAGGTATTCATTTTATTATTTTTTTAGACTATAACTATGTAATACATGCTCTGACTATATGAGATATTCAACAGTCTTTAAAAAGAAAGCAAAACAATGGGTATGTTTTCAGCATAAGAAGGAAACATAATGCAGGAAAAAGAATCCCACGGGATTAAGGTGATCTGCTAGTAATGTAATTGTCTGCCAGATCAAAAAACAACAGTTTTCTAGAGGAAGAGGAAGAAAGTACCAAAAGGGTCAATATTGCTAGATAACAACAACAACAACAACAACAACAACAGCAACCAACAACAAAAGCAGATTATGAGACAACCAGATGGTAGATTTAGCAGACTTTCAAAATTAACAATATCTTAAAGAATTCATAGGAAAAATGGTCAAAATGAGTGATCAGATGTGGAATCTCAGTAGTAAAATGGACACCTTATAAAAGAAACAAGTGGAAAATCTATAAATAAAAAGTACAATACTTGAAAAATTTATTGGATCAGCTTCACAGAAGACTGAGGTCAGCAGAAGAATCAGGGAACTTGAAGAAAAGTAAATAGAAATTACTCAAACTGAAATAGAAGAGGAAAATAGAATGAACAAAACAGAACAGTATTTAAGACATTTGGGCAATATCAGATTAGCTAACAAGTGTGTAGAGTGCCAGAAAAAAAAAAAAAGGAAAAGAGGCAGGGAATATGGGGAAGAATAAATCTTTGAGGAGATAATTTTTTTTTAATTTAAAATAATGCATTACATCAAACCACAGATAAAAGAAACTCAAAGAATGCCAATGAGGGTAAATAAAGAGGAGACCATATCTCAGTCTATTTTAGTCAAACTACTGAAAACCAAAGATGAAGAGAAAAAAAATTCAAGAAGTCAGCAAAGAAAAGGAACACATTACCATCAGGGAAACAATCATAGACAAAGAATCTCAGACTGGATTAAAAACATGATCTTACTACATGTTATTTATAAGAGATACTTTATCCAGCAAGGCTGCCATTCAAAACAGAAGGAGAGATAAAGAGTTTCCCAGACAAACAAAAACCAAAGGACTTCATGACCACTAAGCCAGCCTTGCAAGAAATTTCAAGGGGGACTCTTAGAGTGAAGGAGACAAAACAAAAAAGTCCAAAAATAACAAAGCCTAAAAAGGATCAGAGAATATCACCAGAAACACCAACATTACAGGCAACATAAGGGCACTAAATTCTTATTTTTCAGTACTCACTCTAAATGTCAATGGACTAAATGCTCTAAGCAAATGATATTGAGTATCAGAATGGATAAGAAAAATAGACCCATCAGGGTGCCAGGGTGGCTCAGTCGGTTAAGCGTCCAACTTCAACTCAGGTCATAATCTCATGGATCAGGAGTTTGAGCCCTGTGTCAGGCTCTATGCTGACAGCTCAGAGCCTGGAGCTTGCCTCAGATTCTGTGTCTCCCTCTCCTTCTCTCTCTCTCTCTCTCTGCTCCTCCCCTAATAATGCTCTGTCTCTCTCTCAAAAATAAATAAACTTTAAAAAAATTAAAGAAAACAAGACCCATCTATATGCTGCTTATAGGAAACTCATTTTAGACCTAAAGACAGCTGCAGAGTGAAAATAAGGGGATGGAGAACCATCTATCATGCTAATGGTCACCAAAAGAAAGCTGGAGTAGCCATACTTATACAAGACAAACTAGATTTTAAAATAAAGACTGTAACAGGAGATGAAGAAGGGCATTATATCATAATTAATGGGTCTGACCAACAAGAAGATCTAACAATTGTAAATATTTATGCCCCCAACATAGAGTTAACCGAATATATAAATCAATTAATCACAAACATAAAGAAACTCATTGATAATCATACCATAATAGTAGGGGACTTCAACATCTCACTTACAGCCATGGATAGATCATGCAGAAAATCAACAAGAAAACAAGGGCTTTGAATGACACACTGGACCAGATGAATATAACCAATATATTTAGACTATTTCATCCTAAAGCAGCCAAATACCCATTCTTGAGTGCACATGGAACATTCTCCAGAATAGATCACATACTGGTACAAGCCCTCAACAAGTACAAAAAGACTGAGATCATACCTTGCATATTTTCAGATCACAGCACTGTGAATCTAATAATGAACCACAAGAAAAAACTTGGAAAGGCCACAAATACTTGGAGATTATGGGACAACCTATTAAAGAATGAATGGGTTAATGAAGAAATTAAAGAAGAAATTAAATAGTACATGGAAGCCAATGAAAATGAAAATACAATAGTCCAAAACCTCTGGGATGCAACAAAGGCAGTCATAAGAGGGAAATATATAGCAAACCAGGCCTTCCTAAAGAAGAAAGAAAGGTCTCAAATACACAACCAAACCTTACACCTAAAAAAGCTGGAAAAAGAACAGGAAATAAAGCCCAAAACCAGCAGAAGAAGGGAAATAATAAAGATGAGAACAGAAATCAATTATATATATATATATATATATATATATATATATATATATTTTAAAAAACACAGTAGAACAGATGAATGAAACCAGGAGCTGGTTATTTGAAAGAATTAACACAATTGATAAACTTGTAGCTAGCTTTATTGAAAAGAAAAGGGAAAGGACCCAAATAAACAAAATCAAGAAAGACAGAGGAGAGATCACAACCAACACAACAAAAATACAAATAATAATAAGAGAATATTATGAGCAATTATATGTCAACAAATAGGGCAATCTGGAAGAAATGGACAAGTTCCTAGAAACATATAAATTACCAAAACTGAAACAGGAAGAAATGGAAAATTTGAACAGACCCTAAACCAGTAAAGAAACTGAATTAGTAATCAAAAATCTCCCAAGAAACAAGAGTCCAGGGCCAGATGGCTTTCCAGGGGAATTCTACCAAACATTTAAGGAAGAGTTAACACCCATTCTCTTGAAGCTGTTCCAAAAAAAAATAGAAATGGAAGGAAAACTTCCAAACTCTTTCTATGAAGCCAGCATTAGCTTGATTCCAAAACAAGACAAAGACCCCACTACAAAGGAAAACTATAGACCAATTTCCCTGATGAATATGGTTGCAAAAATCCTCAACAAGATATTAGCCAACCGGATCCAACAATATATTTTAAAAAGTATTCACCACAACCAACTGGGATTTATACCTGGGATGCAAGGATGGTTCAATATCCACAAAAACAATCAAAGTGATTCATCACATCAATAAAAGAAAGGGCAAGATCCACATGATTCTCTCAATAGATGCAGAGAAAGCATTTGACAAAATACAGCATCCTTTCTTGATAAAAACTCTTAAGAAAGTAGGGATAGAAGGATCATACCTTGAGATCATAAAAGCCATATATGAAAGACACAACGCTAATATTATCCTCAATGGGGAAAAACTGAGTGCTTTCCTCCTAAGGTCAGGAACAAGACAGGGATGTCCACTTTCACCACTGTTATTCAACATAGTATTGGAAGTCTAAGCCTCAGCAATCAGACAACACAAAGAAATAAAAGGCATCCAAATTGGCCAGGGAGAGGTCAAACTTTCATTCTTCTCAGATGACATGATACTCTATATTGAAAACCCAAAAGATTCCATCAAAAACTGCTAGAACTGATCCAGGAATTCAGCAAAGTGGCAGGATATAAAATCAGTGCACAGAAATCGGTTGCATTCCTCTATACACCAACAATGAAGCAACCGATAGAGAAATCAAGGAATTGATCCCATTTACAATTGCACCAAAAACCATAAAATGACTAGAAATAAATCTAACCAAAGAGGTGAAAATTCTATATGCTGGAAAATTATAGAAAGCTTATGAAAGAAATTGAAGAACACACACACACACACACACACACACACGGAAAAATATTTCATGATCCTGATAAGAACAAATATTGTTAAAATGTCAATACTACCCAAAGCAATCTACATATTCAATCCAATCCCTGTCAAAATAACACCAACATTCATCACAGAGCTAGAACAAACAATCCTAAAATGTGTATGGAACCAGAAAAGATCCCAAATAGCCAAAGCAATCTTGAAAAAGAAAACCAAAGCTGGAAGCATCACAACCCAGAGTTCAAGCTGTATTACAAAGCTGTAATCATCAAGACAGTATGGTACCGCCACAAGAACAGACACTCGGATCAATTGAACAGAATAGAGAACCCAGAAATGGACCCACACACATATTCCCAACTAATCTTTGACAAAGCAAGAAAGAATATTAATGGAATAAAGACAGTCCCTTCAGCAAGTGGTGCTGGGAAAACTGAACAGCAACATGCAGAAAAATGAACCTGGACTACTTTCTTACACCATATGCAAAAATAAACTCAAAATGGATGAGAGACCTAAACGTAAGACAGGAAGCCATCAAAATGATCAAGGAGAGGGCAGACAAAACCCTCTTTGACCTTGGCTGCAGCAACTTCTTACTCAACACGTCTCTGGAGGCAAGGGAAACAAAAGCAAAAATGAACTATTGGGACCTCATCAAAATGAAAAGCTTCTGCACAGCAAAGGAAACAATCAGTGAAACTAAAAGGCAACCAACAGCATGGGAGAAGATAGTTGCAAATGACATATCAGATAAAGGGTTAGCATCCAAAATCTATAAAGAAGTTATCAAACTCAACACCCAAAAATCCAGTGAAAAAAATGGGCAAAAGACATGAATAGATACTTTTCCAACAAAGACATCCAGATGGCAGACCAACACATGAAAAAATATTCAACATCACTCATCATCAGGGAAATACAAATCAAAACCACAATGAGAAACCACCTCACACCCATCAGGATGGCTAACATCAACAACTCAGGCAACAACAGATGTTGGCAAGGACACAGAGAAAGAGGATCTCTTTTGCACTGCTGGTGGGAATGCAAATTGGTGAAGCCACTCTGGGAAACAGTATGAAGGTTCCTCAAAAAATTAAAAATAGAACTACCCTACAACCAGCAATTGCACTATTAGATATTTATCCAAGGGATAAAAGTATGCTGTTTCAAAGGGGCACATGCACCACAATGTTTATAGCAGCACTATCAACAATAGCCAAAGTATAGAAAGAGCCCAAATGTCCATCGATGGATGAATGGATAAAGAAGATGTAGTGTATATATATACAATGGAGTATTACTCGGCAATCAAAAAGAATGAAATCTTGCCATTTGCAACTATGTGGATGGAACTGGAGGGTATTATGCTAAGCGAAATTGGTCAGAGAAAATCAAATATCATATGACTTCACTCATATGAGGACTTTAAGACGCAAAACAGATGAACATAAGAAAAGGGAAGCAAAAATAATATAAAAACAGGGAAAGGGACAGCAACATAAGAGACTCTTAAATATGGAGAACAAACAGAGGATCACTGGAAGGGTTGTGGGAGGGGGATGGGTTAAATGGGCGAGGGGCATTAAGGAATCTACTCCTGAAAATCATTGTTGCACAATATACTAACTAACTTGGATGTCAATTTAAAACATAAATTAAATTTAAAAAAAAAGAAAAAGACAGTCTCTTTAGCAAACAGTGTTGGGAAAAGTGAACAGTGACATGCAGAAGAATGTACCTGCACCACTGTCTTACACTGTTACAGAATCTTGTCTGGATCACCCAGCGGAAGAACCAAGTGGCACTCGGACATCTTGGAAGGGAGGAGGTTTATTTTACACCACTGGGCTTAGAGGAGATCATTCTCCAGAGGTCTGAGCCCATAGCATTAGCAGAGGGAACAATTTATAGTCAGTTACCTCTGCATTCCTCATTAATCAGGGACAGGTGTTTCCTATTAGTCCTGTTGGCCATCTTACAACAGATTTTCTCTGTCAATACCATGCACAAAAATAAACTCAAAATGGATAAAAGACCTAAATGTAAAACAGGAAGCCATCAAAATCCTACAGGAGAAAACAGGCAACAACCTCTTTGACCTTGGCCGCATCAACTTCTCATTTGACATGTCTTCAGAGGCAAGGGAAACAAAAGCAAAAACGAACTAGTGGGACCTCATCAAAATAAAAAGCTTCTGCACAGCAAAAGAAACAATCAGCAAAACTAAAAGGTAACCAACAGAATGGGAGAAGATAGTTGCAAATGACCTATCAGATAAAGGGTTAGTATCCAAAATCAATAAAGAACTTATTAAATTCAACACCCAGAAAATAAATAATCCAGTGAAGAAATGAGTAGAAGACATAAATAGACACTTTTCCAAAGAATACATCCAGAGATCTAACAGACACATGAAAAGATGCTCAACATCACTCATCATCAGGGAAACACAAATCAAAACCACAGTGAGATACCACCTCATACTATTCAGAATGGCTAAAAGTAACAACTCAGGCAACAGTATATTTTGGTGGGTATGTGGAAAAAGGGGAACTCTTTTGCACTTTAGTGGGAATGAAAACTGGTGCAGCCACTCTGGAAAACAGTAAGGAGGTTCCTCAAAAAATTAAAAATAGAACTACCCAAGAGTGACTGGATGGCTCAGTTGGTGGAGCATCTGACTCTTGATTTTGGCTCAGGTCATGATCTTGTGGATCCTGGGTTTGAGCCCCACATTGGGCTCTGCACTGACAGTGTAGGGTCTGCTTGGTATTCTCTCTCTCTCTCTCTCTCTCTCTCTCTCCCTCCCCTGCCTACTCATGCTCTCTCTCTCTCTCAAAATAAATAAACTTTAAAAAAAGATTGTTATAAAAAAACAGAACTACCTATGACCCAGCAATTTCACTACTGGGTATCCAAGGGATACAGATATTTCAAAGGGGCACATACACTCGGATGTTTATAGCAGCGCTATCAACAGTAGACAAAGTATGGAAGAAGCCGAAATGTCCACTGACAGATAAATGGATAAAGAAGATGTGGTGTATACATACGATGGAATATTACTTGGCAACGAAAAAGAATGAAATTTTGCCATTTACAACAATGTGGATGGAACTAGAGTGTCTTCTGCTAAGTGAAATAAGTCAGTCAGAGAAAGACATATACTATATGATTTCATTCATATGTGTAGTTTAAGAAACAAAACAGATGAACATAGGGGAAGGAAAGCAAAAATACAATAAAAACAGAGAGGGAGGGGGGTGCCTGGGTGACTCAGTCAGTTGAGCGTCTGACTTCGGCTCAGGTCATGATCTCACGGTTTGTGGGTTCAAGCCCTGCGTCGCACTCTGTGCTGACAGCTTAGAGCCTGAAGCCTGCTTCGGATTTTGTGTCTCCCTCTCTCTCTGCCCCTCCCCTGCTCATGCTCTGTCTCTCTTTAAAAAATAATAAATAAACATTTAACAAAAACAGAGAGGGAGGTAAACCGTAAAAGACTCTTAAATACAGAGAACAAACTGAGGCTTGCTGGTGGGGTATTGGGTGGGGAATGGATTAAATGGGCAATGGGCATTAAGAAGGGCACTTGTTGGGATGAGCACTGGGTATTATATGTAAATGATGAATCACTAAATTCTATTCCTGAAATCATTATTACAATGTATGTTAACTAACTTGGATTTAAATAAAAAAAAAAGATATCTAGAAAATCCTTTGAGATTTAGAAATTAGGTAAAGCACTCCTAATAACTCATGGGCCAAGGGAAAAAAATCACAGAAGATATAAAATATTTTGAAATAAGTGGTAACTAAAACACAGCATATTAAGATTTGATTCGTGGAAAACTAATTAATTATAGATCACTGACTTGAGTGTCTCAAGGCTATAACAAAAAGAAACAAAATAATTTCTACTGACAATAGGAAATACAAACTATAATATATTTATATACCTGTAAACCAAATAGATATGAAAACTTAAGAAGCTACTGCTCAAAGCAAGCACATGAATGAATTTCCCAGAGATAATATTGAGCAAAAAAATACCAAAAAGCCCAGGTCCAAAAAATACATACCACAGGATTATATTTAATATAACCTTCAAAAATAAGCAAAATTAATCTACAATATTAGGAGTCGGAATAATAATGCATTTAATGTAGTCAATGAATAAGACAGGGATAAGGAAAGTTTCTGAGGTTTAGTTATTGGGGTGAGTTTACTTGGTAAAAATTAATCTGTCATTTCTATTTCGTGCATTTGTACACAGATGTTCCTCAACTTATAGTGGGGTTGAAACAATCAGGGGCCTTGGGAGCAAGCCCCTGTGCATCTGGAAAGCTCCCTGCTGCCTGCTGGCCCTTATCACTTTTCTTCCAGAGCAAAGCACCAGCTAAGAAGCAAGCCGAGACCAGTCCAAACCAGTCTGCACCAAGATGGACCCCAGTGTTGAACTTTCACCAACTTTCCCCTTATTATAATACTAAAAGTCACGCCCAGGTGTGGAGATTTAACATGTTAATTTGATAGCGACTCATGAAGAAGAGTGGCGTTTAAGTGCACAGGTGCTATTAAATCCCCACTTCTACATGCTTAGATGGTACCTTTTTCCTACCTAAGTTTCTTTACAAAACCCTCCCTGACCTCTTCTCAGTGAGTCAGCCTAAAGATTCTTTCCTTTGTGTTCCAGCATAAACCCCAATAAAGCCTCGCCTGTGCCTTTAAATTTTGGGTCCAGCCTTACGTCCAGTAACAGAGTTAGGTCCCAATAAACACATTGTGAATTGAAAATATCTTAAGTTGAAATGCATTTACTACACCTTAACCTACCAACAACATGGCTTAGCCTGGCCTGCCTTAAATGTGCTCAGAACAGTTACTGTTGTCTACAGTCGGGCAAAATAATCTAATGTGAAGCCTATTTTATAATAAAGGTTTGTATATCTCATGTAACTCATTCAATACTGTACTGAAAGTGGGAAATGGAAAGGTTGTTTGGGTACAGAATGGTTGCAAGTATATCAGTTGTTTACCCTCATGACTGTGTGACTGATGGAGCTGCCCAGGAAAAGAACAAAATTCAGAAGTTGAAGTATGGTTTCTACTGAATGAGTTTTGCTTTCACACCATTGTAAAATCAAAAAATTTTAAGTCAAACCATAAGTTGGAGACCATCTGAAAATGTATGCTATACTAAATAAAAAAATTACCTTTCTTTTTTTTAGAATTTTATTTTTATTTACCTATAATGATATTTTTTTGCTGTATCTTTTTGTATAGTTTTTTATTTTAGTAGCTACTGTGGATGTTACATTATGTTTACGACTTATCACAGACTATTGGTATTGACATTTGAAAGGTAGACCTTATCTCCATTTTGGTCCTTTCCTCTCTCCAATTATAAATATTTCTTCTGCTTACATTGAGAATTACATCAATGTTTTGGTTATTGGTACAACTGTCAATATTAGTTTTAAAAACTTGATAGAAGATACTGTCCTATATTTACTTGTAATTTTACACTTTGCATTGTTCTGCATTCCTGATATTCTAAGGTGCCTTCTTTGATTATTTCCTTTTTGCTTGAAGAACTTCTATTAGCCATTCTTTGAGAGTAGGTCTGCTGAAAACTATCTTTTTGTTTGTTTGTTTTTGTTTTCTTTCATCTGAGACTATATTTCACCTTGATTCCTGAAGAGTATTTTCACTGCATATAGAATTTGGGGTTGGCAATTTTTTCCTTCAGCACTTGAAAAATGTGCCGGTACTTTCTGGCCTTCGTGCTTTCTTTCTTTTTCTTTCTTTCTTTTTCTTTCTTTCTTTTTCTTTCTTTCTTTCTTTCCTTCTTTCTTTCTTTCTTTCTTTCTTTCTTTCTTTCTTTCAATAATCTATTGCCATTCAAACCATAGTTTCCCTGCAGATTATGGGTCATATTTCTCTACCTGCTTTCAAGATTTTTTTTCTTTGTCATTAGTTTTCAGAAGTTTGGTTATGTTTTTTGGTGTGGGATTCATTTCTTTGTCCTCTCTCTCTCTTTTGCTTTTATATGTACAACTCTTATAAACATCTTTATTATATGTTTTTACTCGCTTTATTGAGATATAATTGATACATTGTATAAGTTGTATAACATGTTGATTTGATACATTAAAAAGTGTATTGATTACCACTATAATATTAGCGACTACCTCCATCTTGTCACATAGTTACCTATTCTTTTTTGTGATAAAAAGATTTAAGATCTATTCTCTTAGAAACCTGAAAGTATATGATACAAGATTATTAGCTATAAGCACATGCTTTCCATTAGACCACCAAACTTGTTAATTTTATGACTGGAAGTTGAACTCTTTGACCAATATCTCCTCATTTTTTCCACCCCCAATCCTGGTAACCACCAGGCTGTTCTCTTTCTCTGAGTTTGTCTTTTTTAGGTTCCACATATAAGTGATATTATACAGTATTTGTCTTTCTCTATCTGTATTATTTCACTTATCATAATGACTTCAAGGTCCATCCAAGTTGTTGCAAATTGCAGGAATTCCTTCTTTCTCTTGGCTGAATAATATTCATATATATAAGCTTGTCTTTATCCATTCATCTATTGATGGGCATGTAGGTGTTATTAGTAATGCTGCAGTGAACATTGTATATGGAAATATCTCTGCAAGATCCCGATTTCAATTCCTTTGGATATATACCCAGAGTGGGATTTCCAGATCATATGGAAGTCCTATTTTTGACTTTTTGAGGAACCTCCATACTGTTTTCCATAGCGGCTGTACCAATTTGTATTCCCACCAAGAGTACACTAGGTTTTTTTTTTGTCCTCTACATCCTTGTCAATACTTATTATTTCTTATCTTCTTGAGTATAGCTATTCTGACTGGTGTGAAGTGATACCTCATTGTGGTGGTGGGTTTGCATTTCCCTGATGATTAGTTATGTTGAATACCTTTTCAGGTACCTGTTGGCCATGGGAGTGTCTGGACAATGGTATATTCAGCTTCTCTGCCAATGTTTAAGTTGTTAATTTTTTTTGCTGTTGAGTTGTAAGTTCTTTTTCTAAATTTTAGATAATAACCCCTTATCAGTTGTATGATTTGCAAATATTTTCTCCCATACTGTAGGTGGCCTTTTCATTTTGTTGGTTGTTTCATTTATTGTGAGAAACTCTTTAGTTTGATGTAGTCCCATTTATCTATTTTTTGCTTTTGTTGTTTTTGCTTTGTTGTCATATCCAGAATATTGCTGCTGAGACCAATATCAAGGATCTTTATCCCTATGCTTTCTCCTAGGAGTTTCACAGTTTCAAGTCTTAAATTTTAGTCTTTCATTCATTTTAAATTCATTTTTGTGGAGTGATGTATTGGTGTGACTTTCTTTGGGTTTATCCTGTTTGAGATCCTTATCTTCTTAAATCTGTAGATTTATGCCTTTCACCAAAGTTAGATAATTTTGATCTATTATTTCTTCTAATTTTTTTTTAGCCCCACATTCTCTTCTCCTTTTGGGACTCTGATTACATGACTGCTAACTCTTTTGTTGTCCCACGGGTTTTTGAAGCCCTCTTTCTTCTTCCTTTTTTCTTTCAGTCTATTTTCTCTTTCATTGAGATTGGATAATTTCTATAGACCTATTTTGAATTCACTGATTCTTTACTGTGTCATTTCCATTCTGCTATTGAATATATCCAGTGAATTTTATGTTTTACAATTCTAAAATTTAATTCTACAATTGTTTGTTATAAATTTTCACTTAATTCTTCTTTATAGCTTCTATTTCTTTGTCAAGACTTTCTATTTTTTTCAAGTGTTTGTAAATTCTTGTTGAAGCATTTTTATAATATCTTTAAAGTCCCTGTCAGAAAATCCCCAAAGCTGTATCATTTCACTGTTAGTATTGATTGTGTCTTTTCTCAGTCAAGTTGAGATTTTCCTGGCTCTTGATATGGTAAGTAATTTTTTATTGTGTGTTAGACATTTTGGGCATTATGTTTTGAGACTCTGGATCTTATTCAAATCTTATATTACATCAGGTCTCTGCTAATATTGCACCATAAGTGTGTACATAGGGGGTGTTATATCCTTACCACTGAGTCCATTATAGAAGTCCAATCTTCTAATTCTTTTCTTCCAAGATGATTAGTTAAAGTAGGGTGGATATTATCATAAAAGATTTCTGCCTTGCCAGGTCATCTCTTGGTCCTTTGGATAAAGAAAGCAGATGTGGTGGGGGGTATTTTTGTCTGCATCTGTTGGCATTTCTTGGTTGCAAACTTTCCAGTGCCCAATCTAAGATCATAGGAAGCAAAAAGAAAACCCAAGGAACTTGCCACAGTGTCAGTCCTCAAATTCTGAGGACTCTAGCTACTCTGCCTTCTTCTCTACACCTTTTAGACTATCCTTATGTTTTTTTAAAAAAATATTATGCCCAGATATTTTAGTTACATTTAGCAGGAGCAATAAGGAGAAGTGCATCTACTTCATCTGATACAGAGCTAAAAGTCCTACTTTTATTAAAAAAATAATAATGCACTGGTTGGACTACTGAGTCTTTAAAGCTGCTACCTGTTTTGACTCTGTAAATGGAAGAGTTGGGGAGGGATAATTTGTCTTTTTGTCTCCAGCATGACTGGGTAAGGAAAGTACTTTGGATTTTTGGTGTAGCAGGTGTTTTGCTCTGAGTAAATCAATAAGTTAACATTTACCTAGAGCTAGTAGAATTAGGATGAAATGGGGCCTGGAGAGTTCCTGGGCAGGCTGATGCTCTACATCTCTTTTGAGAGCTACACAATCAACAGAGCAATTATAGCTTCTTCCTTGCAAATTGGTATGCTTCCTGTGTTTCCCCCTTGACCTCTCCGGTACTGGTGTTTATTGCATACACTTATCCTGTATGTCCCTAAGTTGGGTGAAGCTCCTTTAAGAGATCAGGAAACAGCTCCTGTACTTCCTCCTGTCCCTACAGGTGCCTAGTAAACAGTCTTACATGCTGTAGAGAGTCACAAATATACAACTATTCTTTCTCCTGTGAGTCTGGGTAGCATAAGCTAGTGCTCCTGTGAAGCCACCTTGTCTTCAGACCTTGCAGAGCAGGTTCTGGACTATGAGAGACAGCATCTCCCCAGGGCAGACCTGTCTTTAAGAAGCACTGAGCTCAAGAAGAAGACCCGTGATGGAAATCCAAGCCACTAGGGGACGTTCATGGAAATCTCTTCCCAGAACCTTTGTGTCTGAGGATCACCTCACCATCTTACGCCATAAAACAGAGAGTTTATATCTTTGTTTTCTGGTTGCCAGCTGTTCCTCCCTCCTTTGCTGACTACCACTTTTCCACCCACCCTTCCCACAACAAAATAAATATATTTGTTGAATGAATGTACATACGGTTGGTTGAGTGAATGGAGGAAAGAAAATGTATGAAATAGAATGAATGAAATGTAACTTGGAAACTGCAAAGGTGCCTGGAAACCCAGAAATTCTCATGAATTGCAAATTTATTGAGTGAGGAGGCACTGGGGTTGGGAGGTAGTTATACAGAATCCAGAGAGGAAAAACTGCAGAGCAAGATGCAGCCTCAGGGCTCTGAGGCTTCTTGTGGGTGTGTTAACACATGAAGCATCTGGGAACCTCAGGGCAGTATCAAGGGAGCGCTAAGCCCATAGGCGCCCACCGGGAACATCTCCAGCTCCTCTGTCTCCGCGGCGTCCAAAGGGCCTTATTTGCTTGGCCAGGTAGGCGCCTGCTTCTGCTGGGTCTGGTGGCAGACCGGAACGCCCTTGCCACTCCCGGAGCCACCACCGGAGCCACCACCCCCACCGCTGGAGAAGCAGCCGCCGCCCCCGGAGGAGCCGCCGCCGCAGCCGGAGCCGCCGCCGCCCCCACCGCAGGACGACCCCCCTCCGCTGGAGGAGCCGCCGCCGCCCCCACCGCAGGACGACCCCCCTCCGCTGGAGAAGCAGCCGCCGCCCCCACCGCAGGACGACCCCCCTCCGCTGGAGAAGCAGCCGCCGCCCCCGGAGGAGCCGCCGCCGCCCCCGCCGCAGGACGACCCCCCTCCGTAGCTCTGCTGGGGCATGCACGAGGTCTGGGTGGTCTGCTGCGAGGAGAAGTAGCCGGAGCCGCCGCCGCCGCCGGAGGAGCCCCCGCAGCTGGAGCCTCCGCCGCCCCCGGAGTAGCCCCCGCAGCTGGAGCCTCCGCCCCCTCCGGAGTAGCCCCCGCAGCTGGAGCCTCCGCCGCCCCCGGAGGAGCTCCCGCCGCCGCCGCAGCCACCGCTAGAGACGTTTCCGTAGCTCTGGCACTGAACTTGCTGGCCGGACTCGCCGCCTCCCCCAGAGGAGCCCCCGCCGCAGCCTGAGCCCGAGCTGCCCCCGGAGTAGCCCCCGCAGCTGGAGCCTCCGCCGCCTCCGGAGTAGCCCCCGCAGCTGGAGCCTCCGCCGCCCCCGGAGTAGCCCCCGCAGCTGGAGCCTCCGCCTCCCCCGGAGTAGCCCCCGCAGCTGGAGCCTCCGCCGCCTCCGGAGCTGCCACC
>CM053570.1:79001-156848 GCA_028646485.1 Cryptoprocta ferox
ATCTATAGTCTCTTGAGTTGTTCATTTTAGCCACTCTGACTGGTGTGAGGTGGTATCTCAGTGTGGTTTTGATTTGTATTTCCCTGATGATGAGTGATGCTGAGCATCGTTTCATGTGTTTGTTGGCCATCTGGATGTCCTCTCCCAAAAGAATTCTTAATGCCTGTTGACTAATATCTCGGGTGTGAGGGGGAACATGGTCCCTATCCCAGGCAATCCTCAGTCTGAGGGGAGATCACAGCTCTTGAAATTGGGGAGCCCCCAGTCTGATAGAAGCCTACTCATCACAGTCTACGTGTCTAAGGCCACACATATGCATCCTCATGACTGAGTGCTGACAATCTACTTAACTGAGGGTTAAAGGGCAACAGGTGGTTTATAAAGAATAAAATGGACACAGGGCAAGGGCTCAGGAGCATTGGCAGGGCATAGAGCTTGGAAGCCCTAAGCATTGTTTACAGTCAATGGAAAAGTTTCCTCTTCTAGTCCTGCCCAGGAGGTGCCTCAGAGCCTCAGTCACCCCCCCACCCCCAACCCAAGGTACATATTCATCCTCTCTCCAGCCTTCCTGGGCCAGCAGTTTAAAAAGGTGGTTGTCTTTGGTAGAGGTCTGGGAGAAGGACGGCTCTCTAGTGATTCATTGCTACTAGAATTCCTTCTCCAGGAAGCCTCTCTAGGTCCATCCACCCACTGGTTCCATCTTTTTTGCCACTTTCCCTTTCCAGGTCCTTAAGGAACGACTGTACCAGTTACAGCCTGCTAATGACACATCCATAGCCTTGTCTCCTTTTTCAAGTTATACTCTCCTTGACAGCTGGATCCCCATTAGTTCCTTATTTTGCACCCTAAGATTTAAAGAGAGTTGATAGCATCCTGGGTCTTTGTCTGGACATGTTTACTTTTGAATGACTCTCTTTTGGGTGCTCCTGGAGCTCATGCCTGCATTGGAGAAGGAGGCCCACAGCTGAGTTGTTCCAACATTCCTGAATAGCTTGTAGATGCATGCACGTTGAGCAGTGTGCCCAGGGACTGCACTTGCTTGGCTTAGACACTTCTGGTGTGGACAGACTCTGGTGTTTATGGACTGCTGCCACATATCGGTCTTGTCCATTTCTCACAAGGGTCCTGGTGCTCAGTGATATGTTATCCTCATTTTCCAGAGAAGCAAGCAGCCCATTGAGGCTAATGGAACTGCTTTCATTTCCCCAAACTTTAAGTGCCAAAGCCAGGATTCAGACTCAGTTGTTTTGATTCCAAATCTTGTGTTCTTTTCAAGTACTACATGCCTCTTCTTTTTGAATCAATATAGGCAGAACGAGGAGATGACATCCCAGGCAGGATCAGGTTCACACCCTCTCAGAGGCAGGGAACAGATCTCACTCTCGTGGATGCTCCCAGCTGCTCAAGGACAGTTCTAGTGGACTGTAGGAGCCAAGAGTAGGTAGAGGTTCTGATCAAACTTTACCTTTGTTGGAGGTAAATGAAGAACCCAAGGCCCAGAGAAGCCAAACTACTTCACAAGGTCACACAACAGGGTTGAGACTAGAGCCTGGGTCTCTGGCCTTTCCACTCCGAGCTTTGCTCACTGCAGACTCGGCTGAGTCTTTATGCTTTCTCCTGACAAGATTATCTCCAGGTGTTGGCAGTGAGACCAGGGAATAGTTAAAAAGACAGTAAAAGTATTTCAAAGGTGAGCTGACATGTTCAGGTAAACTCCTAGGTCTGAATGCTCTAACCTCTGGGCCTGGAAGGAAATTATTTATGCTGAGGCCCTTCC
This sequence comes from Cryptoprocta ferox, assembly GCA_028646485.1. Lineage (NCBI taxonomy): Eukaryota > Metazoa > Chordata > Mammalia > Carnivora > Eupleridae > Cryptoprocta > Cryptoprocta ferox. The sequence continues at coordinate 80,779 of CM053570.1, forward strand.
ACAGGTGGGCAGCAGTTGCATAGCCTAAGGGTTCACATAGAAACTTTACAAGCAGGGAGGAGCAGTGAACAGCAGTTATGTGTCCCCAGACTGCTTCGAGATAGGCAGTGTCAGAGGAGGCTTCTCAGGACTTTTGTGCATGGTGGTAGTTGGTGGCCTAAGAATGTTGGTTCAGCCCATCCACTGCTAATCCACTGGTTATCTTGCCCACACATAATCCAAGTTGCTTTAACTGATTCCCAAGTCAAATAGAATCTGGAAATCAAAAGGATATGAAGGAAAAAGCACAAACATTTCAGACCCACAGGCTTCTAGGTTCTTTGGCCTAAAGTTTTAACCCAAATTAGTTTAGGGGCATGCTGCTTTAGATGACCAGCACCAATATACCTCTCCTTTATTGAGGACCATTAAAAATCAAGGCAAGGTAAGTGCTCTTTCCATTTGGTCTCAAACCTAATTTTAACCCTTACATCGTTCTCTCAGGAATTCCCTGGGGCTATAGCAGGCTTTGAATGTGACCTCTCTAACTCAAAGACAGCTAATGGGATTTACTACTGAAGACCCGAATTTGGGTCCAGCCTCTGTGATTTGACCAGTAAAGCTCATTCATCAGACTTGCTGTTTATCCTTAATTTTTGTTCATTCTTCAAACTATAGCTCTCATTTCAATAGTTGAAGCTATTGTAATTGGGTGGATGATTTGTGGCAAAACTTTTGATTGCTTAGAAAAGTAGGGATGATCACAATTTGGTTTGTGTGTCTCTACAAATTTTTCCATTGGGTCCTTTCCTATGCTCAGAGAGTTCCAAGGTGAAGGGCTATGGAACCATTATTCACATCTGGTGTGGATTCCTAGGGCCTTCCTTCCTGGACTAGCAGCAGCATCTAGGCAAGATCAGATCCTCCTAATTTTCCATTTCTCCATTTAACTGGAAGTATTTGATATATACCTGTTCATCAGTGAAGGAGATGATGAGAATTTAGTCTCATATCCCAGGGCAAATACAATCTGATTTAGTTTTCCATGGAAAAGTAGTTTAAATAAATCTATTTATGGAAAACTATTTTACCCTGCCACCTCTCCCCCCCCCCACACACACACATCTTTCATTCAAGGTGCCTGATTCCACTACATGACAATGAGAAAGAATGAAATCTGGTCATTCCTGGCAACGTGGGTGGACCTCGAGGGTGTCAATGCTAAGCGAAATAAGTCAGGCAGAGAAGAACAGATACCATATGTTTTCACTCATAGGTCTAACAGGAGAAAACTGACAGAGGACCATGGGGAGGGGAAGGGGGGAAAAAGAGTTAGGGAGAGGGAGGGAGGCAAGTCATGAGAGACTCTTGAATACTGAAAACAAACTGAGAGCTGAAGGGGGAGGGGGAAAGGGGAAGGGGGGTGATGGTCATGGAGGAGGGCACTGTGGGGAAGATCACTGGGTGTTATAGGAAACCAACTTGACAATAAACCAGAAAAAAAATAAAGATATAAGAGAACTATGCTAAAAAAAAAAAAGGTGCCTGATTCCCCCATCATCTCCTGCTTCTTATTTTTCAGAATATTTCTTGGATCATGATTTCCTAGAGATACTAAGCACCTATAGTCCAGTGGTCACCTTCATGGAGGGCCTGAAGCAGCACCTGGGGCACTTCTGAGGTTTGCCAGTCTCTGGTCTGTTCTGAAGGGTAAGGATTAGAATCTTTCCTCTTCTGAGGTATTGGGGTCTTCGGAATTCTATGCTCTAAACCTATGATCTTGGGCTCACATTGTCCATCACCCCACCAACCTCAATTTCTCCATGCATACAGTCAGTCTGACATCTGTCCAGTTTCTTTTGGTCCCTCCTTCCCAAGGCCCCACTCTGGACAGAAAGGAAAGAGAAATGAGGGTCAGAGGCAGTGACAGGGAAGAAACTAGGTAGGATGACAAGAATCAAGGGCTCCTGGGAAAAGAATCTAGAAGCTCTCATACCTTCCTGTCTGCTAGCCTCATTCCAGTGAGAGGCATTTTGGGTACTTTTCTTCCCCAAGAGCATTTCCCCCCACCTAAGCTTCCTGTGGAGGAGGAGGAAGGGATTTAGCAGAAGGGTTGGGTGAGGAAAGTTGGCCTGTGCTATGAGTAACCTTTGCAGAGTATCATTACCCAGGGTGGATATAATTGCTGGGGATTAAGAAAAACATGTGGGCAGGTTGCAGTTGCCTTAGATCCTTCTATGATTAGCATATATCACTTTGGGTCTCAGAGGAAGGATTATTTTAGCTTCTGAATGTTCCCTGGCAGTGAATCCCCTGGTGGTGGAACAGGCCCCTTACTTTCTAGTAGGTCATCCTGTTGTAAAATGCAAAGAAAAACAAAACAAAAACAAAAGCCAAGTAGCCTCACTACGAATAACTTGAAAAGCAAAACAGAGAAAAAAAGTTACGTTTAATTCCAGTATTTAAATACAACTGGTGTGTAAGTCTTGGTTAGTACTTTCATCTTGCTCTCTTTTTCCTTCTTACTTATACTTTCCTTTCATATAAACTCTCCATTTTGGGTGCTGATTTTCCATGTGACATTTTCATCATGCACATATCCCCATGGCCCTCCATTAGTTTTAGTGGCTGTGCTCCTTTGCCCGTTCCTTATCTTACTTCCCTTACTTCCAGGTGCCCTGTGAACTCTTTACCCTTAAGACCCCATTGTTGAATTTCATTGGGTATTGGTTGTCTCCCTGATAGATTGCTAATTATCTTTATCTTCCTTTATGTGCACAGAGTGGCTTCATAGTAGGTGAAGAGAAAGGCTAGTTGCATGAGAACCAATACCCAACCCTTTAGTTCCTATCTCCACTGACTCTTTTTGTGCAGAACCTTCGTTCCCCTTGACTCTGTCTAACTCCACAGAATCATTGCATTCCCTCAAATGTTGTTTTCATTTTGTCTCCATCTATTTCTCACAGGGCCAGGATTCCCTTGAGAACGTATGGTCAGAAACAATACCTTCTTTAAAAAATTTTAATTCCCATATAGTTAATCTACAGTGAAATATTAGTTTCAGGTATACAACACAGTGATTCAACACTTCCACCCGATGCTCATCACAGGTGCACTCCTTAGTCCCCATCACCTATTTCGCCCATCCCTTTTTGGAACCATCTGTTTGTTCTCTATAGTTAAGAGTGTTTCTTAACTATAGTTTTCTTGGTTTACCTCTCTCTTTCTCTCTCTCTTTTTCTTTGCTCATTTGTTTTGTTTCTTAAATTCCACCTATGAGTGAAATCATATGGTATTTGTTTTTTTCTGATTGAATAGTTTGCTTAGCTTTATACTCTCTAGCTCCATTCATGTTGTTGCAAACCTTTTAGTGTGTGTTGGGGGAGAGTAGGAGTAAGGGACAGAGAAAGAGTCAGCAGTTTAATAGGGCATTTGGAAAACAAGTCACTTAGGGCAATAGTAGCCAAGTGCCCATGGGACAAGGGGATGCAGAGAAAGAAGCCACTGGATAAGCCTTCTTGGAAGTGGTGTTTTGAGTTGGGATTAGAAAATAGTGAAAACTGTAGATAGGTTTCTACAGATTTGGGCTTTGGTTCTCATATTGCCTTCAAGTGTATGTGGCTAGGTGTGCATATGTGATGTGTATACACACGTGTGATATGTATGTGTCCATGTGTGATGCATGTGTGAATGAATGATGTGTATGGACACATATAATGTGTGTACCTGTCTGTGTGTATGTGTACACAAATGTCTGTGTGTACATGTTATATGATTATACATGTGTATAGGCATGTGTATGTGTCACTGAGTCTGTATGAGGTGTGTGTCCATATGTCCATGTGTATATGTTATATGTATACACATATATGCGTATGAAGTGTGTATATATGTCTGTGTATATGTGTTTCTGTCTCCTTTCCATAGACTTCAGTATCTTTGCTCACATCAGACTCTTCCTCATAGAACCTGTTCCCTCTCTCCTGGGAATGTGGGCCCTGGATTTGCTGTCATCCAGACTTCAGTGTTCACAGTAACTGTGTTATGTGTCGAACTGGCCCATATCATTTTCCATTGTGTCTCTAGCCATAGTAGTAGATTTGCCCAGTTAGGTCATGCTTCAACTGAAAGTCTTCAGGATGAATCCCAGATTTCTTAGTCCAAAGGGCCTTTTGTGGTTCAGTACTGCCCATGTCTGACTGTTCCCCTATAGAAGCATTTTGCTGCAGACAAACTCAATGACCCTCTCCCCGACTGATCTAGGCTGTGTTTAATGACTTTGTTTGTATTTTTCCTGTGTTTTTCCTATATCTGTTAATGCCCCATTTCCTTGATTTGTCTAACTTCTTTTTTCCTTTCAATATTCTATCAGACATCATTCTTCCAAGAAACCTTGCCCAACACCCCCATCTGATTGAGGGAACACTTCATCTGCAGCACAGTAATCCTGCCCCCACCACATTGGGGGCTCCTCGCACCTCAAGCATCCAGCACATGCCTGGTGCAACCTGCAATGGATCCTGGTAGAATGGAGGAATGAATAATATACCCCACATCTGCCCACGTCTAAAACTGTCAGTGGCCTGGATATTGTGTTTTAGCCTGGGTGGGGAACATATAAAGTCTCTGTCCTATTTCACTTCCCAGACAAGATTGTTTGCTCCTGGAGGGCAGGGGTGGCATTGCAGATCTCAGTAAACCTGGAGCCTATGGATATGCCAGGCACTGAGGCAGTGTTTATTGAAGGGAAAGAAAAAAGGAAAGAATGAAGTGGAGAACAGAAAGAAGGAAGAGAGGAAGAGAGAAAAGGAAGGTAGGGAGGGCAGGAGAATTCTTGCAAGCTTTATAACAATGTTGGTTTGAGTCTGGCCAGAATACTGACTTTCTCTCCCTTCCCAAATTTGGGTTCTCTGATCTAATTCTGTCAACTCCTTGAAATTATAAGACCCTTTTGCCCCCCCCAAAGAAGGAGATAATCAGACATTATAGCATTTTAGAAGATTTCTGAAGATTTTAAGTTTTTGTGGCTTTTTGCTGTGATTTCATTTCAAATAGATTGATAGTAATATCTGATTAAATTATTCATGGTATTTAATTGCTTTCCATGATTAATGAAGACATTTTACTCCTCATAATCTCTACTAGATCCTATATGGATTACAGAGGAGTTACATAAAGCGAGGTGTGCTTTCCACTGGTGAATCACAAACATTTCTTATTGTAATAGCTATGTATTACTTTCCTGCCTCCCAAATGAAAATATTAAAGTTTGTGCTAGACCATGTATTCGATTCCTGAGCTATTCCTTAAATAATTTTGGACTTTGGGGTAAGTCACTTGACCTTACATTAAAGTAAGGTATAAAGTAATATCAACCTTATAATTATTGGGTTAGTATGTGAAAGACAAAATTTCAACACTGGATCATGGAGTGAACATTTCTAATTGAGGAGAAAAGATTAGGAAACAGAATCTGGGAATATAATCACTTGAGTATTTGAGAATAAAGAGAAAATAATATTCCTCTGACAGCTCTGAAACCTGCTTCTGATTCTGTGTCTCCCTCTCTCTCTGGTCCTCCCCTCTCATGCTCTGTCTCTCTCTGTATCAAAAATAAATAAAACATTAAAAAAATTAAAAAAAAATGAAAATGACTTCTTCACATTTGAGATTGTGGATGGAGGTGGAAAACCTTTATTACACACATGTAAATATGTAACTGGGAGATAATTTTCAAAAGGAATGGACAAAATATTATTAACATGTTACTTTGGGGGCACCTTGCTGGTTTAGTCCATGGCACATGACTCTTGATCTCAAGGTTGTGAGTTCAAGCTCCACATTAGGCATGAGATTATTTTTTTTTTAAGGGAAAAAAATATTTGGGAGTGCCCAGCTGGCTCAGTGGGTAGAACATATGACTCTAGATATCAGAGTTGTGAGTTTAAGCCCCACATCAGGGGTAGTTTACTTAAAAAAAAAAAAGCAAAAAAATGTTACTTTTGACCTTCAAAAATATTCTAATGGTTTTGATATTTTTTATTCATTTGCTAACTTTGATAAATTGTCAAAATAATACTTTAATCATCTCTTCATTCCATAAATAGAATTACAAAGGCTATAGTTTTATTTTCTCAGGGTGCCTGGGTGGCTCAGTTGGTTAAGCATCCAACTTTGGCTCAGATTATGATCTCATGGCTCATGAGTTAGAGCCCCACATTGGGCTCTCTACTGTCAGCTCAGAGCCTGGAGCCTGCTTCTGTGTCTCCCTCTCTCACTGCCCCTTGCACTCTGTCTTGCACTCTGTCTCTCACTCTCTCTGTCTCTCTCTCTCAAAAAAAAGAAAAACACATTAAATAAGTAAATTAAATTAAATTTGAAATATTTTCTAGAAATATTTATCTACACTTTTGCACTACTTTTAATGTGTATTAAAATAAGCAGTTGAGACTTATAATTTTTGTGGATCTTATTGCTTAGGATGAAGTAATATAAAGTAATACTGTGGCAATTTACCTTTTAAAATAAATTTGGCTAAGTAAAAACAGTGGTTGATCTAGAGAAAAGTATTAGTAATACAGGAATGACATGGATATGGGAAAAACTATGAAGGAGGTATGCGAATTTACTGAGGTTTTGGAAACCCTAAGTTACAACATGGCACTGCTATTTTCCTTTGGAGGATTCCAAACATATTCCTGGGAAATGTAGACTGGTGTAGAAGTCGGGCCTCAGGTTCAGCTGTGGCTGGGGAAAGGCTCCAACTGTGAGAGCAGGCCCATCTCTGTCCTGCTGAAACAGCATGGGCCTGGGGAACACTAAGACTCAGGAGCTGACCCAGAGCAATGCCTTCAGGAGCAGGCCAGAATCACCCTGAAGCAGGCAGTGTTGTCCTCTGAATTGTGCTCTTTCCTTTGGAGCCCCCAGACTCTTCCATTCTCTACCCAGCTTATCCTCAGAAATGGCCTCTGCATTGTGGCAAGACTTTGGTGACAGAACGGGTGTCAGAGACAAGGGGCAGGGTCCTGGTTTCACCACTCACTAGTTGTGGGACCGCATATACATTACTTAACCTTTCTAGGGCTACATCTCTAGGTATAAAAGGTTTTGATCTGCCTATGTTTTGAGGGTATTGGGAGGATTAAATGAGATCTATTATTTGGAAATGCTATTGGAAAATAACAGGTGTTTGATTAAATGTCAAACTCAAGGAAAGATTGTACAGTTCATTTAAAACAGAGTGTAGACATCTGATATTAGTTCAAAGACGTTTTCCATCTGGGGGGTACTTGATTTATAAGGGTCAGAATTATATTTGGAAGAATGAAGCTCTTATGGTAAAATGTCAGGTATCATTGAGGGGCTGAGGGTGGAGATGTGATCAGAGGAAATATTTCAGAGCAGATTTTCTCCAGTGAGGTTGCCTTCCCTAAGGCTAATATTGGGTTTGGGATCTGGCTGGCCTTATCCCTTTTGTCCAGTTTTCTCCCATGTTCTTCTCTGAGTCACTCATTCAGTACTTAATACTATTATTACCAATGTTGACAATGACCATTTGTTGAGCACATATTATGTGACAAGCACTATGTTCTAGTGTTTCTTCATTTAAATCTTACTACATACTGTGAGACTATTACCCATATTTTATTTTATTTTATTTTTATTTATTCCTTTTTAAATGTTTATTTATTTTTGAGAGAGAGTGTGAGCGAGGGAGGGGCAGAGAGAGAGGGAGACAGGGGATCCAAAGCAAGCTCTGCACTGACAGCAGTGAGCCCAGTGCAGGGCTCAAACTCATGAACTGTGAGATCATGACTGGAGCTGAAGTTGGATGCTCAACTGACTAAGCTGCCCAGGTACCCCTATTACCCACATTTTATAGATGGCACTTATTTTATAGATGACAAAAGTGGGGTCTGAGGAGCATAAAGAACTTGTCCAAGGTCACATGCTCAAAAGAACCTGAGCCAGAATTATAGGTAGGTCTGTTTGACTCCAAAGCCCATGCTCTTCAGACTCTGCTATCTTATGGGATACAAGTCAGCATCAACATCAGCATCAGCAAATGTTTTCTGAGTGGTGTGTAATTGTCACCCATTGCTCTAGGCACGGGCAAAACATACACACACAAATCCTTCTCTGGGCTGAGACCTCTGAGGAACCCGGAAAATTCAGGACCTTTATAAGCTGGAATTAAAGCTGGTTTATTTAGCTTCCATGATGGAATGGGGGACGTTATTGTGGCTCTCTTCAACAGGGGATGTCTAGGCCTTGGGACCCCAAGTCAACCTTGCTTTGGGCTGAATGGAAAGGAGGTTCTCAGCCAACCCAGATGTTATGCAAACCAAAAGGCCTCTTCCAACACTGGGTTATGTGCCCCCTTTCTGAGCCCTTAAAATGGCCTGAGCTAGCTACCTATTTATTTATTTATTTATTTATTTATTTATTTATTTATCTTAAAGAGAGGGAGAAAGAGAGAGAGAATCTCAAACAGGCTCCACACTTAGCACAGAGACCAGCATGGGTTCTCATGACCCTGGGATCATGACCTGAAGTAAAATCAAGAGTTAGATGCTCAACTGACTGAGCCACTCAAGTACCCCTATTATTATATTTTTAAAAATGACTTGCCATATTGTGTTTACATTATGTGCTAATGTCTATTTCCCTTGCCAGGCTTAGAAATTGAGGGTAGAACGGAAACTTATTGATCATCCAACTTCTAGTACTTAGCCCAGTGTCTGTCATGCAGTGATGCCCTATAGAAGTGGAGAAATGTAATAACCAAGGTGACTGTACCCACTAGGGAGCACGTAAGCAGACATTTGAAAGAAGAGGAAGAAGAGGAAAGAGTAAGGTTTTAAGGATGCTTGGCATTTGTGGCTCTAGAAGGATGCTATTTCATTGGAAGACAAGCTTGTCATGGTGAGTAGGTCACCAGTCCTGGTTGGGAGCCTTTAGTGATGCCAATACCACAACCATCATTATCATCACTGCTTAAGGCTTGGCTACAGACAGGATATATGGATGCCACACTTAACCCTGAGCCTTGCTCAGTAAGTGTCAGATCTTGTCAAGCCAGTAATTTCAGGGGAAAGAACGAAAAGAGATGAGAACAAGGTGATGGTAATTGCTGCCTAGTGTGCCTAATCCCTCAGGAAATCAAATGTGAGATGATAGAGGTGCTTCAGCCAAACTCTTGGTTTATGGGAATGTAATTAACTTGGTTTGAGTCCAACTTACTTGTTGCCTTTGCTGAAATAAGTCTCAGAAATGCCACTGAATTCCATAGATGCCATGGCTGTTATGGTTACTCTGTTTGCACAGGATGTTATAGGCACAGCAATTTTTTTCTCTAAAATAAATTGTGTTCTGATTCCTGAGCCTAATTGCTCACTTTGCTACCTGTGGCAGAACAGGCCAAGTGTCTCTCAGCAGGGCTCCATGTTTGTGGGGGTGTTGAGCCAGCTGTGGCTGGTGGGGCCTTGCCAACACCACTGGAATGTGACCTCACACTTCTACCTGTTGACCTCTCCCCACAGGAAATGGCAACTAGTAGGACCAGGATCTGACAGGTCTGGCCAAGGCTACCCCATGGTAGAAAGACCGAAGAGCCTCCCTTGGTGAGCTTACCTTACTCTGTATTCCCATTTTTCTTTCTCTCAAATGCACACAGAAATTGCCATCCTGGACAAACCCAAAATGAAGTGGACATCCACTTCAGGCTAAGATCCAGAACAAACTGCTATGGCTGGGAAGGAGAAAGTGCTATCCTACAGCCCACCCATCCTGGGAAGTATCATCCCCTTTGCTCCTCTCACTTCAGTCCATGTGCTTTCCTCTCTGTTTGTCCTGCCAAACAGCAGCAGCAAAGTGGGGAGGGACTTTGGTTTAAGCAGCCAGGTAATCAGCCTTACATATAGAAGTGCTTTTTTTGCTTTGTGCCTAGTTTGAATTCAACATCTCTATTTCCATCATCTCTAATGCCATTGCCACCATGCCTATATTGCATTGTTTCAATACTAGTACTAGTAGTTTCAATACTAAAGTGCTTCAACAGCATCATCATTACCACTATCCCCACTACTACCCCTGCCAATTCTGCTCATTCTCATCATTGCTACTACCACCTCCACCAGCTCCACCACCTGTACCACCTCTGTCATCTCCACTGTCACCATTTCCACCATCCCCACTGCCATAATCAGTATCACATCTACTCTCTTTAGCAGGACTACCACTGTCATCACCATCATCACCTCAACCATCTTCGCTACTGACACCACCGATCACTGCCACACAGTCACTGTCACCACCACCATCAGTTACCATCTCCATCATGTCCACCAACATCACTGTTATCACTGCTACTGCTACTGTGATGCATTCTTACCCTTACCACCATTGCCACCACCATCACCATCATCATCACTACTTGTTTTCACCACCACTATTACAACTAGCATGGCGAGGAGAAGACTTAGGGGTTGATGAATGAATGAATCTTTGAATGATTGAAAGTCTGTAGAACAATAGTTAAAGTTACTTAGGATGGGTAAAGAAGTTAGAAAAATGGACAGAAATTAAAAGGAATTAGAATTACGTCTTGGTAAATATAAGCAATGTGTTTCGTGGAGCTAGGGCAGACAAGAAGTGTGAGAAGTTTGATGATTAAAGATAATGAGTAATTTGGAGCATGTTAAGTTTATTTGCCTAAGGTGTCAACTAGCTGGAGTGGGCCAAGTAGGTGGCCTTGCATCCCATTTACTCACTGATGCTTGTATACCCTCTAAAGAATTCCTTAAGAGTGGCAATCTAAGCTGTAGATCACCAATTATTTTAGGATTAGGGAACTCATTTAACTTGAAGTAGCTGGTTCCTTCTAGCTATTTTTATTTTATAAGTTTCTAATCATTCTACAATACTGAAATACATTGTCTTCTCAAAAGCTAAATCATTTTATTATTATTACTTTTTAAGTTTTTATTTATTTTTGAGAGACAGAGAGACAGAACGTGAGCAGGAGAAGGGCAGAGAGAGGAGACACAGAATCTGAAGCAGGCTCCAGACTCTGAGCTGTCAGCACAGAGCCCGACACAGGGCTCGAACCCATGAACTGCAAGATCATGAACTGAGCCAAAGTTGGTCACTTAACCTACTGAGCCACCCAGGTGCCCCCAAAGCTAAACCATTTTAGATCAGGGTAAGATTCCTCCTGGACACCATTCCCAATCCTTATTCATAAATCTTGTTGCCTTGCACAGGCAGCCAGTTATAATTTACTATGATTTTTTTAATAAGTCATTGTCTTTCATTTATGTACATATTTAGGAACAATGTAGTATTGGATTGTGTGTACATTTGTGTGTACACATACTTTTTGTGTCTGTCTTCCCCTTACTTTTTTTTTTTCCACTCAACAGTAGATTAGCAGAATGGGGACAAGGATGAACTCTGGAGCCAGACTTTGTGGATTCAGATCACAGCTTTGTCACTTGTTATTTGCATGATCTAAATTATTGACCCTCCTTTAGCTTCAGTCTCTTCCTTTGTTAATTGGGATTATAGTAGCCTATATCCATTAGGTTCATGTGTGGATTAAATGAATTAATTTATGTAAGCACTTAGATCAGTGCCCTACACAGACTGTAGGCAGGCATAAAGTCACATTGTTGCTTGTCACTATTCCTTAGTAATGTATTGGTTCTGCCACAGTCTATTTAGCCATTTCTGAATTGATGGCTGTATAGATTGCTTTGATTTTTCATTCTTACCAATAAAGCTTCCATGCATATTTTTATATATGCTTTCTTATACACATGAACAATAGTTTCTCAAAGATAGAGAAGATGTAAAATTGCTGCATCTATCATTTTAAAGACTTTGTTAGAAAATTATGAGTAGATATCTGCTTTCTCTTTCTTCTACCTGTTGGTTTTAGTTATTCCTTTGGGCAGCCTGAGCCATATAGCAGCTCTAAAGTAGTAGGCCCCACTGGTAAAGACTAGTAACTTCAGGTTCAGACGAATTTTGAGGGTAAGGGGGTCATGTTTTGAGAAAGCTTATTAAGTATTTATATACAATAATTTATTTAATTACTATGATGTAGTAATGACTACACGACTATCCCCACTTTACTCATTAGGAAATGGAGGCAAAAAGAAGCAATATAATTACTCATGGTCACACAACTATAAGTGGTGGATCCTTTGTACAGGTGCAAACATTGAATCAGTACATGTAAACTTTCTTAGTATTCTGGTCAACATACAGAAAACATGCAATCAATGTTACCGTTATTCTAGGATTAATTGGTGACTATTAGGGCTATAGAATTATTATTACCATCACTACCCTACTACTCTCAGATTGTGATAAAGCTTATCCATGGGGAGTTCACTTCATTTGTCTTAACAAAATGATATGAAAATGTGGTTTCAAGCCTTGGTTGGCCAATCTAGTTTATTCTGTTCCATAGCCACAAACTACATTCTTAAACTTTGAGAAAGTTGCTGTAATTAGCACCCTGGTGTGTTGGAAGCCATTTCTGAACTCACTAAGTTGAGAAAACTCCTTGTGAGGTAAGGCAGGTTTGCAAGGCCTCTTGCCATCAGATGGTGACCGATATCCACCCCCACTCAATTATTTTTGTTTGAGCACCGACCCCCAAGGCACCTTGCTGATTGGTATTGGGAGTGACTTGTCCCCTTATCCTAAAATATGCTGATGGCACCTTGTGAAGGAACTTAGTAGGAACTTCTTCTTTTGTGATTATGGGAGCAAACATTGCTCCTGAGAATCCTGTTTTTCTTATATTTCCCCTTAAGCAAACAGGCTATTGATCCCTGCTCACAAAGAACTAACTTTTGCCTTTACTATTCTAAAAACATTGTCTTGTATTTGAATGCTAACGATACCTTCCTTCCCCATATGATAAGCATCTAAGTCACTTACATCAATCACTATTGATAAAGATTATGCATGAGTCTTCTACCAATCTATGTTCTGGGAAATTTTTTCATACCAAAGAAATTTGTCATCAGAAATCATTGTCTAAGGCAAATGCCACTTCTGTGCTGTACCCCATACATTTTTCCATAAATAAAGCTGACTTTCAGGTCAGTGCAGAGATGCCTGCCTGGTCATCAGAAAGAAACTCATGGCTCTCTCACTCTCTCTCACTGACACCGTCCATCCTTCAGGGAACCCTGGACCTGCTGGAGCTGGACACCGGCACTGGTGTTTGCCCACAGATAAGATACATACACATATAGTTAAATATAAAATGTGGATGCCATAAGTTCTCATTTGTGATGGGGCAGAAGCCAGTAGGTGGGGAGCTGAGTTGCACTGGATGCCCACGAGAGAGTAATGGGGGTCTGCACTTGGCCGTTGAGGAAGACAGGTCAGCTGGCTTGGGATGCTGGAGCACTGGAGGCAGACTATGAAAAGAATTCCCTTCTGGAGGGAATGGTATCTATGGATGCAGTAAGCACTACTATGGGGTCGAAGATGCAGTTACTAGGACGAAGAAAACACAGCCCCTGACCTCCATGGTTTACATGGTAGTCCAGAGGACAGAATTGTTGATGCATGTTTGCACCATGGGTGACACACAGGAACATACTCTAGAGGTGCGTACAAAGCATGGTGGGGTCTAGAATCTTTCAGAATATGTCACAGGAACAGAAGGGTGGGCAGGAATTTGAGGCAGAGGGAGAGGCACGTGAGAAGGCATGGGTGTAACACAGCAGGGTGTGTTCGGGCCACTGCAGGGCCAGGAAGGATGGCTGTGTGGTGTGGTGCATGTGAGGAGGGAGAGGTGAGGCATCATGAAGGAGGCTGAAAGCCATATTAAGGAGTTTTGACTTTTATCTTAAAGGATACAGGCAGCCACCAAAGGTTTTCTTTTTTTTCTAGAAAGAAAAAGAGCATGATTACATCTTAATTGCACAAGGTGTTTCTTCAAATACTGGCACCCTGAGGAAAAGCTGGGCTGCTTTGAGGTGAGATCAGACGTGGGGGAGAGAGCACAGTGGGAATGGGGTCCAGGCAGGGGTTGGCAGCAGTCTGAGGAAACATTAGAGGGTGGATCTTGTAATCATGACTCAGTTTGACTGACTACATTGGCTGATCTGATAATCTCCTCGTGGAACAAACAGATAAATCATAGAATACCTTTGCCCTGATCAGTAGTTAGAGTTGTTTCATTTAATCATTAAAATAACTTGTGATTTTGACATCATTGTTACTCACACCTTGCAGCTGAGTAAATGAAGGCTCAGGGAAGTCCAGAAAGTGGCTTCAGACCCCATGGTGTGTGTGTGCCAGTGTTTGTTTGCCACAATTCAGCACTCCTTTGCTGTCAGGAGTGTCCCCAAAGGCCAGGGAAGTGACTGCAGAGTTTATTTTCCTGATCTGTAGAATAGGCCGTCACTCTGTGTGGCTACAGAAAGCTGCAGTGCCCAGAGATGACTCCTTCTGTGGTAAAGTGCCCCACAGGGCCCCATCTGGTGTGTGAGCTGATGGCCAGATATCCCTCTGAGGAAGAGGGGTGTGGGAGACCCCAAGAGCTAAATGTTCTCCAGGCAGTTCCCTCCTCCCAGGGTGGAGGCTGCAGGAGAGACCTCCAGGGCTGGCAAGGGCAAGCAGCCTGGACTTTCATCACAAGGAAATGATTGGATCAGCACAAATCCATCATCACTTCTGGAAAAACTGCTCCCAGGACATACCTGACTCTGGCAACAGAGCTTAGCCAGGCAGTTTGGCAACCTGGCCCTCCAGGTGCTGCCTTTCTTCTGCAATGTTTTGGTGACAAGCAAAAGGGATTTCTTAAATGCTCAGCTGTAAGAATAAGTGGGGGGAGGGGGTTATGGTGAAATGGGGTACAACCCTACCCCACCCTGCAAGGCCCCCAGCTACATCAGGACCCTGGATTTTGGCATCTCTGTAGGCAGCCACACCTCTGAGTTAAGGAAAGCGGGATGCCTTTCACACTTTCTTTGGTTCTTCAGATACAGGCACACCTCGTTTTACTGCACTTTGGTTTATTATGCTTTGCAGATATTGTATTTTTTATAAATTGAAAGTTTGTGGCAACACTGCATGGGAAAAAAACCTATTGGTACCATTTTTTCCCACAGCATTTGCTCAAATCATGTCTCCGTGTCACATTTTGTTTAATTCTCATAATAGTTCAAATTTTTCATTATTATTATATTTGCTATGGTGGTCTGTGACAAGTGATTTCTAATGTTACTATTATAATTGTTTTGGGGGACCATAAACCTTGTCCATATAACAATGGCAAACTTAATCATAAATGTATGTATTCTGACTTGTGTGTGCTCCACTGACCAGACATTCCCCTGCCTCTGTCTCTCTCCTTGGACCTCACCATTCCCTGACACACAAAAATATTAAAATTAGGCCAATTTATAATCCGACAATGACCCTTAAGTGTTCAAGTGAAAGGAAGAGTCACAAATCAAAAGGTAGAAAATGACTGAACTTAGTAAGGCATGTTGAAAGCCAAGAGAAGCCAAAAGCTAAGTCTCTAGTGCCAAACAGCTAGCCAAGTTGTGAGTGCAAAGGAAATGTTCTTGAAGGAAATTAAAAGTGCTACTCCATTGAACACACAGATGATAATAAAGTGAAACAGCCTATTTGCTGATATGGAGAAAGTTTTAGTGGTCTGGATAGAGATCAAACCAGTCACAACACTCTCTTTAAAACAAAGCCAAATTCAGAGTAAGGCCCTAAGTCTTTTCATTCCTGTGAAGGCTGAAAGAGGTGAGGAATTTGCAGAAGAGTTTAAAGCTAGCAGAGGTTGGTTCATGAAGTTTAAGGAGAGAAGCCACCTCCATAACATAAAGGTGCAAGAGGAAGTGGCAAGTGCTGATATCAAAGCTGCAAAGTTATCCAGATGATTTAGCTAAGATCATTAATAAAGATGGCTACAAAAAACAACAGAGCTTCAATGTAGATAAAGTAGCCTTCTATAGGAAGAAGATGCCATCCATCTAGAACTTTCATAGCTAGAAAGCAGAAGTCAATGCCTGGCTTCCAAGCTTCAAAGGACAAGCAGATTCTCTTGTTAGAGGGTAATGCAGTGGTGACTTTAACTGGAAGCCAGTGCTCATTGACCATTCCAAAACCCCCAGAGCTCTTAAGAATTATGCTGAATCTACTCTGCCTGTGCTCTAAAAATGGCACAATAGAGCTTGGGTGACAGCACATCTGTTTCCAATATAGTTTATAGACCATTTTAAGCCCACTGTTGAGACATAATGCTCAGAAAAAAAAATATCCCTTTGAAAATGTTACTGTTAATTGACAATGCTCCTGGTCACCCAGGAGCTCTGATGGTGATATACAATAATATTAATCTTGTTTTCATGCTTGCTAATGACATCCATTCTGCGGCTCCTGGACCAAGGAGTAATTTTAACTTTCAAGCCTAACTATTGAAGAAATACATTTCATAAGGTGATAGCTACCCTAGATACTGATTTCTCTGTTGGAGCTGGGCAAAGTAAATGGAAAACCTTCTAGAAAGGATTCGCCATCCTAATCCCATTACGAACATTCAAGATTAATGATCAGAGGTCAAATTGTCAACATTAACAGGGGTTTGGAAGAAGTTGATTCCAACCCTCATGGATGACTTTGAGTGGTTCCAGACTTCAGTGGAGACTGTAACTGCAGGTGTGGTAGAAATAACAAGAGAATGAGAATTAAAAGTGGAGCCTGAAGATGGAACTGAATGACTGTAACCTCATGATCAACTTGAATGGAGGAGGAGCGGCTTCTGATGGATGAGCAAAGACTGGTTTCTTGAGTTGGAAAGATGCTGTGAAGACTATTGAAATGACAACAAAGGATTCACAATATTACCTAATATTACATACAGTTAGTAAAGCAGCAGTGGGGTTTGAGAGGATCGACTTTGATTCTGAAAGTTCTACTGTGGGTACAATTCTATCAAATAGCATCTTATGCTACAGAAAAATCATTCATGAAAGGAAGTCAATTGATGGAGCAATTCCATTGTTGTCTTATTTTAAGAACTTAACTTAGCCACTCCCACCTCCCTCAACCTCCACCCTGATCAGTCAGCACAGCAGGGCCACATTTTCCTGCCTGGTGAATGTGGATATTAACAGAACCTCCTTTACTGAGTTGCCATGACTCGCAAGTGGCCTAATATATGGTAAGCCCTTAGATCCTGGCCTGGCCCACAGTAAGCACAAAATTCTTGGCTATCATCAGTATCATTATGGTTTTTATGGGCGTCAACCTATCATTCTGAGAGAATGTCCCAATTTTAACTCCTACAAGCATTGTATGAGAGCATTCATTTCCACACACCTTTGTCAACATGGAGTGTTATCATTCCTCTTATTATTTCATTGTTTGCTAACCTGATAAGAACATGTTGCTTTAATTTTACTTCTTTGATTACTAGTGATAAACATTTTTTTAATGTCTATGTTGGTATTTATTTATTCATTAGTGAATTTTCTATTCATGATTGTTTTTTGTTTGGGGTAAATTGTTCATCTTTTTCTTTATGGATTTCTGTAATATACTGATAATGTATATTAACGTTTTGCTGGTCATATATGTTATAAATGAATTTTTTTTCAGTTTTTCTTGTGCTATTTAATTGTTTCTTTTTTTTAATGTTTATTTTTGAGAGAGAGAGAAACAGAGCATGAGCGGGGGAGGGGCAGAGACAGAGGGAGACATAGAATCCGAAGTAGGCTCCAGGCTCCAGTCCGATGTGGGGCTCAAACTCATGAGCTGTGAAATCCCGACCCGAGTTGAAGTTGGATGCTTAACTGGCTGAGACAACCAGGCGTCCCAATTTAATTTTGTTTCTACTTGTAGACACAGAAATTATATATATATATATTTTTTGCTGTTCTTGCCTATTATTGCTTATGTGCTGAAAGGATTACCATGAGATAGGTTGCCTGTATTTTTCCAGTTTTTCTTTTTTTATAATTTTTACTTTTACTTTTTGAATTCAGATGAAATTAATTTGGAATTTTAATAGTTAATTTCCCCACTTTTTGTTTAATTATCAATTAATTATTATAGACTATATATTTTGGTTTCTTTCTTGGCTATTATTTTCCTATGTTTGTATTTTAAATTTTTTGTAGCTTTTTAAGATACTTTAATATTTGTTGATACAAGTCCACTTTTCACTAATTTTTTAAAAAAAATTTTTATGTTTATTTATTATTGAGACAGAAACAGAGCATGAGTGGGGAGGGGCAGAGAGAGAGGGAGACACAGAATCTGAAGCAGGCTCCAGGCTCCGAGCTGTCAGCACAGAGCCCGATGCGGGGCTCAAGCCCACAAACCGTGAGGTCATGACCTGAGCCGAAGTCGGACGCTTAACCGACTGAGCCACCCAGGCGCCCCTTCACTAATTTTTTAAGAAATATTTTCTTGACTACTATCATCTGATTATTTCCATAAATAAACTCTGGAATAATTTGTCACTTCTAAGAAGAATACTGATTTTGATTAGCATTGCATTCATTTTATAATTAATTTATAATTAATATATATTTTATATATATTAATAATTTATAATTAACAAATTAATTTTGGGGAGAATTGATATTTTACTGTTTGCATTTTCCTACCAAGAAACCTGGAAGTTACTTCTTATTTAATCAAGATATTTTAAAATAAATTGTTTCAGATTTATAGAAAAGTTGCAAAAATAGTACAGCATTCCTGTTTATTCTGCATAGTTTTCCCTATTGTTAACATCTTACATTATTGTAATACATTTGTCACAACTCATGAAGAAATATCGATATATATTATCAACTAATGTCCATAGTCAATTTGTCCATCTATTTGTTTCCACCTAATGTCTTTTTTTCTGGTCCAGCATCAGGATATCACATTGGTCACTGTGTCTCTAGACTGTGGTAGTTTCTCAGACTTCCCTTGTATTATATGACCTCAACCATTTTGAGGAGTGCTTGGTCAGATATCTTGTAGAATGTTCCTCAGTTTGGGTTTGATTTTTTTTTCATGATTAGACTAAACATTGTGTTTTAGGTCATGGTAGCTGGAGCAAATAGGAAATCAGAATAAGTTATGGAAGTCTTGTTTTCCTCAAAGGAAACTTAGTTTAAAAAAAGAAGTATCTATCAGTGGGACCTTACAGAAGAGGCATCGGGTGACCCAGAGCACCCAGTCTCCAAAAAGAGTGTGGTAACATACATAAATAATTTCCCATAGCCCCCTTTTGTTAAGACCTGCATAAAATCCTAGGTCAGCAAATGACATTTTGGTCCAAGGAAGGTCACTTTTTGAGCAGCTAGGTTAATGCATTTGACTTTTGAGTCTTAACTTGTCTAACTTGTCTCCTAGATAGAACTTAGAGGACAGGAGTGGCTAGATAGCAACTTCCTTTGACTCTTTTTCCAGTGTTAGGAGTAAAGGCTGACAAACTTCCCAGAAACAAGTCCTGGCTCCACCTCCTCACTAGTGCTCTGACTTTGACATCTTTAAAGTGCAGAGTCCTGGTCTCAGATGGAGGAAGCCATAGGCCCTCCTGTAGAGGACTGTGGTGTGGAAGATGAGATGGCACATCACACATGAGTAGCAATGTTGCTTATGGTCACCCTACTGTTCTCTTGATTGAACCTTCTGGTGGATTCTGGACCACTGAGTGAGAAGGTACTATTTCAGATAAATTCCTGAGCTGCTGGTAAGTGTATTTGCACAGGATGTGGAAACCAGAGGAGTAAGAGGCAGTCTTGATAATCTGTTAAGAAAATTGAGAAGTCAAACCAGGGCTCAAATACATAGTAGGTGGCCTGTGTCTGTATAGAGCCAGGCTTTGGAGCCACCTGCTGGGAAGGCTGAGTTTTCTCTAGGAAGCAGCTAAGGCTCAACTCTAACCCTGATAGTGGTCCTTGACTGAGTCCCTACTCTTGTCCCACAGCACAGGCAGAATTAATTTGTTCTGAAAACAAAAAGTTTTATTACAGGAATACCTTTGCAAGGTTCCTCTGGTCCTGAGCCAAGCGGCTGCTCTCAGGACCCCTTGATTTTGAATTAGGTGCAAAATGGTTTCCTATCCTTTTTAGCATAATGTACAAGTTTGCTTCATTGAATTACTGAGTCAATTGAATCTTGGAAAAAATTTGCCAAAGATAGGTATTTTCAGTAATGATAAATTAGTATTGATCCATACTCTCTGGCGGTAATTGCAGTCTAGACTCTGCTCCCTTGAGACATTACCTGAACCATGATATAGAGCTATATCACAGACCTTCCAATTCTACATGGCCTGAAGGCATAAATTTATTACATCCCAAAGTGTTGTTGCATTATTAGATAGGCATGAAGGGGATGCTAAAACATCTTCATATTCACCAATGTTTGGAAATGTCTGACACCTAAGATATTGCAGTTATATTGAGATTTGAATGTTGCCAAACATTAGGGACTGAGCACTTACCTGAAATTTACTTAGGGCCTGAGCTCATGGCTGACTTTGGCCTATAGAGACTGGATTGTATTTGTGTTTAGGGTCCTTGCCTGCACTTGGAGTTACTGTATTGATTCTTTGATGTTCAGAACTTTATGAACTAGACAAGAGCTTTGTTGGCATACCCTCATCTTATAAACCAAAATACAGAGGACACAGGTAACT
Organism: Cryptoprocta ferox; assembly: GCA_028646485.1. Classification (NCBI taxonomy): domain Eukaryota; kingdom Metazoa; phylum Chordata; class Mammalia; order Carnivora; family Eupleridae; genus Cryptoprocta; species Cryptoprocta ferox. Next base: position 101,453 of record CM053570.1, read on the forward strand.
TCCATATAGCTTATTAGCACCAAGAATTTGAGGTCAAGCTAAAGGGGTCCCAGGTCCATTTTTTTAAGTTACAGCTCCGTTATCTCTACTTTCATGAATTAACTTCCTCATCCACTTGCTCACTCTGGCCACCTTTTAAGCTAAACATTTTTCTAGCATTGTATTTCTTTTATCATATTGTATTTTTTCTTTGTTCATGTGTTTGGCTCTCCTAGTAGACTTTGAGCTCCTAGTAGACAAAGGCAGCGACTTTGTCTTATTCTTCTCTGAATTCCTAGGGCATTGAGCCAGGCACAGAAGGTTCCCATTAGATGCGTATTGAATGAATGAACAGACCAAGGGACACACCATACCAGTTTCATGAGCAGTCTTTGCATTCATATTTAGCTGTAAAGCATTCTTTATGCCAGGGATTTGCCACTAGTCTGCAGTGTGGAGCTGGAGACCAGCCCTTCCTCTCTTGGGACCTAACTTGGGTGCTCTGGCTAGGTCCCCCATTGTTTCATATATTTCATATATGTATGGGTGATTTCCCACTCCAGGGTTCTTCTTGACCCCTGCTTCGAGCACTGGATGTGGCTAGAGGACATCTAGTATAATCTCTTCTCTTCACAGGTAAGGGGGCTCAACATGATTTATATCTCTGGCTCTTATCACCCCAGAGATAGAAAAGAGGGCAGAAAATGGATCTGATGATTTGATCCCAGGTGAAGCTGAAACAGAGTAATCCTTTTATACTATTTGAGTCCATGGGTGGAATAGCCAATAAGACTCACCCATTTTTGGTTTTCACAACATCTGGGTCTATGGGCACCAAGGTGGATTTGTCACCTGGTTATTCCGGTAGAAGCAGTGATAATTATCAGCTGGTCCTCCTTCTTGCTGTCACACATCCAGCCCTCCTCACAGCCTGTCAAAACACACATTGCACAACTGTCCTCTTCTTTCAAATGTGCACAAGGCAACTCATTCTGAGTCAGCTCTCATAAGCTTTGTCATCAGTCAAGTGGATGTGGTCTTGGGAATGTCACCTGGGATTTGGCAGGCAATTTAAATTCTTGAATATAAAATTGGGTCAAGGTAAATGTGATGTTGATGGTAGTGTATTAAGCTGCAATTATAAATAGCCTGGGAATGTCAGAATCAGTATTTTGACCCTAGCCTGGGTTAGACCTCAGCTGAGTACTCAATACATGGGTGGAAAAATGATGGCCAGATTTTAGACAGTTCTTTAAACATGAATAATTTAGTAAGTTTCTGTGTGTGTTTCATTTGTTTTTTATACCACGTCTGTCTTTTTTTCCTTCAAATCTTTATTTAAATTCTAGTTAGTTAACATGCAATGTAATATTGGCTTCAGGAGTAGAATTTAGTGATATATCACTTACACATAACACTCAGTGCTCATCCCAACAAGTGCCCTCCTTAGTACCCATCACCAATCTAGCCCATCCCCCCACCCAACACCCTTCCAGCAACCTTCAGTTTGTTCTCTATAGTTAAGAGCCTCTTATGGTTTGCCTCCCTCTCTTTTTCCCCCTTCCCATATGTTCATCTGTTTTTGTTTCTTAAATTCCACATATTAATGCAATCATATGATATTTGTCTTTCTCTGACTGACTTATTTCTCTTAGCATAATATACTCCAGCTCCATCCACGTCATTGCAAATGGTAAGATTTCATTCTTTTTTATGGATAAATAATATTTTTTAGTGTTTTATTTATTTTTGAGAGAGATAGAGACAGAGCACAAGTGGGGGAGAGGCAGAGAGGGGGGAGAAAGAATCTGAAGCAGGCTCCAGGCTCTGAGCTGTCAATACAGAGCCTGATGCAGGGCTTGAACCCATGAACCATGAGATCATGAGCTGAAGTTGGATGCTTAACCAACTGAGCCACCCAGGTGCCCCTATGGCTGAATAATATTCTATTGTGCATATATACCACATCTTCTTTATCCATTTATCAGTCAATAGACACTTGGGCTCTTTCATAGTTTGACTATTGGTGATAATGCTTCTATAGTCTTTTTAAGAAAAAACACTTATTTTTCTAATTTTTTAAAGCTCTATGCCCTTGGTGTGGCTCAGACTCATGACCCTGAGATCAAGAGTCATATGCTTTATTGGCTGAGCTAGCCAGGTGCCCCTATAGTATGTCTTCTGAAAGAACAAAATTTGGGGGCACCTGGGTGGCTCAGTTGGTTAAGCATTCACTTTGGCTCAATTCAAGCTCCGCATTGGGCTCTGCGCTGACAGCACAGAGCCTGCTTCCGATCCTCTAAATCCCAATCTCTCTCTCTCCCTCTCTCTCAAAAATAAATAAACATTAAAAATTCAAAGTTTGGAAAGGGTGAGGTGGAGGTGTGTGAGATGAGTACTCTCAAACTTTGTATCATAGCATGTGGGGGTCTTTTAAGGCCAGGGGCTTTTCCTTGCCCTTCAAACTGTGTGTGTCTCTCTGGAGGCTCCAAAGGGTAGGCTTGGGGTCTCTCTGAGGTTAGCTGTGTTCTGTATTTAAACTGGGGGTCTCTGGTGGTAAGGGCTGGATCACTAGATGGAATGATTCCTCCAATGCTGGATGGAATCTGTGGACACTCAGGCCTTCAACTGAGGACCCTATAATGGACAAAAATGTAAACGTGCATTGCCAAATGACAGAACTGTAATTTTCCTTCTGCCTCTGTGGCTATGTGGCTTGTGCTTCAGGCTCAAGCAGTAGGCAAAGGGCAAGGGACAGGCATGGTGCCAGTGCCCAGAGTTACCTGCACTGGTTCTGGAGGAGGTCAGCTCTGTGTGTGTGTTTGTGTGTGTATTTTATATGTCTGTGCATGCCTGTGTGTTATGTTCATGTATGCGTGTGCACATGTGTTATGTATATGGGTGCATGTGTATTATGTTCATGTGTGTGTAGTGTGGTATGTGTCCATGGAGGCTGTGTGTATGTGTTTGTTTACATGTGTCATGGCATATGGTGTGTTGGGTACAGTGTGTAAACCTCATGTGTGTGTGAGGTTCTAAAGGGTAAAAAGGAAGGGATGCTCCCTCTTCCAGGACACGGTGGGGGCCGAGAGGCAGGAATGGGTAGGGTGAACCTCATGGTACAGCTCCATGTGGAATCTGACTATGCCCTGAAGCACACTCACCGTTTATACCTGATTTAGCCTCTGTGGTGGTAAAGCCTCAGGTCGGGTGCCTTTATAACTGGGGCAGAGTGTTCATGCAAGTTCCAGGTCCACCCTGGAAGCCCTATAAATGGAGCCCAGGCTTCAGTGTTGGCTTCTCCTCTGGTTTTGGGAAGCAGGCTACTCAGCCATGATTCTGCCCATTAGCTTGTCCACACCTGACACCCACAGCCACACATCTTTCATTAAGGCCTCTTATGTCCCAGGGTAGCTTTGGTCTGAGATTTTCTTCGAACAGCAAGCAAATCCAACTAAACCCAGAGATCCTGCATTTAATATCACTGTGTGGCAGTCCCCATGCAGAACATTGGGATGAAGGGAATAAAATGATAGGCTTGGCTTTCTGGGGGCTTGCAGGCAGGTTAGGGAGACTACCATGCCTACAAACCATTACATTCAATGGGGTCACCACCAAAGGATGACTTTTCTGTGAATAGGTGCAAATGGGGACACAAAGTAGGTGAGCAAAGCTCAGGCTGTCAGGAGAAGAGGCTCTGCTGGAGAGCCCCACAGATGATGTGACACTTAGGCTGAGGCTTGGAGGTGTTTGCCTGGTAGACAAGTGGGGGAAAGGCCATTCCCAGCAGAGGGAAGAACATATGTAAAGCCTATATATTTTGAGAACTTCCAGTGGTTTGGAACAGTTATGGCTGCCAAGTACTGCCTACTAGATGAGTCCTTAATACTTTCTATCTCCTACTCTCCCTTGCCCCTACTTTCAGCCCATGACTGTGGACGTCTCTGTGGGCTTCACTGAGAAAACAGAAGCATTCAGCTGGGAACCCCCTTGTCTCCCATGACCAACTCAAACAGCCTACCTGTCTTTTCTCCATCCTCCCTCCTATTACCACTGAGCAGGTGCTCTTCCCCTCTCTCCCCATGGACCCTTTGATTCACATGTACTTATTAATTCTTGTTGTGTACCTTATTAATACTTGCTGGGTAGCTTACTGCTCTGATGGTATGAATACAGTCATGAACAAGACTGACAAATCCATGCCCTTTTGGAGTTTGTATTCAAATGGGAAAAACCAGAATAAACACCCAAACAAAAAATTATTATCTAACCAGAAGACACATGAAAAGATGTTCAATATCATTAATCATCAGGGAAATGCAAATCCAAATGATAATGAGGTATCATCTCACACCTGTCAGAATGGCTAGAATCAAAAATACAAGAAATAACAAGTGTTGGTGAGGATATGGGAGGAAAAAAGGAATCCTCATGCACTATTGGTGGGAACACAAATTGGTGCAGCCATTATGAATAAGAGTATTAAAAAAATAAAAAATGGCACCATTACACAATCCAGTAATTCCACTACTAGGTATTTAACAAAGAAAACAAAAACACTAATTCAAGAAGACAAATGCACCACTATGGTTATTGTAGCATTATTTATAATAACCAAGATATGGCAGCAACCTAAATGTCCATCAATAAATGAATGGATAAAGAAGATGTGGTGTGTGTATGCAATGGAATATTACTCAGTCATAAAGAAAGAGTGAGATCTTGCCATTTGCCAGGGCATGAATGGAACCAGAGAGTATAATGCTAAATGAAATAGGTCAGAGAAAGACAAATACATATGATTTCACTCATATGTGGAATTTGAGAAACAAAACAAATGAACAACAACAACAAAAAAGGAGACAAACAAAGAACCCAGACTCTTAAATACTGAGAACAAACTGGTGGTTGCCAGATGGGAGGTGGGTGAGGGGATAAGAAAAATTTTTTATCTATATTATTATTGTGGTTATGTAAGTCCTAAGAAGAAAATAAACTCAACACATAGAAAACAGAATGATGATGATGGTGGTAATGGTGATGGTGACGGCCATGTGTGTGCATGTGTGTGTGTGTGTATAGCCGGGAGGCATGCAAGAATTTCTCAAGAATTAGCATCAGCTGGGACCTAAACAGTGAGGCTGCCATGTATCTCTCTCTCTCTCTCTTTTTTTTTTCATGTTTATTTATTTTTGAGACAGAAACATAGAATGAGTGGGTGAGGGACAGAAAGAGAAGGAAACACAGAATCCAAAATAGGCTCCAGGCTCTGAGCTGTCAGCACAGAGCCCAACGTGGGGCTCGAACCCATGAACCATGAGAGATCATGGCCTGAGCTGAAGTTGGATGCTTAACCAACTGAGCCGCCCAAGTGCCTCGCAAGGTATCTCTTTTAAGCACCTCAGTCCTCAGTTTCTCCTCCCTCTCTATCCTCTGTCTTCCCCCTCTCCTGGATCATTTCTTGGTGTCACTTACCCTAAGAAAAAACCAAACAGTTCAAGTGTCCTTGACTCCTATTTTCCCTCCAGCTATCACCCCCTTTCTCTGTTCATGTTCACAGTCAAGCACCTTGAAAGAACAGTCCACACAGACCATCCTCACTTTGGCACCTCCCTTTTGTTCCTTAGACCTCAACCCCCCATTCTATTCTGGTTTCTCTGCTGTCACTCAAACCAGTCTTGTCAAAGGTGTCAGAGACCTCTGTGATGTTTGACTCAACTGATTCTCCATCCTTTCTTTGGCTCCTCTCTTTTCCTGTCTTCTGAGGCCTCACTCGCCTTCCCTGCATGCTCCTTATCAGCTGACTGGCCGAACAGGCTTCTCCTTCACTGTTCAAACTTGAGACCCTGCAGGGTCCCCTGCTCTTCTCCTTGGGTGATTTCAGTGACTCTAAAATTTATATTTCTGCTCTAAATATCTCTGAGCTTGAGAATTATATATCCAAATATCTCCTAGTCTTCACCTCTCTGTAAATGCCCTACCATCCACTCAAGATAAAAACCTGGGAGTACTGCATTTTTCCCTCTTTTGTGCCACACAGCAAATCTACCTGTTAACCCTGTTAATTTCTCTTGCAAAACACTTCTCAGATCCATCCTCTTCTCTGTCTCTGCTGCTGCCATCCATTATCTTTACTCATAACTACATGTCCTTTCAGGCATGCTCTATCATCCTTCCGTTATCCACTTTGCAGAGTGAATCATCTTTTGAGGTCTTGAATAAATTCAAATGTCACTTTTCTGCTTAAAACCTTTCAGGGTCTTACTCTCACCTGCTAGACTTCAAGACCTGACACTGTCCAACTGCTAGTACTCACTAACCATTGTCTTAACATTTTTCCTTAAGGTCTTCTTTCCAGCTTAAGTTTACCTCTTAATTCATGCAAATGAAACCTGAAAACACCCCTCAGGTGATAGTGACTGCCCTAACAAGTCCTTCTGCTGACCATTCAGACCTCTTCAGCTGAACCCCTAACTCATGCCTGCACAGGTGGACCATGGAGTGACCTCTGGAATGACCTACCCTTACCTTTACCTCATTATAATACTAAAAGCTCTGCCCCAGGGGGAGACCCAGCCTCATTTGCGTAACAGACTATAGGCACATGTGTGACCTTATGTCTGCCTCTACATACAATGACAAGGCTTCCCTTTTTATTTATTTATTTATTTGTTTGTTTGTTTGCTTGTTTATTTATTTATTTTAAATGTTTTATTTATTCTTGAGAGAGAAAGAGAGAATGAGTGGGGGAGGGGCAGAGAGAGAGACAGACAGACAGAATGTGAAGCAGGCTCCAGGCTCTGAACTGTCAGCACAAAGCCCATCACGGGGCTCGAACCCACGAACCGCGAGATCATGACCTGAGCTGAAGTTGGATGCCCAACTGACTGAGCCACTCAGGCGCCCCATGGCTTCTCTTTTTAAATATTCATCCAAACTCTAAACAAAAGGAATGCTTTTACCCTTTCTTGGGGAGTAACAGCTTTGGAAACTATTTCCCTGATCTCCTTATTTGCTGCAAATAAAGTTTTCTTTGTGCAACAACTCACCTGGTGCGGTTGCTGTGACTCACGAAGAAGCCGACTCATGTTGGTTCAGTTACATTCCCACTACACTTTGAATAAAACCTAACATCATATACGTTGTTTGAGGTGTAGTGGGACACACAGTCTAGGTGCATGCTTATTCATATAAACAAGTATTCACATATGCATGTACATATTCACCCTGGCCATGATGTCCATATGCCAAGATAACCTTATTGCTACAGGGTCAGGGACCCATCAGTATTTGACATACCCAATTCAAAGTATGGTGCCTGGTATGTAATTGGTGTATACAAATAGTTTTTGAATAATAGATTAATGAAGGAAGTTTATTTGATATCAGAATGGGAAGAGATTACAAATGTTAGCATCAGCTTTAGAAGGTAATATGTAATATATCTCTTTTAAGTGTGATATAGACTCCAGAACCAGGCAACCTGGATTTGAAGTTCAAATTTCTCAGTTATTATCTGTGAGACTCTAATTAAGTTAATAAACTTCTCTGAGCCTTAGTTTTTTGTCTATAAAATAGGGATAAAAGATGACCTATTTCTTTTGGTTGTTATAAGGGTTATAATAGTTAATATATATTAAGTGCTTAGAAAATATCTGTTACCTAGTATTTTTCAGTATTATAATTTTATTTCTTCCTATCTATCTACCATCTGTCTATCCAATCTATCTCTACTCTCTACTTGGTACAGCAATGATTGCAGGCACCTAGTAGCTCAGTTGGTTAAGCAATTGACTCTTGATTTTGGATCAGGTCATGATCTTATGGTTCATGAAATCGAACCCCACATTGGGCTTTGTGCTGATGGTGTGAAGTCCCTTGGGATTCTCTCTCTCTCTGTCCCTTCCTTGCTTGCATTTTCTCTCTCTCAACATAAATAAATAAACTTAAAAAAAAAGAAATGATTGCAACATTCCTGGCAGGTAGTTTTGCCAATGCTAGTGATGGGAAAAGCTCTTCCTGAAATCTTGAGCTATTTCTAACTGAATTCACAATGATTTGTTGTAGGATTGCCCTTTATTAGCATGCAACGCTATGTTAATAGTGACTCTGCTAATGCTAACTCCATGCTAATTACAGTTAAAGGATGTTTCTGGATCCCAATTCCAACGTGGTCGAGGTTCTCCCACACTAACAAGCATTCTCAGACACCAGCTGGGTGTCCTAACAACTTAACTCAATTCTGATACCATGTACCTGGAGGTGATACCATCAATTTCCACTGGTGAAGGGCTCAGTCCCCCAGGACTGTCCCCTTCTCCCCTCTCCCCTCCCCAGAAGCTGGTAGCTAGTTCAGATTGTTTTCTGTGCTTCTGACCCACCAGCCATAAGTCAGAAGTTCCCACAACCACTTCCTTGGGTTTGATTAATATGGGAAAGTGGCTTACAGAGTCAGATAAACACTCTACTTCCTAGATTACTGGCTTATTATTAAAGGCTGTAACTCAGGAACAGCCAGATGGAAGGGATGCATATTGATGAGGAAACTTGGGGTGGGCTAAGGACAAAATGCAAGCTAGTGCACCCCCTACCCCAGGTGGGATGTGTGTGACATTCCTCAGGCACTCTTGACTGCCAAGGACAAAGGAAAGGAAAGGAAACACAAGGCCAATTGATACAGATTACAGTCATACAAGACATGAGTCTCTCTCAGTTTACAAATATCTTAGTAAATTACAAGAAAAAGGCAATCTCCAGAAACCGATAGACCCAGTTTCCTGGAGCCCTAACATCACCCTCAGTAATAATATGGGGAACAAAGGCAAAAAGGAAATGGCAGGTAAAATTAAATTTCCTTATAACCTGCAGCCCATTAACAAATACTTGAGACAAATACAGAGTATAACATTTCTCTAGGAACCTTCTACCCTCCTACTGTTAATGCCTTACTAGAGGGAAGACAACCTTAGCTTGACAATAGCAAGGCCTCAGGTATCCTCTGGAGGACTCCCTTTTGACTCTACCTCCTCCAACTTCATGGTATAAAACGAGCCGTTCTTCACAACCCAGCTCAGCTCTTTCTGCCCATGGGTCCTGTCCCCATGCTTAAAAAAAACCCCACCTTTTCGCACCAAAAATGTATTCAAGAATTCTTTCTTGGTGTCGGCTCCAGACTCCACCATCCCCCCAAAACCTCATCAGTAGGAGCTGGGCGGGTTCTGTCTGGGTGGCACTCTCCCCACACACAAACTTGCCAACCTGGGAAGTTTCTAAACTCTGTCTTTTTGAGCTTTTAGTTTTTGAGTTTATATAGGCATGATTGAGTAAATCATTGGGGATCAGTGACTGATTGAGCTTTTTTAGCCCTGCTCCTCTTCCTGGAGCTCAGCTGGGATAGGATTGAAAGATCCAACACTCTAATTACAGGGTTGGTTCCCTTGACAATCAGCTTTTTTAGCCCTGCTCCTCTTCCTGGAGCTCAGCTGGGATAGGATTGAAAGATCCAACACTCTAATTACAGGGTTGGTTCCCTTGACAATCAGTTCCCTTGACAATTACAGGGTTGGTTCCCTTGTCCAGGTTCCCTGGACAATAACCAGGTCCAAAAGTCACAGGTTATTAACACAACAAAAGGTATCCTTATGATTTTTCTTATTCAGGAAATGCCAAGGAGTAAGAGCTCTGTGTAAGAGACAACGAAGACCAAATATATATTTTTTATTATAAATCACAATATCACAGTGATAATCAATTATCTCTCATATTTTACTATTTATAGTGTGCTTTCACAAATATCTCATTTGATCCTGAGGATGGCCATGTAGGAGAAGGTGGATAGGTGATCAGTGTTTCAATATTACAGATGCAGAAACTGAGATTGGGAGATTTGCTCCTTGTCATGCAGTTTCTAGGTAACCCAGGACTCCACTATAAAAAATCTCCAGCAGGAGCTGCTTGTCTCCTGAAAGGGCATAAAACCATCCACTGGGGCCCAGACAAAATATTTGAATGTTTCTCTGTGTTTATCTTTGTCTCATCCCTTAAAATTATCTATATTTTGTGTTTGTTTATAATATAAAATATTAGGATGATAGTATGTATCTATTGCTTATAAATAATACATATATGTATTATATGATGAAATTAAAATTCAAATTTTTTATTAAAGTATACATTCAGAAAAGTGTAAGTGTCCTAAGTGCACAGTTCAATGAATTTTCACTGATAACACAATCAGGCAAGCAGCCCCCCCCCCATTAAGAGAATATTAGCATGGCACAAACCTCCCTCTTGCTGCCTTCCCTTTACTACCATCCTGCCCTCAGTTCAAGTATAACCACTGTCCTGACCTCTACAACACAGGTTTGCTTTGCCAGTTTCTGTAGGTTATATAAATTGATGAGGGAGCATAAGGCAAGCTGACACCCCACAACCCCACCCCCCAGGTGGGACATGTGTGACATTCATCAGGCACTGCTGGCTGCCCAAGAACAAAGGAAAGGAAAGAAAACAAATAGTTAACTGATAGAGATCACAGTCATACAGGACATGAGTCTCCATTAGTTTACAAATATATTAGTAAATTACAAGTAAAAGGCAATATTATCAATAGACTAATCTCCAGAAATCTATAGACTCCATTTCCTGGAGCTCCAACATCTCCCCTCAGTAATGATGTGGAGAACAAAGGCAAGAAGGAAATGGCAGGTAAAATTAAATTCCTTTATAACCTGCAGCCCATTGACAAATACTTGAGGCAAATACAGAGTATAACATTTCTCTTATTTCTTAATGTTAATGTTAATGCCTTACTAGAGGGAAAACAACCTTAGCTTGAAAATAGCAAGGCCTCTTTGGAGTCCTCTTTGATATATGAAAGCCCTGGAGACCTCCCTTTTGCCTTTACCATAGTCACTCCTCACAACCCCAGTGTAGCTCTTTCTGCCCATGGGTCCTATCAACGTGCTTTAATAAAATAACCTTTTTGCACCAAAGATGCCTTAAGAATTCTTTCTTGGCCATCAGCTCCAAACCCCCACCACTCCAAAACCCCATCATAAATGATACAAATGGAACCTTACAGTATGTTTTATGTTGAACCATGAAATTGTCAATATTCTACAGTTGTTGACTTCCATAAAGGCAACTTTGCATGGTTCATCCTAATGTTATTTGTGTGTCTATTTCCTCTTCTCCACTTAAATTATACTTAAGAGAGTCATCCATACTGCTGTGTGCAGCTATATATCATTTATACACATTGTAACCAAACCAACCTGAGTTCCTTCCTTAGTGAGTCAGAAACTGCACCAGTTTGAGCTGTCATGCAAAGAAAACTTTTATTTGCAGCAAATAAGGAGATCACGGGAATGGCTTCCAAAGCAATAACTTTCCAAGAAAGGGTGAATGGGCTTCTTTTGTTTGGACTTAGGATGAATATTTAAAAAGGGAAGACTTGTCATTTTATGTATAGGCGGGCATAAAGTTACACATGTGCCTTAAGGAAACATGCCTATACATATATTGTATGCTATGTAAATATGTAGCAGTCAGTCACACACACAGAGTTGGGACACCAAGGCTTTTCTTTCCAGGAAGCAGCTTGTTTTGTGCCAGCATGGGTTTAGCGGGCTTAGATGCAAAAGGCTGAGCCCCCAGGGAACTGGGTTGAGGGGTTGCCTTTTGTACAGGTTTTGCTCCTTTGTCTCTCATATATGTTAACAAATAGTCCGAATGGGCGGTCTATGTTATAGAATCATGAGGAATCTCATGCATGTGCACATAGCCAGGTTCCCTTTTCTTGTGTTGAGGGTTTCACCACATTCCTTAGGGAGGGTCTCTACTACATTTCCCCCTTTGATGCTTGGACCTCCTATTTTGGGTCAAAGAGCACATCTTGGTTTAGAGATTTATATTTCATATATATTACATATCACGTGTATGGCCATTTTCCTTTCAACCATTACCTCAATGAGGCTCGAGATGACCTTATAACTAGGAGAGCTAGGCAAGGTAGGATTAAGCAAGCTCCCAAAATCAAGAGGATAATACTTATGAGGGTTTTGAATCTCCCATTGGCAGATAGAATAAGTGGTCTTATTGTGTCTGCAGGGCCCCAGGACTTTTCTTTGGCATGAGAAGTGGGTATGGTATAGTAAGGTCTAAGTGACTCCCTGGCCTGACCTGGTTTATGTAAATACATGAGTAACATGATGAGGAATCTAGGTCTACAGAAGGGGTCCAAATTAAGTGCAACCAATACTAATGGAACATCCTATCCACAAAAGGAAGGTGAGCACTAACAGAAACCTCTGACTACACTCCCAGCCGCTGGGTCGGCCTCTGCCAATCCTATGGCAAAGAGTAGAGCAAGAATCACAATAACATCGAGAGACAAGGGGTGACAGTGCATCACAGTAAGGAAACAGATATAGAAAATAAGGGGACTCTATCTGTTCTACCGGATAGTTGATTCCTCTAGCTTCTGTGGTGCATAGATTAGTCACTTTCCCGAGTGACTAAATAAAGCAGGGCTGCCATCTCCCAGAGGCTCTGGAGTTGTAGATTGCTTCTTCCATATGGTCAGCTTGCACGGCACTGATGGACCAGGAATGCACTACCAGTTTCGAGATGCCAGCTTCATTCTACTGTGGTGAATCCAGGGACCCACCTCGGCCACATTTACTGAGGTAGGAGTGGACAAAATGACAGCGAATGTGCCCCTCCTTAGAGTTGTTAGGGGTTGGACATTCCACTCCTTCACCCATACAGCATCTCCTCCCTAAAGGGGTGAGTATCTGTGGTCAGACTCACAGGTAGTCACTCCCTAACCCAGTGGTGTAAGGTGCTTAGGGTAGAACCAAAGCCCTGGATCTGTTGCCTTAGGGTTAGATTGCCTGTCTCATTTAGATCCATCCTTATGCGCTTGAAAATGGGGGGAAGGCACCCATGCAGGATTTCATCAGGAGAGAACCCTATCTGCTTAGTGGGGCTACACCTGATTTATAACGAGATGATTGGCAACACCTGTCACAGTGTAGGTGGGTCTCCTGACATAGCTTACTTAATTACAGCTTCAGGATTCTGTTCAATTCCTTTTACCTTCCCTGAGCTCTGGGATCCATATGCTGTCTCTAACTTCCATATAATCTTTAACCCCTTTGCCACCCTCTGCACCACCTCAGCCACAAATGCTGGCCCGTTATCTGATCCCATAATGATAGGGATCCCAAATCGAGGAATGAGTTCTTATAGGAGAAGTCGGGCCACTTCATGTGCCTTTTCTGCGCAAGTAGGGAAAGCTTCCACCCTGCCTGAGAAAGTACATACAAAGACCAACAGATATTTACAGCCTCGGACCAGGGGAAGCTCAGCGAAGTCCACCATCATATTTTCAAATGGGGCTCCCCCAACATTCTGCACCCCCAAGACAGACTTGGGCCCCTGACATGGTTTGTTCTAGGCACACATTTCACATTGCTCCCATGCTGCTCCAGCTATGTTGGAGAGTCGAGGGATGTAGAAATGTTGGCTCCATGTAGTCTCGAGGGCTATCTGGCCAATATGGGTTTCCTAATGGAACGGTTTGACAAAAGCTGGAGCCAGGCCTCAGGAATTGCTACTTGGCCATCTCTGAATTTCCATCATCCACCTGAGAAGTAGCTCCATTTTCAGTCTTAAACCAGGTACTCTCATGTTGTAGGTAATTAGGGTTCCCTTCTGCCAGTGGACTAGGAAACAGTGCGGGGGTTAACGGCACTGATTCTGCTCTTCCTCTGGAGGCCACAAGCTTTGCCTCTCTCTGCCTTATGGTTTCCCCATGCAACCGAGGTGTCTCCCCTTTGATGTCCCTGACAATGCAGGACTGCCACTCTTTTAGGGACCCACACAGCATCCAAGAGTTCAAGGATTTCCTTACCATATTTTATGTCTTTTCCTCCTGAACTTATTAGACCCTTCTCTTTATATAAAGCTCCATGTACGTGGAGGGCGGTGAAGGCATACTTAGAGTCTGTGTGTATATTAACACGTATCCCTGCCGCCAGTTGGAGGGCTCAGGTTAGTGCAATGGGCTCTTCCTTCTGTGCGAAAGCCTCCTTTGGCACGCCTTTGGCTTCAATGATAGAATTTAGGGTCACCATGGAGTATCCTTCAAGGCATTCTCCCTCTTTCACAAAACTGCCACTGTCAGTTAATTACTCCACTGTCAGGGTCCTTGAGGGGCTGGTCTTTCAAGTCTGGCCTGCTGGAGAACACCTCATCCTTGACTTCAATGCAGTCATGATCTGTTTGACCTGGCCCAACAGACAGTAGGGTTGCAGGGTTTAGGGTCTGTACTACCTCTAGGTGAATGTGCGGGGTTTTCACATAGCATTTCCTGATATCTGATCATCCAGGTGTTAGTTAGCCCATATTGTCCCTTGTACTCCATTAATGTCAATACTGAATGCGGCACGCGGACTGTCAATTCTTGTCCCATAGTTAATTTGTCAGCCTGAGACACTAAGAGAGACATGGCTGCAAGTGCCTGTAGGCAGAGTGGCTAGCCTTGGGCAACAGAGTCAAGCTGCTCGGAGTGATATGCCACTGGGCGATACCATGACCCCAAAATCTGAGTTAGGACTCCCACCGTGATGCCATTACATTCATAAACGTACAAGAAGAAGGGCTTGGGCATGTCTGGAAGCCCCAGACCAGCCAAGGGCCCATTTGTTCTCTTCACGGGCCCTTTGCTGTACTTACTCCCATAACAGAGGTTCCTGCTTTACCCCATTTGTGGCCATAAAGGTGTTTTGCCAAGGCCAAAAATTTATGTATCCAGATTCTTCAGAAACCTGTGGCCTGAGAAATTCCCAAAATTGATGTTGGGTCGATGGAACCAGGAGGGAACAAACAGCTTGTTTTTCCTCCAGGCCGGGTTGGCGCTGCCCCTGGGAGAAGTGAAGCCAAGGTACTTGACTTTCTTTTGACAGATTTGGGCCTGTTTCCTTGAGACCTTGTAGCCAGTTTCCCATAGAGGGTAAGGAGCTGCTGAGTTTCTTCCATGCAATCTTCCTGACACCTTCCAGCCAGCATTAAGTCATCTACATATGGAAGCAAGACACAGCATTGTTGATCCTCTGGGAAGGCTCTTATCTTAGGTCTGAGGCTAATGCAGTGCTGAAAATAGTTGGGGAATTTTTGAACCCCTGAGGCAATCTGATCCATGTCAACTGGCCCTTGTCACCATTTTCAGGATTCTCCCACTGGAAGACAAAGATTGGTTGAGTCTGGGGGCCAGGCAGATGCAGAAGAAAGCATCCTTGAGGTCTAGGCATGTGAAGAAGGCAGCTTTGGTGGGTATAAGACCCAAGAGAGTGTATGGGTTCAGGACAACCTGGTGCAAGGTGACAGTGGCCTGATTTACTGTGCACAGTTCTTGGACCTGCCAATAGTCATCAGTGCCCAGCTTGTGGACCGGTAGGAGAGACGTGTCCAAGATGAGGGACAGGGTTGGAGGAGCCCATATTTTAGAAGTCTCTCCAGGTGCTTCTGTATCCCCATCTGTGCCTTATAAGGGATGAAATATTGTTTTTGATGGAGGGCCCTGCCCTTGGCTTTAGTTCTACAATTACTGGACATATGTTCCAGGCCAGTCCTGCTGGGTTGTCCTCAGGCCACACCCCTAGTACTCTGAAGGGCAGCTCAGGTCCCTGTTGTGGCTTCTCCCTGAGACTGTAGAGGTGCCATTCTTCCCCCTTGGGGAATTGTGAGAGTCATAATCTTTGCTTCCAGTTTTTGTAAGGTCAGACCAGCTTGTCCACGGGAGTTGAAAGTAATCTGGGACTCCACGTTCCCCAACAGGCCCCAACCCATTAAAGCCATGGGGCAGTTGGGGAGGTACAGGAACTCTTGGATGACTTCGTGGCTGCCTAAATTGCATTGCCAAGGCAGCAGGAAGGAACGGTGTGTCCAATTGCCTGTGGCCCACACAGTGGTTGTTTGTCTGTGTGAGAGTGGGCCCACGGGTTGGGTCACCACCAAGTGTTCTGCCCCAGTATCTACCATGAAGTTGAACATGGCTCCCCACATTCATTCAAACCATAGGCTCTTAGGGACCTAACAAAATAAGCCTGGTCTGTCCCAGTCTTCCTCATAGTCCTCTAGGGTGGCTAGCCCCACAAAATCATATGGTGCTGGTTGGTACTGGACCTGGACCACACAGCCTCTTTCTTTCTGTTTGGGGCCCTGCTGAGAATTACCCAGCCACAGAGGACACTCATTTTTCCAGTGGCCCTCTTGAGGACAGTGAGCACACTGGTTCTGTCCTAACTTCGGTCCTGGGTGAGATGATCCTCCCTGCCTTTCCCCTTTTTGCCCCAGCCTCATCCCTGTGAGGCACCTTTCTGGGAGCATTTCAACTGCTCCACCAAGGCAGTAGCTAACCAGTCTGCCTTTCTCTGCATCTTCCGGGAATCTTCCCTCCGCGCTGCCCGGCCACAGTTGACAAACACCATAGTTGCTCCTTCCAGCGACTGACTAGCATTCATGCTGGCAAAACCCTCCAGCTTTGCAGCTTGTGCCAGATATCTCCTTGGGTCTGACCTGTGAAAGCTGCACTGATCATCTGCTGCCTAACAGGCACCTCTGGGTCAAAAGGGGTGGAGAGATGAAATGTCTCACATAGGCTCTCATAGAACTGGCTTAGGCTCTCCTTGGATCTCTGGAACACTTCTGATGTTTTACTCATATTATGGCCTTTCCCCCTTCCTTCTGCCATTTAGAAGGGCTTCTTGATACCATTCAGCGCTTGAAAGCCCTCCATCTACACTTGAGTCATTTGGGTCCCATTTGGGACCTCCCCAGGGAAGTGAGCTGGAGCATAAGCCTGGGTGCCTAGCATTCTAGCCAGGGCATTCTCCTCTAACCATTTTAGGGCCTCCTGGGTAATTCGGTGATGCTCCTCCATGTCGAAGAGGGTCAGGAGGAGTTGGTGGCAGTCGGTCCAGGTAGATTTATGGGTTTGAATTATGGACTGCATTAGTTCTATCATAGCCTGGGGCTTCTCCGTATAGGAGGAAGTATGGTGCTTCCAATTTAGGAGGCCTGTAGTGGTAAAGGGTTGGTACACAAAAACACTCTGGCCTCCTCGGATATGGTCTTCCTGATCATAATCGGTCCCCTAGTTTCCCTCAGTGGCATCGGTAGGACTATCTGGTGTTCCTGTAGGGAGGGACTGTCTCCACTGGCCTGATCTTCTAATCTCTTTCAAGGAGGGGTGTATGGGGTTAGGACCAGTAGTCCAGGTGAGCTAGTCATATCCGGAGAGGCTGGTAGTGTTAGAGGTGGCAAGGCCTTGGGACTAGTAGCAGGCTCCAATGGGGTTTCAGCAGCCGGGGTGGCTGGAGGCACAGGTGGCAGTGAGGGGAACAGTGGGGCGTATGGTAGTGGGGTCCCTCAGCCTCTCCCGACAGTATGGGTTTTTCAGTTTTTGGCTGGCATTTGGAGGAAGCCGTGACACAAGCCATCATAACTTTACAGTTCTCCTCAATACAGACTTTTAGCCAAGGCAGTCAGGATAGGAACAGGTCTTGCCAACAGTCAATGTAAGGAAATTGGTCAGGGGGTCTGGGTCCCCTGCAATGATCCTGAACACTCAGCCAACTAGTTCCTTATCAAGTGAGCCCTCAGAGAGCCAGCCTACCCCAAATAATGGCCAATCAATTTCATAGAATGTCTGGAGCTTTTCTAGGAGTTAATTTCACACCATAATCTTGTGAATATCCCTTTTTGAAATTCCTCTACATACACTCTAGGGGAGTTGGTTTATTCTGCTTTCCACCCATTTCCTCTCCCTAACAAACAACTTTCATGCACAAGAGAGGAAAAAGCGGGGAAGCAAGGGACTAATTTGTTGAGGATGCACACTTGCTTCCTCTGTTTCCAGTCGTTCTCCTCTCAGATATTTCAGGCGTTTCTTGGCATTGGTGGGTTCAGTATCAAGCCCTGACCTGGATCAGATTCCCGAGGAAGGCTGATGCCACCCTAAGCCATATGAGGTTGCCACAGAATCATGGATTGGGATTCAACACTCACTTTGACCCATTGGTCAGGTTAGAAATTTTCTGCTGTCTATCTCATTCACACAAAGCCACATAGTGACTCCAATTCACTGCCTAGCACCCAGCGCCCAGAGTCTTCGAGTTGGGGTTTTATTCCTTATGGAACTACTGAGGTAACTCTGGGAGGTGGGAGGTGATCAGGCTCACATTCTGCCTCCTAAGAACAGGTCTACCAAAACAAACTGAGTTCTTACCAGTCTGATGGGCAGTGCTCCCTGAGCTGGTTCTTGGACCTCACTCAGTTCTTCTGTGCATCCAAGGCCCTCACCCCAGTGTGCCAGGAGGGGATAGTCTCCTATGGATTAAGTGGTCCACTGCCTCCAGGCGAGGTCTCCTCTCCTGGTGCCCCAGGATTTGTCCCCCAGAGACAAGGGAGCTGAAACATCTCTGCCTCCAGGCAGAGCCCCCATGAAATGTAGTGGTGAGTCACACACAGAGAGTCAGGACACTGAGGTGTTTTTTTTTTTTTTTCCCCCGAGGAACTTGCTTTATTCGTGCTGACACAGGCTCAGTGCGCTAAGACCCAAAAGGATGAGCCCCAAGTGTGTGGGGGGGTCCCTTTTGTACAATTTTTCACCTTTGTCTCCCATATATGGTAACATTCATTCTGAATGGGCAGTCTATGTTATGGAGTTGTGAGGAATCTAGGGCATGCACATAGCCAGATTGCCTTCCCTTGTCTTGAGGTTTTCATCACATTTCTTAGGGAGGGGCTCTACCACAAATGAGGCTGGGTCTCCTCCTGGGTAGAGCTTTTAGTATTATAATGAGGTAAAGGTAATGTTAGGTCATTCCAGAGGTTACTCCATGGTTCATCTGTGTAGGCATGAGTCAGGGGTTCAGCTCAAAAGATCTGGGTGGTCTGGGTCAGTGGGAGGTCTTGTCAGGGAAGTCACCATTCCCTGAAGAGTGTTTTCTGGTTTCATTTGCCTGAGTTAAGAGGTAAGCTAGAAAGAAGAGGTTAAGGAAAAATGTAAGGCAATGGTTAATGAGTGCAAGCACATGGGCAGTAAGTATAATGTCTTGGGGTCCAGCTGGTGATATCACTGTATGCTTGAAAGGAATCTCTTCAAAGCTCCCTTCACCCCCCCCCCAGGAAAGCTTACAGATCACAGCTCTCTGCACTTGACCCTAATTCTTTGTTTTTCTAGGTCACAGGGCCCTACATTCTCAGAAAATAGTCCCCATGAAAAAAACATACTCTTCTCTAGTCTGACCACAACTCACATCCCAGAGAAGCCCTGCACGGAGCCCTTCTGAGATCTCTGCCACCTCCTCCTCTACCTGGCCAAAAGTCGACACTCTCCCCACAACCCCAAGAGCACAACTGCAATGTTCTCAGATCCTTGAGAAAATAAAAAAGGACCTTAAAAGGCCCAGGAGAACAGAAGATTGGGGCCGACGTCTCTCTTGATGTCTGGCCCCTCTCCTCCCTTGGAGAGTGAATAAATTCTGTCCTGCTTGTCACTCTACTCTTTGCAGTTCTTTGCTGCCCAATTCACCGGCCATATTAATAATGCTGTTCTGTTATATGAGTATGTTACAGGAGGGTAGGAGAGACAGTGGTCCTTGTCTCTCAGATCCAAAGAACGAATCTTGAGGACAAACAAGAATGAGCAAAGTGATAGAGTTTATTGAGGGAAAGTACAAAGCTCTGGAGGGTGAGAGGGGTCTCTGCCTGGGTTGCCACCAAGGATTTTTATCCCTGACTTTTTATTGGGACCTATCAGGTACTGTGTGAGAAATAAGTCCACTGACCCATCAAAGGAGGGATGCGGAGATTCTGAGCACAGTAAAGCAAGGCTTTAATCAACATTCTTGAAAAAGTGGGTGTCTGAGGGACAGGCACACTCGGGACAGTTACAGCAGACAATTTATCTCCTAGCACATAAGTCCCTCCCCTGGTTCCTCATCGGCTGAGTACTACAGAGGTTACAGCCTTACCTAGAGTTGCCTACACCCATGTAAGGCAAAAAGTAGTCTGACTGGAACAAATGTACATTTTCTGAGGTGACCCAGACTTTCAGTCCCTCCTTTGTTCTTTGGTGCATGCCCATTGCAAAGCTTGCAAAAATAAGCCTGCAAAATGGAGAGGGGACTCCATTGTGGGGTGGGGGTGGTTCATATGTATTTCCAATAGGTTGTAAACTATTGTTAACTAGACAGCACAGCTTTTATTTGGTATTTCTGAAAATGAATCATCTTACTTACTTCTCACAGCTGGATAACAGTTTGTGAGATTTTACTCATGGCAGCTAGCATGGGCAGGTCTGGAATGTGTTTGTCCTTTTTCTTCCCAAACTCACCAGCTATAGCCTCCCACCTGCATCTATAGCCAGGGACTGTGGGGGCGGGGTGTGTGTGTATAAAGCCAGCCACTCTGGTGAGGCTTGAAGCCTAGGGCATGGCCCCGGGTGGAGCCAACCCCAGCTGCAATCAGCCTCCTTGAGGGTCCCTTTATCTATACCTGCCTACTGTTAACCCTTTCTCTATTCAAATATACCACAATTTGTGTACTCATTGATTACAATTTGGGTAGTTTTGTTGGAAAAATAAATAAAGTACTGCGCCAAAGATGGCCAATGGGACTAAAACAAGCTCTAGTTCCTAGACTAAAGACTTATTTTCCGGGTTCTTCCTTCCCTGTTTTGCCATGCGTGTGAAAACCACCATGAATATGGAAGCTGACACTATAAATTACCCTTTCCACCTGCATTCGGGGCTCAGACCTTTGGAGAAACTTTCTCCTCTGAGTCCGCCAGTGTTAAATAAACCTCCGACCCACCAAGATCTCCAAGTGCCGCTTGGTTTTCCCGCCAGCATTACAGCCTGATTCTGTTAACAGTTTCTGATATTTGGCTATTATGAATAATATTAGAGTGAACATTTTAATATCTGACTTTTAGGGATCATATGCAGATATTGACCAGGAAAAGACAAAACTGCAAGCTACAAAATAAAATGTGCACTTTTATTTGGGTCTTAGTGTTGCAGGATTTTTTTTTTTACCTCAATACTCAGGATTCGTTGACTTGCCACTTCAAAGAATGAAGAGGTGGACACGAAATAAACAGCAGGCAAAAGTTTATTAGAGTATAATATTAGAAAGAAAGAATAGTATGAAAGCTCGCTTTGCAGAAAGGGGGCATTAAAAAGTGAATACCCCCAACTATAGGCAAGTGTCTTTGTTTAATAAGGTTCTTGTCGATGCTTCCCCGTCCCATCTTCTTGTTCCTTCTCAGGTTCTACCCTTACTGGCTTGATAACTCTAGGTGCTGGTTTGTCCATTCCTGATTGGCTCGATTCCATTGTGTGAGGAGTCAGGCTATGGTCATAGTGTCCCTCCTATAGCATAAGTTTTATGGTTTAATTATTTTAGTTAGGTATTTTGATTGTCAAATTCCTGAGGGGAAACTGAGGGGGAGGAGGTGGGGTCTGTTACATTCTTAAGAGGGACCTTACACCCGAGAGAGTTTGCTGTGGTCAGATGTTCCCAGCATTGTTCCAAAATATGTGTTTTTCCCCACCCAGGGACATCAGGTCTTAACCTTTCCCTCTCTGCCTATTTTGTCTTATCTTTTCCTATCATATTAGGGATTGCAGTCTGAAAGTCATAGAGTGGACTGAAATTGAGTGTGCTCTGGAAAGACAGAAGAGGTTAGGGCTTTAAAAGAGAAAAGAGAATTTACCTATATTGTTTTGAGCAAAATGTGATTGGTGCTTGTCTATACAGTTACACTAATCTATGTGTGATTGGTTGCTAGGGCTAGTGCTGGGCAGAAAGTTCATTTGTGTCCATTCTAACATGCAGCAGATGCCTTGGCTTTTAGCTGAGTTCAGCAACAATTGTGAGAATTTGAGACAGGAGATATGCATAAATCCCATCTCCTCAGTGTGATCCTGGCTCCATTTGAAATCCTCTCTTAGCAATGTTTACTCCATGTTATTCTTTCCCTTAGCACAGGGTGTATGCCTAGGAAAGGAGTTGTTTCATCATTGGTTACTCACAAACTCAGCTTCAGTAATCACAACCAAAAAGATTTCCAAAGTGGTTTCACCAATTTGCATTCTTGATGTGGGGAACAAAGGCAGAAAGAAACCAGGATAAAATTAAATTTCCTTATAACCTGCAGCCTGTTGACAAATACTTAAGACAAGCAGATTATAGCATTCCTCCAGGAACTCCATACTGTCTTAATGTTAATGCTTTGTTAGGGGGAAAAACACCCTTAGCTTGACAATAATGAGGCCTCCAGGATCCTGTGAGTCTTCTTGAACATAAGAAAGTCCTTTTGGAAATTCCCCCTTGCCTTTATCTCCCCCAACTCCCAAGTGTATAGTCAGCCACTCCTCACAGTCCCAGGCAGCTCCTTCTGCCCACGGGTCTTTTCCCTGTGCGTTATTAAACCACCTTTCTGTACTGAAGGTATCAGCTCTGAATCTCAACACAGCACTTCAGACCACATCTCTTCCACAACTTCACCCACCATTGTTTTAATTCCAGCCATTCCAGTGGGTTGTGGTATTCCACTGAGGTTTTAATTTGTATTTCTCTGATGAACAGTGAGACTGAACACTGTGTTCAAATGCTTATAGGTCATGCACAAATATTTTTTACTATCAGGGAGTGCAACATAAAAAATTTCAAGACTCAGGGAGACTAGGATATTTCCTTGAATAGTTCACTACTTTTTCCTCAGACCACTGTAGGGGAGGAAGTTCTTACTTGTCTCCAGTGCTGTGACAGGGAAAGGGGGCAGGGAGCAAACTAAGGGGAGATGAAGACTTCCACTTCTCATCTTTGCCAGGGTCTATCCTGTGTTTGAGCAAAAGCTTGTTCTGTATATGACACCCAGTTTTCTGCCCCTGAGTGGCAGTGGCATGTTTCTGGACTCTGGGACAGATGTCCCTTCAGTGACTTGCTGGAAAAAGCTGTTCTCCCTATATTCAGAGTAACTTATAAATGATTCGAGTGCTAGAGTAGACGGGACTTAAAAGTGATAAAGGAAATTCTCAACTTTCAACATTTTCAGGTCCTGTTCTTGGGACCCCAGGGAAGCTATACCTTAACATTTACAAAGGTCAAAATGACTTGGCAAAACCTCAAAGCTTGGGCTCTATTTCTGCCCCAAGCACACATTATACTCTGCATCCTAAAGCAAACAAACAAAAAAACAAACAAACAAAAACAAAAAGGAGCATTCCAAAAATAAAGATAAGAAAAACAAAAAACCCCTCCCATCAGATTAAAGTCTGATTAACCATCAGATTAAAGTGAAAGTCTTGCACATACTAAAAACATAAGATAAAGTCTATAGCTTTCTGGAAGGTTCTTGTCATAGTGATTTGTAACTACGTAAAAAACATGTATGTAACCTTGTACCAAATGTTCCTTCCTCCAGAGCACTCTTTGTGAAGATGTGTGTTCCGGGCAGCTATCCTTTTTTTTCCCCAAAATATTTTTATTAATATGGCAGATGATGTTTTGTTTTGTTTTGTCTTAGCTTGAGAGAGAGAGAGAGACAGAGAGAGAGAGAGAGAGAGAGAGAACGAGCAGGCGAGGGGCACAGGGATAGAGAGAGACAATCTTAAGCAGGCTCCACACTCAGTGCATATCACACATGGGGCTCGATCCCACTACCCTGGGATCATGACCTTAGCCAAAATCTAGAGTCAGATCTGAGGCACCTCCTGGGAAGCTATCCTAAGTAGAGGTCAAATAAAACTGTTTTCCTTTCTCTTTAAAATTTTAGAAAAGCTTTGTTCAATTTTTGTGTTGATACAAGATTTTAAAAAATCTAATCCATAAACATCCTATTTACCTTGGCTAGTCATTTGGTCTCTTCTTGCATACTTTCAGTGATGGGGAACTCCCTACTGCACAAGCAGCCCATTTCATTGCTGGGCCATTTGATTCTTGTTACCAGCAGAACCCTGTCTTCCTGCATCCTGCATCCTGTATCGTGTAGTGTGTCCAGAGAGATACTCCAGAGTCCACTGCCTGCAGGGCTTCCTTGCAGTTGCTTTATCACTCTGCTTACATCTGCCCCCACTCCCTAATCCCCGCATGGCTAGCTTCTCTGTGTCCTTCATGTTTCCACTTAGATGTCACCTATTCAGAGATGCTTTTCCAGACTATCCTACTGAAGAGTGTCTTGTCATCCTGTTTTATTTCCTACATTTAAAAATTTATGCATTTGCTTAGGTGTCTTTTGTCTCTCTCCTGTTCGCATAGGTTCTGGGAGGCAGGAACTCTATGCATCTAGTTCAAGACTGTGTCTTCAGTGGTTGCAACAATGCTCAGCTCTGACAAGGCTCTCCGTATTATTTTTAAAGAAAAGAACAGAAGTGATGAGTCTAGGTTTGAATCCCTGCAGACTGATTCCTGAGCCTATGTCCTGAACCACCATGCCTATTGTCCCTGACTCCAAACGTTATTTAACTTTATCTTGCACATTAAGCCTTCCTCCTGCTCTATTAGATACTACATCTCTGCTTTTGTCTGCACCAGAATCTAGCATTGACCAGCCCCAAGTGTAGCCATCTCTGACATATGGCCAGACCACACGGGGCCCATGGAAGGCCCAGTGTCTCTGTGGCCAGTAGGTGGTGCTGTTGGAAAGAGAAAAGCAGTCCCCAGGGTTTTTAAAGAAGGGTTGCTTGGTTATAAGACTGGTTGGGAGTGGGGGAGATGGGGAAATCTGCCAGCCCACCCTCTCTTTTTCTAGCTATCTCTAGGTGTCCAAGTATCTCCCAAATATCCATGGGAGAAAAGGAAGAGCAGGAGTGGGTGAGTCCAGACTTGTTGCCCATTAGTCAAGGTGTCCTGAGGTTAATGATGGCAGTGGGGACAGAGGGGAGTGCATGGGGATGTCCTCACTATACTACCTCTCTGTCTGAGGACCTGACAGTTTGTGCCTATACAAGACTAACCTAGGGATCTGCCTGTTCATCTAGTGTCCCTCACCCAACACACACACACGTGCGCGCACATACACACACACACACACACACACACACACACACACACACAGAATAGAGTTGTGGAGGAGGGCAGGGAGTGGGCACTAAGCTTTCTGGGTACACAGTTTTCCAGAGAGTTCTCCCCATTCCAACCTTGGGCTTTGAATTCCTACAGAATTCTCATTTGCTTTTCCTCTATGCTCCCACAGCCCCAAGAATCATCTTCTATACACACAGGTACACAGTCAGGGAGACCAACTTGTCTTGGTTTTCCTGAGACTAGTCCCATGTCCTGCATGCTGGACACTCCCTCAGTCCCAGGCAAACCAGGATGGTTGGTCACCCTAACAATAAAAAAATCCTCTTTCATCTCTGCCTCAAAGGGCATTTTGGTTGGCTAACTCTGAGAGTGCCTAAGACCTCAGTGTAGTTGTCCCTATGAAGACAGGCAAAGAGCAGAGCAAGGCTCAAGGGCTGTCATCTAGGGCTCTCATGCTGACAGGAGATATAGGTAATTACATATAAGGTAGCTGCAAGGGTGTAATAGACCCCTCGGAACCTGTGCAGGTGCACCTGCTGCCTCCTTGACATGGAAGCTTTCCTGGAGGAGGAGAGTCTGAAATCCATGGGCTGAAGGACAGAAGCAGAGGGAGAATCCTGGGTAAGAGGGAGAGAGGCAGGCACAAGTGGAAAGGAGGCCGCAATGTGTTGTCAGGTGCACATGCACATGGAATAGATGGACCACTCTGGCCCAGGAGAGGAAGAGGTCCAGAAGGCAAAGAAGCAAGGAATAAAGGGAGAGGTATTCTAAACCTCGACTGGGAAGATTGAATTTGGAATTTAGTGAGGAATTACCATCAAGTGCTACTCAGGGATGAAGTGTTTGGATCCCAAAACACCTAAATTTGGGGGAGCCACTTCCCATCACTTACATATCCTCCTCCTTTCCTTTAGTCTTAAGCCATTATCCACACTGTCCCCAGGGTCCCCAGGACCCCAGGGCCTCCCAGAGGTGTTCTAGAAACCAGAGTAATTTTCTGTCTCTCAACCTTAGGGTCAGACCCTCTGAGTCTTGCTGTCCTGTTAGGGTCCTCTGTCCCTGGGTCCCATTTTGCTCAAGAGAGTTAGATGAGTTAGATGAGTCTAAGGAGGCTTAGTGCTCACACTTGCTATCACTTCCTAGTTGCATTCCTCCAGTTCATGGGAATGTGACACATCCAAAGGCAGCTCCTGTCACCAGGAAACAGATCTCATAAGAAACCTCTTAAACTGAACCAAACCCAAAACTTCTATCCATTGGTCCCAAATGTGTCTTTTGGAACCTCACAGAAATCCAATCCCTTTCTCATAAAAGGACTTAAAATATTGAGAACAGCTCTCCTGCTCCCTCAGGTATTTTCTTCTCTAGTCTAAATATAGTCTAACAGCTTCTAATATGAAAGTCTCTGGGCCATTGTGCTGTCACACGGGTCCTTCCCACCAGGGTCTCCAGAGCCTGGTACAGTGTCTTGGGCAGAGCAGGTTCTCCATAAATATCCACTGATGTTTTCTTGACACATTTCCTCTTGACTTGTGGAGCCCATAGGTCCACACTTGTCACGTACTGAGTTAATTTTGTCAAAACCGAGATCAAATCAAGTTAGAGAAAAGAACAAAAGAACAGTTTACAAAACTGGAAGATTTCAAGCTGAAAGTGGCAAGAAGCACACAAAATGAGTGTTACAGCTCAGTTGATCAATGAAGTACATTGATCTCTAGTAATGACTGACCAGTAGATACCTGCATTCCTTTTAGGGTTAAAAGGTGTTAAATAAACTTACTTGTTTATAACCAATTGGCTAAGGAAGTTGTAAGGTCATGCTGATATGAGGAAAGTTTAAATTCACTTATGGTCAGAGCCCACATTTTGGGGGAAATCAGGATCACTGTAAATTTCAGTTATGTGGCTATGGGTGTTTGGTCTTCAAATTATGGCTTCCGTTTTTGTTTTTTCCTTAGTGATTGCCAACTAGAACTTCTAAATCCAGATTCCCCTTGGTAATGTCCCTCTCCCTCTTTCTGAAAGGCTTCAGCACAAATACAAACACGTGGGTCCTAGCTGTCCCATGTCATTAGGGCCCTGGTGCCCAAAGTAGCAGTGTTGGTAGGGCCTGGGCCAGAGCTCTGTGAGCATGAGAAAGCTGTGGCAGTTCTCACAGCAGAGTTTGATGAAGACTTGCTGGCTCCATGACATCTGTTCTCTCATCTACAATCTGTAGGTTTGTCTCCTTACCATCTACTGAGGCCTCTCCTATAATCAATGGGTTGTCCTTCCTCTGATATTGCTTGGCTCTCTCTGCTTGTCAGCCCCTTGCTTCCTCTTGGCATCTTAGTGTCCCATCTTGGACTCCAATGGGTGCACACCTTTAGCGCTGGCGAACAAAGACATTTCTTGGTCTTGAGCCTGGCTGGAGAAGTGTCATGAGCCTTCCTCAGCCCAGTCAGAAGCTCTATTGCTAGGAGGGCTCTCTGGTGCCTCTTTGTAGGTTGTGGCCCCTGGGGGAACACAGTCTTATTCCAAAGTTGGAAAATAGAAGAGAAAACTTATTCCAACCAAGCAGGGAAGCAAAAGAACTGTGATTCAGGCACCTGGAGATGTTCAGGGACTTGGGATATCCAGGATTTGGAGAGGACCCTTAGGCATGTGAGGTTTGTGGGAAGAAGCTCTCTAGCCCTGTGCAGGGATGCTACCTCCCTGTTCTCCTGCACCTGGCATAACACCTGGCACTTGGTAGGTGGATAAATGAATGAATGTGCAGACAGCTCCAGAAATCTTTCTTGTGTGCCATAGGCACTTCCTCATGCAAGTAAGAGCCCTGTTCTGGAATCAAGAGGGACTCCAGTTAGAATCTTGACCTCACCGCTTACTTGCTTTGTGAGGCCAGACCAGTTCCCTAATAAAGGGGCAACACATGAACCCTGCTTCCAGGATTCCCTCAGAGAATGTGCACAGGGATCAGGGCCCATGTTTGCCATCTGCAGACTCAGATAGTCCTCAGGGCTTTGTGTTGCTGTTGAAATCTTCCTTCAAGTTGCCCCCTGCTCCCTCATCTCTTGCTTAGAAAATCTCTAAGATTAAGAGACTGGGGTGACTCCAGTGGTGCAAGACTCTCAGATCAGCGCAGCAGTTCTCCACTGGGCACACCCATATGGGCTGATTCAGAAGGGAGCCCAGGAGGGTGAGTGAGGGACTCCTTTAGCTCTCAGGAGGCTGGCCCTTGACATAAGTGTCCAAGTCAGACCTTGGGGCACCACTGAGGAAGCAGTTGTGTTCTTTCATATAAATCTTGCTCCTGCTGGACCCTTTCAGCAAGAGGAAGTGGGCAGCATGATGCAGGGAGGTAACCTGGGATGACATGGCTCTTCTTAAATCTGGGATGGCAGGGCAGACAATTTCAGTCCTTGACTCTATCTCAGAGGCTTGCTTAATTCTTCTTTTTGACAAGGATCCTATGTTTATAAGGTGTCATGGATTCACTGGGACCCCTTCTTCTATACACTCTCCTCTTCCCCATTTGAGCCCTTTCCTCCAAAAGCAAGTATCAGAGAGGAAAGAACTCCTAGTGGCAAGAATTCTGGATGTAAAGTTCTGAGGGCAGGTCCTAGGCTCTGCTGGATTCTCCCAGGTGTGAAGTGTGTGCAAGGTGAGCCCATGATGTGTTGTGGATGGGGGTGGAGATGTCCAGGTGATCCTCTGTTAGGAAGCCTCTGTCAACATTGTTGTTCTATGCTCCTGTGAGGTCTCTTTTTCATTCCTACTCCAGTTTTTCCATAAAAGGGGGAAGATAATCATCACAAGGATGGCCTGTGATTGGGTGGTGGGGAGGAAAGAGCACACATTAAGTCAGACATCAGCCTTGGGATCAACTTTATTCTGTATTTGACCTTCACCAGGAAGAAGAAAGCAATGAAGCTGGAGAGCAGACCAGCCTGCACCACACAGACATAAATCACATTTCTAAAGAATGTACATGAAATCACAGGGCTCAAAGCAGACCAGACATCAAGCACAAAGATCAACCAGGATCCCAGACATCCCATCTCATCTGTCCTTATTGTCTGTTTAGATTCAACCATTTACATATACATGTTTTTCATTTTTAAAAGCACAAGTAACATTTCAATGTCCAATCATTTGCTGTTCTTTTTTAGGATGGAGACTAAATGATCCAATTTTTTATTTCTGTAATACCACCAACCTCTTCTCTGTATTCATGGTGGTGGTGGTGGTGATCGTACAAGGTCCATCAAAATTCAGCTTGCTTTGAGGCTTGAGTGAGAGTCTGATACTCTGAATG
The DNA here is from genome assembly GCA_028646485.1 of Cryptoprocta ferox. NCBI lineage: Eukaryota > Metazoa > Chordata > Mammalia > Carnivora > Eupleridae > Cryptoprocta > Cryptoprocta ferox. The sequence continues at coordinate 130,833 of CM053570.1, forward strand.
ATGAATGAAAGCATCCTTGTCTGTTACACACTCAAAGGCTGGGTGAGTTTGTGCCCCAAGAAAGCTGAACTAGGCATCTGTGGTCTCCCCTTACAACTGCACTATTCCTACGGTGGCAATCTTCTCTTAGACTGCTGAGAACAATACTTATTCACAGAGATTGATGAAACACAGAGAGAAATGTCTTCAGAGAAAACAGACCCAGTCCTGGAACACTGAGGAAGCCAAGAGGCAAGAACAGGGTGCACAGAGAGGTACCTACAGGGGAAGGCTATGATAGCTTGGGTTGGGTTGGGTTTTCATCTGTTGGCCATCTTGACCCCAGATGGCATTATGAGAAGCTACTTTCCCTTGCCGGGAGGTAAGCACTTCTCCTGGACTTTCTGTGGACAAACTTCCACACATTTTGTCTGAGATAGCTCCTGGTACGGCTCCACACACTGCGGTGGGCATTGGTCTTGGCTTTGCTGTGGACAACTTTCTTGGTTTAGCTCCTGGCATTGAGGAAGACACACCTCCTGAACTTGCACTGGGCACTTCTCCTGGCAGGGGTCCTGGCACGGGGGGAGGCACACATCCTCAGCATTTGCTTGGCACTGTTCTTGGGTCTTTTGAAGACATGGAGGAGGCACACATGGCTGCTTGCACTGCTGTTCATTAAAGGACATCTTAGGGTAGATAGCAGAACCTGAAACAAACACAAGATTTGAAATTAATTGCATTAACAGTACCAGGCTGGGAACTGAGAGATTAAGTGTTGGTAGAGGGAAATGGGGAGTGAATAACTTATTTGTTTGCTGTTTTTTTTATCCTTTTCTCTTTTCTATCCTTACTTCAGCTCCCTCTGACACCTATCTCCTAAATAGGAATATTCTCATAGCTCTTGTCTGGGTACCCATAGCCCAATCCTACCTGACACCACAGTTCTACCACAGGTGTTCCCTTCTCCTCTATTTGACAAATCTTTTTGAAAATCAGCTGCAAGAAACTAGACAGAATACACAGGATGGAGTGAGAGGCTCAGGAAGTGGCAAATCACTAAAAATCAGTGGAAAGTATATAGTCCAGTAGGGGAAGAGAACAGCCTCCTGCAGTCAGAGCAGAAAGCAAGAGGGAAAGAGGACACAGATGTCTCCACTTACTTGTCTTCAATAAGACTCCACAAAGGACGTGGATTGCCGGGCCCAGCAAGGTAGGGACTTTTATATAGTGCCTGGTCCTGCCTCCTACAGGACTGACTGGCCACGTGGGACAATGTTTTAATTGTGGAGTCACCATAACGAGCTTCCTCTGAAATTGCCCATGGTTTGAGTCACTGCTTGGGATGCCTGTTAATCAGCCTCCATTTGGGCCGCTGGGTCCTCACCAGACCTCAGCAGGGAGGGGCTCCTCTTAGATCTCTCTCATTAAAGGTAGCAGCAAAAGAATGTTCATAAAACGTTATCTCAGTCTGTTAAACTGGCATTGGGTTCCTTGTCTGTACAAACTGGTTCAGGATGTGGTGGAGATAAGATCCACCTTACTCATCTTGCCTGCATCAATGGGAAGATTTATGCCTAAGGCCTGGGGTCTGTCTGGGTCAAGGGCATGTATGGCCTGTTTCAGGCATTTCCACTGGATACTTCTTCATTAGGCCTGGAAAGTCACACTTCCTGACCCAAAGAAGACGGCTTTTCCTGTGGTTCCAAGCACACAAAATTCCTACAGCCTCCTGAAGAGAGTGATTTTCCCTCACAGAAGTCTTGAAAGAAATTGGAGTCATTTGTTACTCATAGGGTGGAAGAGAAGAGAAGAAGAAGAGGGCAGGTAATCTTCATCTTCTTAACTTTTATTTATGTCATTTCTAAAAGTGGAGTTACAGAGTTTTCACAGTGAGCAAGAAAACAGGATATAACAAGATTGGTCTGCCTCCTTGCCTTCTGGAAAAATTTCTCAGAACTCAGGTCAATAAAAGCCAGGGGGATGAAAAGAAAAGTTTCAAAGCAAACACACCCAGTTTTCTCTACATCCAAGCCTCTGTGTGGGCTGCCACTTCTGTCTTGGGTGCCCTCTCTCTCTGTGACTTGTGAAACCCTAAGCATACTGCAAGGCTCAACTCAAGTCTACCACCTTCCAAGAGCCTTTACTAATTACTCTAAACCAGAAACAAATTCACCTCCTTCTGAACTTCCATATTGTCTATTGTTGGTGGTATTTATATGATATTTACTATAGTTATTAGGAATTCTAGTTATTTATATACAAGATCTTATTGCTACTGGGTTGTAGGTTTCTAGAGGGTAGGGGGTAGTAAATGGAAGATCAATGACTATTAATGCAGTGAATGCATTAATTAAGAAATAAAGAAGGTAAATGTAGGAGACAGTTGAAGTAGAGGAGGACCTCATGTATTGGAAGATGAAAATACTTTTTTTTTTTAATGGAAGAAGCCCCTAAGCACAAAGTGATGGCCTTGTTCTTGTTTGCTAAAGTTCGTCAAACCCAGGGATTTAAAGATGATGGTACCCTCTAACTTGAAGTGTGTTTAGGTCATTTCCTAGGAAAAAGTGTTTGGCTAAAATCAAAGATTCCTTAAAGGTTTACACAATTTTTGCATGCTTGGTCCCAAAAATAGTTTTTAAAAGGTGAGCTGGGGAAGATGAGATGACACTTTGGCCTTTAGGACTGGCGCACATAGGATTGATATAGCACCAGCATGGGCCCCCTCAGTGTCCTGTAAGAGGCAGGTTCCCTGGGGTGGGAGGGGTCAAATGTCGGCCGAGGGAAGTCATGCTGATGTTATTGTGAGGCACATGATCTTCTGGGGGCTGGGGTGGGAGTGAAGCTGTGCAGAATGAGGAGATAGATTTGGAAGACCCATGGCTATATCTGAAGGGACAAGGTCATTTGGAGTATCTAGGAATTGGATGATCAGGTATAGGATGGGGGGGTCTCCTCCTTTTCCTTATTTTCTTTTTTTTATCTTCTCTTTCCATTTCTCCCTTTCCTCTACATCTCCTCCATCTTTTGTATGAAATGTTGTCTAAGAAACAAGATGACTCTCTGGAGTCCTAGGAGACAAGAAATTCTCCATCACTGGGTTTATTTTTCATCATTTCAGTCATTCATGGCTCTTCTTTCAAGGTGACCACAGTCTCATGGAGAAGATTGGCAGAGGTAAGCCTCCATGCCTGAGAAGAAGGCCCTTTCATCAGTCTTGGATAGCTGGAAGGTCCTGGAAGACTCCTGGGGGAGTTGTCTGTGCTGTGTTTTACTGGACAGTAGGAATTAGCAGGCAAGGAGGGCAGGCAAAGGTATTTCAGGTGCCTGGAAGAAGGAGTGCTGCTAGAACCCAGCTGAGAGGAGAGCCTGGTGCTGACTTAAGAAAGTGGTGGGTGGGAGGCTGGGGGGAGAGCCTGCTTCGTTGAGATTTCCAGAAATTTTCTACAACAGGATGCACAAGATGACCTTGCTTGTGCCACATGCATTTTTGTGTCTTTGGCTGAGACTCATGAAGAGACCATATAGGGATGTGTAGAACAATGAAGAAAGCAGGCCATGTTCTCATGGAGGAGGTAATGCAGTTGGGAAGAGGCCAGAGTTCAATTTCTCTCAAAGGACTCTGTCTCTGCCTCACAGTGAGCTGATGACATTGAAATGGGTTCAATGTAATCACAAGGGTCCTTCAATGTGTAAAAGGGGACAGAAGAGTCAGTTTCACAGTGATGTGATGTGAGAAACATTGGCCGTTGTTGGTTTTGAAGATGGAGACCATGCACCAGGAATGTGGACAACCTCTAGAAGCTGGGAAAGGCAAGCGAACAGATTCTGCCCTAGAGCATACAGAAGGAGATAGAGTTTTGTTGGCATTTTGGTTTTAGACCAGAGAGACCTGTGTCAGACTTCTGACTTCCAGAACTCTAATATAATATATACTTATGTCATTTTAAGCCACTAAAGTTATGGCAACTTGTTACAGCAGCAATAGAAAATTAATACCCCTTTCCAATTTCTGAAGCTCTTGTGAAGTCTCAAATGAAGAAGTAAAATCCCACTTAGCTCTGCCTCATTTAAGTATCTACTCACTGGTCATGTCAACTCCTCAAAGACCAGCTTTCGGTGATGCATGGGAAAAGAACTGGGCTCAGGACCCCCACTGACCTGGAGTTGACTCAATTACAAAGAGTATGTAGAATACTGGTTAAACTACTTAGCCTCTCAGAGCCTTAATTTCCTCTTGCTAAGAAGTGATAACATTATTTCACAGATTCAAGAACATATGCACCAACACTTAGGGCCATCAAGCTACTTATAGAATAGAATGTTAGTGTCATCTGAATCCGTTCAGGACTTAAATCCCTCATGAAGCATTCCCAATTCTCTCAGTTCTTGTTCTATCTCCTCTACTCTGTCTCCCCCCAGCCCTCTCTTTTCTTATGCTTTTCTAATCACTGGGATGCAGTAGACAGTGTACTACACAGAGGCCCAGAGACCTGGCTGTGTCCCTAACAAGGGGTGTGACCTCAGGCAAGTCTCTGACCCTTACTGGCCTCAGGTTCATCATCTTTAAAATAGTAAAGGTAGATTAGGAGTCAAGCCAGGTCCAATGCAACTTTGATATTCTGTAATACCATAAATGTGGTATTATATCATAAATTATTAGCCCGGGCATCTATATGACTTTGTAAGTATGTGGATGCATGTCTGTAGGGAGAGGGGGAAGGGGGTCTCTTCCTCCTTGATTAGGTTATGATTTATAATTCACCTAGTCTTCTGTCTTCTGTGGGTGGCAGTGGCCTAGCCAGGTGGCTGAATGACCTTAGGTAGCCTATCTTTTCCTAGGTGCAGAGTGGGAGTTTTTGGGGTCCTCAAAAATCAAGCTTAGTGGTTCAGTATCTGGGGTTGTGGCCTGGACAGCTTTGGGGAGATTGTCCCACTCTACATCTTAAGATTAGGTGCCTAAATGGTTTCTATAACCATCCCCAGCCCTCCAGCAAGACTGGGGCTAATCTGATTGAATGCCATCTGAGATTTAAGATTTTAAATTTCTGCAGCTGTCATTATTGGGAGCCAGGGTGTAATTACACAGGATCAGCAGAAGAGAGTCAGGTGTGCACAGGACATGCTTCCCTCCCCCCATTCCCATCAAATAACTATCTCCTTTGTTCAGATCATAAAAGTTCCCAGACTCTTCTGATTCACTTGACTGGCCTGTCTGCATATTACAGGGCAGTGGCTCTGATAAAGCTGAATGGTGCAGAATGTGGCTCACCTCATTCCCTGGGAGCAGGTGCCTCTGGAGAGCCTGTGGGCTCCTGGAGCAGAGTCCACCACCCCCTCACTTCCCTGCCTCCAGGGTCACCTGCATAGGCAGTCTGAATCAGAGGTTGTGGGAGGCGCTGTGGGTTACAGTCCACTGTGCCCAGAGGCGACATGACGGTACACCTGATTCCCCCTCTTTGTTTCAGTCCAACACGTGCTTTAAATAGGAGGCACTAAATTATTTATTAACTGCATTTTTTTTCACATGAGACAAATGAGGTACAAAAGTGTTAAGGGCCAAGTTCAAGACCATATGGTGAGCTCAAGTCTGGACCAAGAAATGGCCCATGTAAAACCATTTAGGACACCACTATATTGGGGATTCTTTATAAACTTCAAGGAGGCAACAAAGACACAGACCAGTCAGTAGTTCTAAACAGTTTTGAGGTGATCAAGAAATATATATATGTACACATCTTCACCTTCAGGGGATTCATGGACCTCATGTTAAAGACCACTGACACAGGAAATGGGGAGAAGTGTATACCCACATTGTTTAGGTTGATATTGGTCTTTAGTCCTTTCCCCTTTGAGTATGGGTCCTGACTCATTGTGGCCTAAGTTGGGGTTAGAAATCCTAGACTCTTCTAGAAACCAACTTAGTGCAAACTTGGTTAAGATGTTCCCTCTCTGGAGCTGTGTTTCCTCACCCCGACACTGAATCACTACCTTCCTTTTCTTTAACTCCCTCTTTCTCTCTCAAGCCTGCTGTGCCACACAGCAGATGGAAGAAGGAGACGCATGCCATAGCAGATGGGGGATGAGGACTCTAAGCGCTCACCAGGTTCTTGAGTGCTTTTGTGTCCTGGCTTTCTAAGTTCAGTCTCCCCTGCCAGGACCTTTGCATATAGCATCTCACAGATCACTCCTCTCCACACCTCAGTGAGACTCCTCTCATTCTTCATGAGAAGTAACTGAGACCCCTTCTCTCACTGAGGTGACACAAATTGCCTGGGCTACACAGTTGAGAGTGTAGAGTCCACCTGGAATCTCACCTTCCAAGGTGAGAAGTCTGCTCAGAGGCAGGCTGCGTTTCCCAGGTGAGGTTGTGGGGGAGGACTGGCAGGAATTTGCATCTTGTCAAGTGGGGAAAGTGATCAACGCCAAGGATGCCTTTTTCTCAGCCCCAGGCCACCCATATTCAGCCCTGTCCCCCTCTCCCAACTCTGAATTCTGGGAATGACACATAAGCAGAGCGTAAGCAAAACAGTAGTCAGGGCCTCACCCCAGAACAATCCTTTTCTTTGGAAAAGTGCATCCAAAGCTGCTGAACAGCACTCATCTATCGTTACTGAATGTCTTCATTGTGTGCTGGGCAGTGTCTGTTCTCAAAGAACTTACAGCCCAATGTAAACAGATGGACAGAATATGGCAGGGTAAGTGTTACAGGAGAAAGGTGTGGATGCTCTGAGACCACAGAAAGGGGCATTTGACCAGACTGCTGGGGGCACTGGAGGAAACTTCCTGGAGCAGGTAACCTCTGAGTTGGGTTCTGATGGAGATGAAGACCAACCCAAGAGGACCATTCAGATGAGGACTCTATGGAAGGAGAAGAATGATAGAGAACAGACAAGTGTCAAGTCATGCAAACCAGAAACTCTCTGCTGTGCCAGGAAGTGCAGGTGGTTACCTGTTGATGGGCTGCACAGCTCTAGAAGGAGAGAGAAGTGGCAAGGGAAAGCCAGATAAGGAGGTGGGGGCCAGTTCCAGAAAAATTTCACATGACTGGTCAAAGTCATTTGAGTTGTTCTTTAGGCAAAAAGAAGACTTTTAAGGATTTTAAGCAAGGGAATGACATTTTTAGATTTGGGTTTTAGCCAGCCTACCTTGGCTGCCTTCTGCTGAAAGCAGGACTAGAAGGTGAACTTGGAACCTTACAAGCCAATTAGGAGGTTCTGGGTGGTATAGGTAAGAAACAATGGGGGGTGTTTCTGTTGGAAAGAACACAAACCCTCAGTCTGAGCAGCATTTCCTTCCAGGCTGGGAGAGAGCGTGGAGCTCTGCAGATGAGGTTTGACGTACCAGGTACAGCTGAAAATAGCCTGCTTTGCATTTTATGATCTGTTTGTGTTTTAGCATCTTTATGTGTTTGGCAATTGACTTACTGTATTTACCATCTGTTTCTTTGCTGAGCATCAACAGCTGTGGCACAGAAGTGGTTGTGACTTGTCATTGTCAATAAAGCCTCCCAAGATGTGTTTGTGCTCATGTCCCTGGCTGGAGTATTTGGTCATGTGGAAGCAAGAGGGGCAAATAGGACAGGTTCAGTAACTGGTTCCTTGTTGCCATCTCTACAGCTGACATTTGCATGTGAGGGACGCATGAAAGTGAGCTCTAAGTTGCCTTCCAGCCTCAGAGCTTCAAAGCAAGACATCCCTGTGATTGTGTGCCAGGCCTTTCATATAGCACTGGCCAGGCTCACAGTGCCGCCCCCAGCTGGCTTGGTCTGGGAGGACTTACAAGTCCTTTTGCAAAGCCAGCTGTATGGTTTCTTGAGAAACCATGATGCCAGGGGGTCTGTGGTAGAGTCTTCTCTCATTGCTTTTCCATGAAAGGAGAGGGCTTGGTCCTACCCTATCACATTATCTGTGAGCCATCAAGCCTGGCACTGCACAGATTCTCGTGATGCCACTCTGCGGGTGTCGCTTATTTATTTATACAACCCTCTACCATTTGGGGCAAGGCCCTGGTGACCGCCGCTGGGGCTGGCAGTAATTATGGCATTCTGCAGGGAGGTAGCACACTCATCACGTTCCAGCCATCTTTCCTGGCATTGCCTTTGATCCAGCTTTTTGTTGGGAAAGTAGCCATTAGGAGATGTGTATCTTTGGTTTCATTTACATGGGAGAAAAGAGAATTAAATTGGCAAATGGATGGTTTCATGTTTTCAGAGATAGCCTCCACCCAGTCTGTGCCCAGAGTCCTCAGAGCAACCCAGGAGAGCACCACCCCCTGACCCACACTGCCATAGAGCCACAAGAGATCTGAGACTGAGACCATACCCATTAAAGGAAGGCACACAAAGTGAGGTGCCTTCTGCATGTTGTGCACTCAGGTGTAGGAAGATATTCTTCATTCTTTTCCTTTTCTTTTTTGTTTCTGTTCATTAAGCAAATAAAGACTTTGGGTGGTTTCTCACTGAGATACCACCTCACGCTGGTCAGAGTGGCTAAAATAAACAAATCAAGAGACTATAGATGCTGGCGAGGATGCGGAGAAATGAGCACCCTCCTACACTGTTGCTGGGAATGTAAACTGGTACAGCCACTCTGGAAAACAGTGTGGAGGTTCCTCAAAAAGCTATCAGTAGAAGTACCCTACGACCCAGCAATGGCACTGCTGGGGATTTACCCAAGGGATACAGAAGTGCTGATGCATAGGGGCACTTGTACCCCAATGTTCATAGCGGCACTTTCCACAATAGCCAAATCATGGAAAGAGCCTAAATGTCCATCCACTGATGAAAGGACCAAGAAGTTGTGGTTTATCTATACAATGGAATACTACATAGCAATGAGAAGGAATGAAATCTGGCCATTCGTAGCAAAGTATGGACCTCAAGGGTGTCATGCTAAGCGAAATAAGTCATGCGGATAAGGACAGATACCATATGTTTTCACTCATAGGTCTAACAGGAGAAACTTAACAGAGGACCATGGGGAGGGGAAGGGGGGAAAAAGAGTTAGGGAGAGGGAGGGAGGCAAGTCATGAGAGACTCTTGAATACTGAAAACAAACTGACAGCTGAAGGGGGAGGGGGAAAGGGGAAGGGGGGTGATGGTCATGGAGGAGGGCACTTGTGGGGAAGACCACTGGGTGTTATAAGGAAACCAACTTGACAATAAACTATAAAAATATAAAAATAAAATAAAATAAAATAAAAGACTTTGGGTGGTTTCTGAAGTATTCCTGATTATATAATTTTTTCCACTACATGAGAAATAAAAGCTTACTAGTGAAAGTACAAAGGCTAGTGAAAATAAAAATACACCCCAGTTTATCATAACTCCCTTGTCCTTAAATAACTATAATGTTGATAAATTTCCTTCTATTATTATTATTATAATCCATAGGATGTTTTGGTTAAATATAATTGCTTTTATGGTATACCTCCAATTGGGGCCTTGCTTTTTTTCCCTTTAGTACATTTTAATAATTGCATAATGTTTCATCAAGTAAATAGATCTAAATGTATTTAATCAAATTGCCGTTAGATATTTCAATTGTTTCCAAATCACACTGTGATAATCCACTTTACATAGCTTCCCCCCCCCTTTTGGAATTATTTTTCTTTCCAAGACATGGAACAACAATTGGGTCCAAGGATTTTATGCTTTTGATATATATTTCTATATTTCTCAAATTCTTTTTTAAAAGGAGTTTTGTCTACTTATGCTTTCACCAACAGTGGCCCACTCTTTAGCACTGGGATTCTCAGATTTACTATTTAAAAGTAACCATTAAATAGATGGAAGGGGCTGTCACCTTATAGTTCTATTTCCTCTGTCTCTCTCCCTTCTCCATCTTTTCTCCCACACTTCCTCCATTCTTTGTGATTTCTACTGAGGTTCAAGAGTTGTCCATCTATTATCAACGGTTGACCACAGGTCCCCTAATGCCCTAAACTAGGCTTCCAGAAGCTCCCAGTGTCCAGAAGTTACCTCTCTGCAGGGCCCCTGGGACTCTAAGGCCTCTTCACATCCAGAAAATGAGGGGTTGCATGCCTACAGCCTTGTCTAGCTCTCATATCCTAAAAATCTGCTTCTGCAGCTAGCTCATTATATGACTTGGTCTAATGAGGGTCCCAGGTGTCTTGGGCACATTTTGGACTGTTTGTACCACTTTTGTGGTTCTGAACCAGCTTCTAGACTCAGAAGGATAGAAAGCTGTTTATGTGCCATGATTCCATTGGCAACCAGCCCAGATTTCTTACTGTGGCAGCAGAGAATCCTAAACCCACTTCCACTTGAATTTTGTGGGTTGTAATGACAAACTGGTTTGGTCTGTGTGTCAAAGCTCTCTTACCCACTTGGTCATAGGGGCAGGCTCAAGCACTACTGGGCAATCAGGTGTTTTTTTTTTTTTTTTTTTTTTTTTTCTGGAAGTAATAGGAGCATCTCAAGCCCAACTTGTCAACAAGCTGGGTCTGCACCTGGCTAACCTTACCACATGGAGGGGGTCCTAGGAAAGGAGCAGACCCACCCTGAAGATGAGTAGAGACTGGTGGAGATGAGGGAGCTTGAAATGGTGGCCACACTCCCAGGCCCTGACATCTGAGTTCATATAGTTTTGATTCTATGCCCCCCTCTCCACCCTAATACCCTTCCCAGCAATATAAACCAATATATTCCCTTTAGTGAATTAAACAAGGTTGATGTGGACTTTCCCCAGCCACTTGTAAATAATCCCCACTTTACAACTGTGAATACTTTTCCTGTTCATTCCTAATAGAGGTCCTTCCAGATTTATCCTTTTTTGTGTGCTGAAGTTTTCCTTTTGAAATTTTATAGATTCACAGGAGGTTGCCCAAACAGAGCATCTTTCACCGGAATTCTCTCCATGGTGACATGTTACAAAACTAAGGTTCAGCTAGCTGACATTAGTGTAGTCCACAACTCCAGTGTTTTTTTTTTTTTTAAAAGAGTACCTATTTGTGCTTACAGGTAGAATTTAGAACATAACTATTGTCTCAGGAGACTTACAGCCTAATAAGGAAGAAAGGCACAGGGCAATTATGTTCAGGTGTGACATGTAAGACCCGGGAAGGTGCTGTGTGCTCCCCTCTGAGGGCTGGCTGTGTTCCAGTAAATCAGGTGCTTGGGCACATGTTTGCCCCCTAAGCCTCATGACAACCCTGTAAGCTGACTGCTAGCATCAGCACTCTTTTTACAGAGAGAAGGAAACCAAAGATCAGAGCAGAGATAGAGAGTTTAAGCCCACACACCCTGTTTTCTGAGTGTTCTGCCCAAGCATTATGCAGTGGGATTAACAGCTGAAGGTAGAATTTTTCCTAAGCCTTTCTGGACCTTTCGTCAACATCCCACTCCTCTTTCCCCCTCACGCCCTCTTCTTCCTCTGTCATGACTACTTGAGGTCCTGAGGTGAACCACTGTAACAGCCATATTTACAGCTCTCTCAGGCCGCATTCTCTGGATGCACCCCTCAGGAGATGCCACAACCCTCTATGCAGCAAGTGGGGCCAGAGGGGAGGCCATTTTCAAAAGTTGTTGATTGTAGAATGAGGGTTCTAGCCTCACTCTCCAGGATTGCATCTTGGTGCTTTGGTGCTAGAAAACAACAAACAAACCAAAAGTTGCAGACTGAAAGAAAAAAAAAAAAAAAAGGCCAGGAGAAGAAAGCCTTGCACAGCAGAGGAACTTGTTTACTTGTCAGTTCATGGCTTCAGCTTTCAGCACCAAGATGGTGAACATGGTGGAGATGTTGGAGGTAGTGGGTTGAGTGGTACCCTTGGTGCCTCACTCTGGGGGTGGGCAGGGTGGGGGGCATTTAGGAGGACAGGGCTTAACACAGGGCTTGGGAGGGCAGGGAGCTGGGCATGGAGGAGGGCATGGTGGGGGGCACAGCGAAGGGCACGGTGGGCACTTTGGTGGTGGTGGGCACTTCTCCCGTGGGCACTTATCAGAGCACCGTTGCAGCAGCTTCTTTAAACAGCTGGGCTGGCATTTGACCTCACACTTTTGCTCACACCTGGGATCACAATTCTTGGGCTCATTCTTGGGTTCACTAGATTTATTTTTATCATCACTTGACATTCTTTTTTGATGTTCTGGGCCCTGTAAAGAAATATCAACAAGTGGTATGTGGGAGACCATACTGCAAGGTAGGAGAGGACCAGCAAAGCCTTCCCACTCATCTCCTGCCCATCCTTGCTCTTATGAAAACTTTCCCAGGGTGGTTCTGGGTGTAGAACAAATTCTCATTTAAGGGCTGTCCTCTTGTCCTTGGAGTCGATTGGTGACATTTCTTGGTCTCTCCACCCTTACTCTTCTTTTTGTTCACTTACTCTTGCCTCCATTCCACATCCCAATAGGAGTTCTCAGCTTAGCATCCTGGAACCCCCTGCCCCCATGATAAAACCATATTTAATCATATATTTATCAGTTTAATTGCTATCTTTTGTAACCCCATGTGTTTTAATCCATTTAAATGTACTATCCTGAAGTCATGAGTTTGGTCAGACTGCTAAAAGCATTCATGGAATAACAAGAGTTTTAAAGAACTGCTTCAAGGCCACTTCCATCTGGAGATGGAACAAGAGAATATAATAGTGGGTTTAGGGACTCAGGATACCTCTTTCAATCCTGTGTCCTGCCTAAGACCTCAAAGTCTGATTTCTTCACTTGAGAACTGGGGATGGGAAGATAATTCAATATCTACCATGGCTGAACTCCCACAGGCCACTATGGGACTCTTCTTCCCCATGATTACAGGAAGAGAAGTCAGGAGAGGAGGATATGAGCTGGAAAATTCTAATTCCTCTAAAAATATGAGTGTGAGAGCCACAAAATATGATTTTAAGGAAGAATTTCCCCCCCTCTGTTAAGTTTTGCCCTGAGCTAGGTCTTCTTCTATGGATGGCTTGACTGCTAGGTATGAACAGGGCTTTTCAGTCCCTGACAATACTTGCAAGTAGTATCTAACTGGTACACCTTTGTTTTGCTTTAAGAATATAAAAGTAAACTTTTGTCTAAGGTAGTTTTAAAATCAGTATGGCTTTCTAGAGAAATAGATTATTAAGTTAAACTCCAAAATTGTTAAGAATACTCTTTCAAAGGGAGCAAAGCCCAGTTATTGCTACCAAAAATGATAGGAAGATTTCCTTCAAAAATAGCCATCTTCTCAACCCTGTTCAATGCCTGGGATACTGTAGGTCACTCTCAGGAAAGGAAAGGAACAAGACAGGCCATTTCCAGTTGTTCAAATACAACTCACCCCTTTATATTTATTGGTAATGAACTTGACAAGTAGTCGAGTGAGGTGGATGGTATTGCTGTGCTTGAGAAGGTGGATTTTCCCTCTGGTTCCTCTGCCCAGCTCTGAGGAAGCTAGGAGGTGGGGGAGGGGTAGCCCCAATTGTGACCTCATCACTGCATCATCAGGTAGTGATTGTTGTGTGACTCCAGAGCTCCAAGTTCCACTCAAGCCCTTGAGAATAGACTGCTTTTTCACCCCCTCCCCCTTTGTTGTCATTCAAAATTCATGCTGGTGAAATCAGACCATGATGAATTCTACTGAGCTCTAAGGATAGGGAGGCTTATTGTTGTTAGTAGAAGAAAAGCTCTGTTTATAAATGGTCCCTCTTTCCTCCCAAATTTTAACTCCTTTGAACTTCCTCTTTCTCCACCTTTTTAGTAGAGCTTCCTGGATTGCTCACAGCATTTTGATTCTCTTCTCCTCCTTAGTTTCTAATATGAGATTCTGAAACCTTTTTTTTTTTTTTTAACACTCCACACATCCTAGCCCAAATCCAGGGATTATTTCAGCTGTTTTTCTGTGTTTCTGCCTATATTTCACTAATTGTTGAGCTTTGCAATTGTTTTTTTCAGTCAGAGAGTGGCTATCCCTTGATATCCAAGATAACCCCTGCTTATCATATAGAGCTTGAGTTGATGCTCCTGACCAGTTCTGACATATTGCGTTAACCCCAAATCCTGTCTTAGAGTAGACAGGTTTGCCTCTGAGAAAATTATTTCCTTGCCTTTCAAAGGCCTGGCCAGTGGATCTCTGTGGTTGGACCAGGGTTTCAGGGGTGGTAGTAGGAGGTTGGTGTGGGAAAGGCAAGTGGGTGGGATACTTAGTGTCTTGGACTCAGGAAGTTCGTTTTAGCAGTCATTCACTGCAAGCCATGAGTGACTTTTGGTTAAAATTATGAAATGATTGTCTAAGGTGTTGACAGAGATTTCTGACAGTAAAGTATGGGATGGACTAGTGGATGGGGCAGTGGAGCAAAATGTGCAGTAGCCTATTTCAAAGAGATTATAAACATCTTGAAGTCTGAAGGAAGGCAGTGGTAGTGTTAGGGAAAGGGTGCCCATGAGAGAAGCATCATCAGAGAAGTATATTTCTAGGATTCAGTTAATGGAAAATTTAGAATAAAATTTTGAAAGATGACTCCCGGGTGTTATTGTTAATGGGTGCTGAGGAAACAGAACGTATTTGTGTTAGAAAAAGATGAGTTTGAGTCTGAGCATGCTGAGTGTGGTCACAGTGGAACATCTTAAATGGTTATTGGAAATGTGGCTCCTGCCCTGTGCCACTGAGCAGACTGAGACCTTGAGTTCTATGCAGTAAAACAAGTGTTTGGTCAGTGGATAAGGATGAGATAGGATTGGAGGAGAGAAGAGAAAAGGTACTGGGGAGGATGGGGAATCCCAGTATAGGGTTTATTTGGTATTTGCAAAGGATAAAGAACATCATACACAATTGAAACCCAAATGAACCCAAATGAAAGGGGAGAGTGGGCAGAATTTAACCTTTTCCCACTAGGATAAGTGTTGTTATACCCATTGTCTTGGTAAAGCCTACCCCTCCATCCTCATTTTCTTTGCTCTATAATTTTAATAATTATGAGCTATAGCTCTTCAAAGTTGTTGAGAAGCAATTTCTGCACCCATCTCAGGAGACTCAGCTACACCTGCTGTTCAGCTCTGGAACAAAGCTAGCAATCTGATTATGGACGAGGCAGTTATTTGTGATAGTTATGTCAAAAGATGTAGTGATTTCTACTGGCCATTGTCTGGCTGTTTCCTCTTCACTCTCTCCTTTCTTACCTCTCCTATTTCTTGCTCAAGAAATTCCCACTGAATGACAGTATATCATCCATTGGACTTCCACTAGGACATTTGTCCATTATCTTTTCAGTCTTTAAAACCCTCCTCTAAAGCCCAAGACTGCTGGCACAATTACATTTAGTCTCCTGGCTTTCAGCCTTACCTTTGCTTTGGTTCAGGGTTTGGTCAACAACTGGCTAACAGCAAAGCACTGCCAAGATGAATACAGAACAGCCTCTGGAGCTGCTGGGTCTCAGAGGGAGACAGGCTTGAAGGGAGAAGAGTGGGTATCAAATCCCCCAGGTTAAGAGTGGGGACCCTGGGATCAGATCCTGGGTTCAAATCCCAACTTCATTTTTTTTACTTACCAAATGACCCCTAGTAATTGACTGCACTTTCTGAGTCTCAGTTCCCTCATCCATAGAATGTGATAGTAATAACACCCATCTTAGGACTGTGTGTAATTTATACTGAGCACTCACAACAGGCACACTTCCAAGTGTAAAGCCTACATTCTCACCCAGGACACTACCTCACTCTACTCAGGGGTTGCTGTGAAGATTAAATGAGATTCTGCAAATGAAGAGCCGCTGGTAAATGCTGGGCATGTGCATTATTATTTTTGTCAGTGCTTTCCTGGCTCTTTCATCCCTTGGCTTGCTGACTCTCCTCCCTACCCCACAATCTTGTCCCTGAAATCCCGCTTCTCCATATCACTTTTCCCTGCCTTCCAGTCAAAGTTCCTGATGGTGTTCACAGGAAGATTAGATATTTCAGTTTTCATGGATGATTTCAGTTTTGAGTAATGATGTAAGAGTTGATGTAAGTGTAATTGATAACATAGTAATTTAAACATCTACTAGGCCAGAAAAGCAGACCATTCGGTGGTTTATCTTTGTGAGCCTGAAGGCCCTGTCTGGCTGCTTATTGTACCAGGACAGGGTTTCCACGTGACAGCAGTTTAACTTCACTTGGATGTCCCTCTCTGTTTTTTAGGTGAAGTCTTCTTTTTCTGTATTTTTTCATCCCTCTATGTAATTTTTGTTGAATAAACAGCCCTTACAAGATAAAGTCAGGAAATAACTCTATTCCTCCCCTTGGTGCCTCTTAAGACCTTCTTTGAGAGGCTGGCTCTTCCCTTCCTCCTGGGATGAAATCTCAAGCATATAAGAGACTTTTAGAATCATGCTTAGACAGTAAGTTCTTTGGTCACTCCTATTTATTTTAAACAATCTTATTTTAGTAATCAGAGGTATATTTGCTGGAGTTAAGAGGGTGGAGAAGTAGGGGAACCCTGGGATTTCCTTGTCCCTCAAACACAGCTATATTGAGGTCAGATCACTTGGAACACCCATGAAATTGATATGAGGAGTTGTAGAAGGATCTCCACAGTTAGAGAGAGACAGCATGGCAGGTGTGAGCTGTGTGGAAGTGAATTGGGAGGAGGGGAGAAAAATGGCAGTGTCATTGAGGGGAGGGACCCTTTCTGTGGAGAGACAAAAGGCAGAGAAAGAGAGAGGGGTTGAGAAAGTGCGGCATAGTTAGCACAAGAGGAAAACCTCTCTGGACCACAGACTGGGGAGCAAAAAGTACTGACTGTTGCAGATTTTTTGTTATTTGTTTGCTTGTTTGTTTGTTGAAAACAGCATTTGGAGCTCAGATACTAAGGTTTGGGAAATGCATGACTTTCCTGGAGTGGAGCTGTTGTGAGTGCTCCTGGGGGAGAGGGAGCTGGCCTGGAGTGCATTGCATGGTGTAGAGATCACCAGGCACACCAGGAAAGAACACTCCCCTTCCTGGAGTACTTTTGGAAGAGGGCATATTGCCTCCCCAAGGACAAAAGACCCTACAGGTGCCAGTAAAAAGCCTTTCATCAGCAGGGGGCAGAGGCACCCCAGAGAGGATATAACCTTTGCTGCTTTCAGCAGTGCTACACCATAGATTCTCCACACTAAAAAGGCATGAGACTGTTTTTCAAGGACAAGAATTCAGACACAGAATGGAGAGGCTCTACTCTGGAGGAGGGAGGGTAGACCGTGCAGTGCCAGGTCTTTTAAGTGTTCAGACTTTGAAACCCAGTCACATGCCAATGAAAAATACAGGAGAGCTGTGGTGCAGGCAAGCCGACTGCCCTTGCTATTCTGTGAGGGCTGCATAAATAGTGGGGGTGTGAGACCCTGGTCTGGAGACAAGAGATTGGGGTGGTTCCATTTTTCCCCCAATTCCAACACAATGAGACCTCAGAGAGCATCACAGTGACTGACCTCCAGTGGAGGCTGGACCTGCTTATACCAAACCCTGCCCCCTCTGTGCCTGGCACCTGCTTATTTACTGGGGCAAGACAATGTGACTCAATACAGTGGACCTCTCCTCCAGAAGACCAGTACAGCCAACAGCCTCCATGTACCAAGTGCACTGAAAATTTAGGACTTCAAAATCACACTTACAGCCCTTTTTTCTTTCTTTCTTTCTTTCTTTCTTTCTTTCTTTCTTTCTTTCTTTCTTCTTTCTTTCTTTCTCTTTTTTTTCTTTTGTTCATTCTTTCTTTCGTTCTTTCTTTCTTTTTCTTTTTCTTTTTTTGGAATCAGGCTCATAGTTTCTGGTGTGTTTTGGGGGGGATTTTTTTGTTTATGTTTTTTTCCTTTTGTCGGTCTTATTTTTTTATTCTCTGTTTGGTGTGAGGTTTTTTGTCCCCTTTCCTTTTATCTTTTTTTTTTTTTTTTTGATTAGGCTTACCTCCACTTTTTTTCCAAAGTTACTTCAACAAACAAATCAAAGAAGTCTTAGTTAAAGGTCCAAACACTCCACCACTGCAAGCAAAGAGGAGCTCTGAAGAGGACTGACCAGTGGGAAAGAGCAGCCAAAATGCAACAGCAGAGTGCACACAGCATACACCAGAAACACTTCCTGAAGTGCCAGGGCCTGGACAGTGTATGACCCCTTTTTAATATAGCAGTACTCTCAGGTGCAGGAAACATAACAAACTTTTAAAACACACAAAAGACAGAAATGTTGCCAAAATGACAAGACAGAGGAATTCCCCCTTCCCCCCAAAAAAGGTCAAAAAGAAATCACAGCCATGGACTTGCTCCTAACAGATATAAGCAATATATCTGAACAAGAATTTGGAACAATAGTCATGACTACTAGCTGGGCCTGAAAAAAAACATAGAGGATACCAGAGAAACCCTTGCTACAGAGATCAAGGACCTAAGAACTAGTCAGGATGAAATTAAAAAAATGCTATAACTGAAATGCAAAACTGATGGATATAGTTACCATGAGGATGGAAGAAGCAGAGGAGAGAATAGGTGATATAGAAGATAAAATGGAAAATAATAAGCTGAAAAAAAGAGGGAAATGAAATTATTAGATGATGAGGGGAGACTTAAAGAACTTAGGGACTCCATGAAACAAGACGATATTCTTATCATCAGAGTCCCAGAAGAAGAGCAGGGGCGGGGGGGGGGGAGGGGAAGAAGTCTTAATTGAATTATAGCTGGGAACTTCCCTAATCTGGGGAAGGAAACAGACATTCAGGTCCAAGAGGCACAGAGAACTCCCTTCCACATCCACAAAAGCAGGCTAACACCATGACATATCATAGTGAAACTTGCAAAATACAAGGATAAAGACAGAATTCTGAAAACAGCTAGGGACAAATGGTCCTTAACCTACAAGTGTAGACACATAACGTTAGCAGCAGACCTGTCCCCTGAAACTTGGTCAGAAAGGAGTGGCAGGAAATATTCAATGTGCTGAATGGGAAAATATGGAGCCAAGAATCCTTTATCCAGCAAGGCTGTCATTTAGAATAGAAGGAGAAATAAAGAAGGACAAATAAAGAGTTCATGACCACTAAACCAGCCCTGCAGAAATTTTGAGGAGGACACTGCATGGAGAAAAACAAAAAGGGAAGACCAAACCAACAAAGACTACAATGGACCAGAGAACATCACCAGAAACACCAACTCTATGGTAACACACTGGGACTAAATTAATATCTTTCAATATCACTCTGAACGTTAAATGGATTAAATGTTCCAATCAAAAGACATAGGGTATCAGAATGGATAAAAAAAACAAGACCCATCTACAAGAGACTCACTTTAGACCTAAAGACACATGCAGGTTGAATGTAAGGGGATGGAGGACCATTTATCATGCTAGTCGATGTCAAAAGAAAGCTAGACTAGCCATACTTATATGAGACAAACTAGATTTTAAAACAAAGACTGTAACAGGAGATGAAGTAGGGCACTATATCATAATTAAGGGGTCTATCCATCAAGAAGATCTAGCAATTTAGGCCCCTAACTTGAAAGAACCCAAATATATAAATCAATTAATAACAAACATAAAGAAACTCATAGATAATAAGGCCATAATAGTAGGCCACTTACAGCAATGGACAAATCATCTAAGCAGAAAATCAACAAGGAAATAATGGTTCTGAATGACACACTGGGGGCGAGATGGACTTAAAAGATATATTCAAAACATCTCATCCTAAAGCAGCAGAATACACATTCTTCTCAAATACACATGGAACATTCTCCAGAATAGAGCACATACTAGGTCATAAATCAGGCCTCCAAAATACAAGATTGGATCATACCATGTATATTTTCTGACCACAACACCATGAAACTTGAAGTCAACCACAAGAAAAATATGGAAAGCCCTCAAATACATGGAGGTTAAAGAACATCCTCTTAAGGAATGAATTTCCTGGTTAACCAGGAAATTAAAGAAGACAAAAAAATACTTGGAAGCCAAAGAAAATCAAAACAGGAAAATCCAAACCCTTTGGGGTGCAGCCAAGGCAGTCCTAAGAGGAAAGTATATTGCAATTCAGGCCTATCTTAAGAAGCGAGAATTGTCTCAAAAGAAAAACCTAACTTTACACCTAAAGGAGTTAGAAAAGGAGCAGGAAAAAAGCCTAAGCCAGCAGAAGAAGGGAAATAATTAAGATTAGAGCAGAAATAAATGATATAGAAACAACAACAACAACAACAACAACAACAAAAAAGACCACTAGAACAGATCAATGAAACTAAATGCTGGTTCTTTAGGAAAAAAAAAAATTGATAAGCCCCAAGCCGGACTTCTCAAAAACAAGAGAGAGAAGACTCAAATAGATAAAGTCACAAATGAAAGAGAAGAGAACAAAACCAACACCACAGAAATACAAACAATTATAACAGAATACTATAAAAAATTATATGGCAACAAACTGGGCAATCTGGAAGAAATAAGAAAATTGCTAGAAACTCACAAAACACCAAAGCTGAAACAGGAAGAAATGGAAAATTTCAACAAATTCATAACTGGCAAAAAATTGAATCAGTAATTAAAATTTCCCAACAAACATGAGTCCTGGACTAGCAGGTTTCCCAGGGTTATGCTACGAACCATTTAAAGAAGAGTTAATACCTATTCTTCTCAAGCTTTTCCAAAAATTAGAAATGGAAGGAAAGCTCATTCTATGAAGCTTGATTCCAAAACTTTACCTTGATTCCAAAACCAGACAAAGATCACACTAAAAAGGAGAAATACAGGCCAATATCCCTGGTGAATCTGGATGCAAAAATTTTCAACAAGATACTAGCAAATCAAATTCAATGATACATAAAAAGAATTATTCACCATGGTCAAGTGGGATTTATTCCTGGGCTGCAGAGCTGGTTCAATACTCACAAATCAATCAACGTGCTACACCATATTAATAAAAGGATAAGAACCATCTGATCCTTTCAATAGATGCAGAAAAAAACATTTGACAATATACAGCACCCTTTCTTGATAAAAACCCTCAAGAAAGTAGGAATAGAAGGAACTTACCTCAACATCATAAAGGCCACGTATGAAAGACCCACAGCTAATATCATCCTCAACAGGGAAAAATTGAGAGCTTTACCCCTAAGGTCAGGAACATGATAGGGATGTGACACACACCACTGTTGTTCAACATAGTACTGAAAGTAATAGCCTCAGCAATCAGACAACAAAAAGAAAAAAAGGCATATGAATTGGAAACAAAGAAGTCAAACTTTCACTCTTTGCAGATGACATGATACTCTATATGGAAAGCCTAAAAGACTGCACAAAAACTACTAGAACTGATACATGAATTCAGCAACATCGCAGGATATAAAATCAACATACAGAAATCAGTTGTATTTCTATACACTAATAATGAAGCAGCAGAAAGAAATCAAGGAATTGATCCCATTTACAATTGGACCAAAACCATAAGATACCTAGAAAGAAAACTAACCAGAGAGGCAAAAGATCTGTACACTGAATAATATAGAAAACTTATGAAAGAAATTGAAGAAGACACAAAGAAATGGAGAAACATTCCATGCTCATAGATTGGAAGAACAAATGTTGTTAAAATGTTAATACTACCCAAGCAATCTGCACATCCACTGCAATCCCTATCAAAATAACACCAGCATTTTTCACAGAGCTAGAATAAATAATCCTAAAACTTGTATGGAACCAGAAAATACTCTGAATAGCCAAAGTAATGTCGATAAAGAAAACCAAAACTGGAGGCATCACAATTCCAGACTTCAAGGTGTACCACAAAGCTGTAAGCATCAAGACAATGGTGCTGGCACAAAAACAGACACATAGATCAATGTAAAAGAAGAAAGATTCCAGAAATGGACCAAGAAATGTATGGCCAACTAATCTTTGACAAAGCAAGAAAAAGTACCCAATGGAAAAAAGACAGTCTTTTCAGCAAATAGTGTTGGGGAAACTGGACAGTGACATGCAGAAGAATGAAACTGAACCACTGTCTTACACCATATACCAAAATAAATTAATAATGGATGAAAGACCCAAATATGAGACAGGAAACCATCAAAATACTAGAGGAGAAAACAGGCAGCAACCTCTTTGACCTCGGTTGTAGCAACTTCTTACTAGATATGTGTCTGGAGGCAAGGGAAAAAAAAGCATAAATGAACTGTTGGGATCTTATCAAGATTAAAAGCTTCTGCCCAGTAAAGAAAACAATCAATAAAACTAAAAGGCAACTGACAGAATGGGAGAAGATAGTTTCAATGACATATCAAATAAAGTGTTAGTGTCCAAAATCTGAGGAAGTTACCAAAGTTAATACCTGAAAAACAAATAATCCAGTGAAGAAGTGGGCAGAAGAAATGAATAGATGCTTTTTCAAAGCAGACATCTAGATCACTAACAGACACATGAAAAGATGCTCAACATCACTCATCTTCAGAGAACTATAAGTCAAAACCACAATGAGGTATCACTTCATACCTGTCAGAATGGCTAAAATTAACAATTTAGGAAACAACAGATGTTGGCGAGGTTGTGGAAAAAAGGGAACGCTCTTGCACTATTAATGGGAATGCAAACTGGTGCAGCCACTCTGGAGAACAGTATGGAGTTTCCTCAAATTAAAAATAGAACTCCCCTATGAGCCAGTAATTGCAGTACTATGTATTTATCTAAAGCATACAAAAATTCTAATTTGAAGGAGCACATGCACCCCAAAGTTTTTATGGCAACAATATCAACAATAGCTAAATTATGGAAAGAGCCCAAAAGTCCATCGACTGATGTATGGGTAAAGTGATGTGGTATATATATACCAAAAAAAAAAAAGATTAAAAAGAATGAAATCCTGCCATTTGCCACAACGTGGATGGAACTAGAGTGTATTATGTAGGGCAAAACAAGTCAGTCAGAGAAAGACAAGTGTCATATATTTTGCTTATACGTAGAATTTAAGAAACAAAACAGATGAACATAGAGGAAGGGAAGGAAGTAAAAGATAAAAACAGACAGGGAAGCAAACCATAAGAGACTCTTAAATACAGAGAACAAACTGAGAGTTGCTGTACAAGAGGTGGGTGGAGGAATAGGCTAGAGAATTAAGGAGGGCATTTGTTGGGATGAACACTGAGTGTTATATGTAACCATATACTGAAAGCAACACTACACTGTATATTAACTAACTTGAATTTAAATAATTGTTAAATTATTAAATTTGTATTAAATTTTTATTAAATTGTTAAAACAAAAAGAAGGTATATTTCCTGAACATTGGATTTCCTTTTCTTTCCCTCTTGGGATCAGAAAGGAGAGCATCTTCTCTATTCATCTTCTCTATTTGCCCTTTGGAATTTCTCCTCCTCTTCTCTCATTCACCCAGCTGCCCCTGGTTTTAGGAAAGGGGTTGCAAAGGGAGGAGACAGAAGAGATAGGCAAGTTCTTACATGACTGACACTGTTCTGGTGTCCTGATACTTATGAGCTTTCTGACCTTGGTAGCTGATTAAACCTGACCTTCTCACCTGTGGTGAATTAGAATGTGTTCTTCAGGGCATCCGTCCACCCCTAGTTGGGGTGTTTATCACAGTGCTGATTGCATATGGCTCCTACAGCCCTAGGCATTTGGCAGCTCCTCTCCAAGTTCTCCTTGCTGTGATTACCTCCCCTTGAAAATTCTGTCTTCCATGAAGACATCCCTGGGTCTCACCTGCTGTAGTCAAGAGAGGCTATCTCTGAACATCCCCCATGTACTCCCTACAACTTGGTGCCCTCACCTGTTCTGCTGGGAGACAACTGCTGTGTACACATCTGTTTGCAGCCCGACAGGATGCTCTCCTCCATGGACAGGCCTTCTTATTCTTCTTTGCATCTTTAGTGCTAGCCCAGGATCTGATATATAATAGATGCTCAGTGAATGTTTGGGGAATAAATGAGTGGATTAACAAAACAAAATCTAACAAGGGAGTTAAGAATAAAATAAACTATTTGTCAGAGGAGGGAGATCTGGCTTCATGAAGGTGTATGCGATAATGAAGAGATCTGTCTCCAAGCGTCGGCTTCCATAATCAGCGCAGAGACTCTGGGAGGCAAGTATGATTGGACTTTATGGGCTGGAAATCCCAGACCACCCATATTTGTCCAAGATACAGCTCCCATCTGGGTCAGGGACCCAAGCAAGCAGAGGTGGACTCACACGCCACTTTTGGGGAGCAGGCTTGAGGATCAATCTTCTCTTCCCTGGAACGAGTGCCCCCCCTTACCCTGAGCCCTTTTTCCCTCCCCCCTGCCATATACACCCAAACCTTTTGCCTGGAGAGATCTGCTTCAGGAGTAAAGGGAGGACACAGGACAGGGTACACTTGGAAGGCAACAGCAGCCATAGGTGCTGTGAGGCAGTGGGAAAGTGGGAGTCATTCTCCTGAACGAAGCCCCCCACTCCTTCTGCAGTGACCCATATTCTCCTCAGGCTCTTCCCAAGGCTTTAAAATCCGGAGTGTTGCTGAGACAGATGTTTGAATGGAAAGAGCAGAGATGAAGAGAAGCTTCTTCTGTGCACTGGGTACCTACTGTAGGCTCAATCTCTGTACATGCAATAAAAAACTGGGAACCCATTTCCTTCACTTAAGGTGTGACTGCCAAGTCAGGAAACTCTGGGGGAATTTCAGATGATTTAAAACAGTTCTTATTGCTCTTGGGCGGGCAAGATGGTGGAGAAGCAGGGAGCTCTGTAATCCACGCACGCCCGTATGGATTGAACTGAGGACTGAAGTGATAAAACTCAGATTTGCAGGTGGGGGAAAGAAGAAACAGATGCCAGAAAGAAGACAACCTCAAATATGCCTGAGTGAGTGACTGTGATCTGGGAAATTAGGGGACGGGCGGGTCCCGGTGGTGCAGGGGAAGGAGCCCCAGCCCAAGACAGGGAGAGCGCGCTATGCCGCGGAGAGACCGGGGGAAGAGAAAGAGAGACAGAAAACGCTCATAGAACCATCTCTAAGGGAGGAAAAACTTGCCTGTGTCCCCATATGTAACTGCCAGGCGCGGGGAGAGAAATCCGTCTCATCTGCCCGGCGAATTCTTCCTTGGGTGCAGCGGCAGCGGCATCCATTCCAAGCCACACCGCGAAAGGCGGTGGCACAGATGAAGGCAGCGGTGGTGCGAAAAGCGGTGGCGGCGGCGCTGAGAAAGGCGCCTTGAAAAGCGGCGGCGGCAGCAGCTCCGCTAAAAGGGCAGCGCAAGCCAGGCCGGGAGGCTGGCCGCCAGTGGGAACGCACCTCATCCCCGGTGACAGTGTTGAACTGCATACACTAGGATTTGGACGTGAGGCGGAGCTTGGAGAATACAGTTTGGTTCGCCCACGGCACAGGAAGATCGGACTCAGAAGAGCGGCATGCAACGCTTGATTCCGGCAAAGCTTTGAAGTGGCGCCATACTTCTCCCTGCAACCACCACGGCGGGGCCTTGGAGAGAGCAGCCCCCGAGACTTGCCCTGACGCCAGACCACGCCCATCCGCACAGGGGAGTTGTCTTTTGCTTTTCTTTTCTTTTTTTCCTTTTTTCTTTGCTTCTCTTTCTTTTCTTCTGCCATCAGGATATTTTTCCCTTAGCATATTATCTCTCCTCTTGGCTGGTTATATGCTTTTAGACTGTCCACAGTCTTTTGCTGTCTCTGTCCCCACCTGGTTTTTCTTTTTGTTTTTGCTTCTTTTTCTTCTCTCTTTTCTTCTCTTCTCTTCTTTCTTTCCTTTCCTTTCCTTTTCTTTACTTCCTTTCCCCTTTTGGCTTGCTTGTTTGTTTGATTTGTCTGTGTGTGTGCATGCTTTTGTTCCCTGTATGCTAGTCTGTTTCCTTTTCAGGGATACCTCAAGAAACAAGCCAAAGTACACGTGGTGGAGAGTCCCAAATATCACTGACCAGAGAAATAAAATAATCAAAGGCACAACAAGAGAAACCAAGAGACACCATTAAAAGAACACTTTCTGAAACGACAGGCCCTGGACAGTCAATAAGCCTCCTTTAATAGAGCAATACTAACAGGTGCACAGTGCATAACAAGCTTTTAAAACTGACAAGAGACAGAAAGCTAGCCAAAATGACGAAACGAAAGAA
>CM053570.1:157348-207000 GCA_028646485.1 Cryptoprocta ferox
TAGTCTCTTAGGTGAGGCCACAGTTAGCTTAACTAATTCAGCGATCCTGATGGGATAGCTGATGCTCAAATTTTGAATTGTAAAAATAAAATTTTCTAAAATAGTCTGCAAAACCATAAGGAAATATACTTTAGTTGTGATATGAGACTAGGGGAATGGTTGCATTTGTTCTCTGAAGCACATGGCACATGCAGGATGAAGGACAAGTCTGAGGATGGTGATTGTGTTCCTGAGCAAGCAAGGCCAATACTGACTTTACATAAAAATTTCTCACAGGCAGGACCCTAGACCTGCTACCCTGAGGGGGAACTTGGGTGACTCAGTGTCTCTGCCTTGTCTGGTCTCTGCTGGAGGCCAAGGGGGCACATTCCAAGCAAGCCCTCCTACACTTCCTCTTTATCATCCTCCTCCCCCTCCTCTGGGAAAATTGCATTCCAGGAGGGAAACTTGATATTTGGCTGGGGCCAAGGATGCTTCAGCAGAATCATCTGAGTGGTTTTACAACATTAGGTTCAGTCATCACCACTGATGGTGAGGAGAGGTGGTCAGAAACGGGGAAAGAAAATAGATCCAATGATGCTTTCATTAATTTCCATTGAGTGAGTGCCTATATACTTTGCATGGTTTAGCATATGGGTACATACTACAGAAAAACTTAGACATCAGAGTTCCCTATTTTACTCTCTGAATCCTACATTGAGTGGGTAATTTGGGGAGCACTTGGAGAAAACAAAATACATAATTTATCAAATCACAAATGATGGGAACAAAGGCAAGAAGGAAATGGTAGATAAAATTAAGTTTCTTTATAACCTGCAGCCCTTTGACAAATACTTGAGGCTGGCAGAATATAACATTCATCCAGAAACTCCCAACTTTCTCAATGTTAAGGCTTTGCTAGAGGGAAAACAGCTTTAGCTTGACAATAACGAGGCCTCCAGGATCCTGTGAGTCTTCTTGAAGATAGGAAAGTCCTTTTGGAAACTCCCCCTTGCCTTTTCCTCCCCCAACTCCCAAGTGTATAAGCAGTCACTCCTCACAGTCCCAGGCAGCTTCCTGTCCCCATGCTTTAATAAAACTACCTACTTGCACTGAAGACATCTCAATAAAAAAGATACCTTTCTTGGCCATCAGCTCTGAACCCCAACATTTTCCACATTAGCAAATATGACATGTTGCCTCCCTTTGGACATCTTAGTTCATAGATTGGAAGACAATACAAGTTCAGTGTTAAGATCAATCAAATCTCACCTTCCTTTGTGGACTACAGAGTTATGGTGTTCATGTGTTGCCTTACCTTCCCACTCCCAGTTACTGGTGAGTTGTGGCTGTGACTTTCAAATGTTACCTTACTGTTTGAACATTGTTTTTTAGTTTGGTTTTTTTTTTAAACATTTATTCATTTTAGAGAGATAGAGATAAACAGAGTGTGAGTAGGGGAGGGGCAGAAAGAGAAGGAGACACAGAATGTGACGCAGGCTCCAGGATTTGAGCTGTCAGTACAGACCCCGTGCAAGGTTCAAACTCATAAACTGTGAGATCATGACCTGAGATGAAGTTGGATGCTTAACCACTGAGCCACCCAAGTGCCCCACTCTTTGAACATTTTTAATCTTTCTATTGTACCTGGAAAAAAAGGCTTTCTCCTCTTGGAAACGGAATTTCAAGTAAAGAACGCAATCATGGAGTGTTGGTGACTAATAGGTACAGAAAACAACTCAGCTCTATTCATGGAAGTGGCATCTTGATTTACTTATCAAAACTTGTGGAAAGTAGCTAAAACTGCTTTTTAGAGAAAATTAATACTCTGAAACGCGTAACTGGAAAAAAAATGGAAAGTGCTGCAAAATGTGAAGCTCACATCTCAGAATTCTGGACAAGTGAAGCAAAGTTACCATTATGGAATTAGAAGGTAGAAAATAATATAGGACTTTTGTCTCCATCCTAAGGGCAGCTAAGTATAAAAATGCGGAAGAGATGGAATTCACTCTGCAAATTAGTCCTGGAGAGAGAGAAGCCCCTAAGGTTTAGGTGGGAAACGAGAATCTAAAGGGACAGAGAGATGAAAAGAAGCAAGAGGAGAAGGGAAGGAAGAGAAGAAAAAGAAGTGGAGGACAAAAAGGTGAGGATGTAGAAGATGGAGGAGCAGGAGGAAGAGGAGGACCAAGAAGAAGAAGAAGAGGGGGAGGAGGAGGGGGAGGAGGAGGGGGAGGAGGAGGGGGAGGAGGAGAAGTAGTGTAGCGGACTTGAGACTTGAGCAGGCTACATGAAAAGGAACGTGTGCTCTTCTCCACACCTCGTCTCCCTTGTTCAGAGGAAGAGTCTGGGCCAGTACAACTAGGACCAGAGCTAAGGTCTCTGGAGGAACTACCTGGTATTTTTTCTGTTCTATTCACTACCATATTTTATGGAGAAAATGGACATAGCCACAGATGACATTTAGTCCTGTCAAATTATGTGATCACTAAGAATAATGTTGACAATTAGGTTGATGAATAACTATTGTGAAGCAATGATAATTCATAGTTGAGTTCTTTAATGAATGGGAGTTAATAATGGAAATTAATTCATAACCAAATGAATAATATTCAACAATTACCAATGGCTTCTGTGCCAACCAAAGTCACTTAAGAAACCCATAAATTACTAAAACTATGCGAATATACTTACTCATGGCAATAACTAAATGATAAGGTTAATAGATTGAGTTTTTTTCTTAAGATACCATTAGAAGAAATGAGAAGTAATAAACAACCTCTGTTTGCCCAACAATGTTTGGAGACGTAGAAATAAGTCAGCTTGTAGATGTCCTATTAAGAATTAATACTGTACCATATGAATAGAATATCTGCTACATGGTGCCAAGTCTGTGGGTTTAGAATGAATCATCCCAAAGTGAGATATGGATTATTTCAAGCTGAAAACAGTCAAAGCCCAAAAGACTCAAGAAGGAACTTTGACCTTCTCCTTAAGAGCCCAAAAGAGAGCAATTATCAGAGATAAGTTCATTAGAATATGAACTAGGGATAGCAGACAGGGAGGAACCCAGCAAAGTCTGTTAAAATTGTTCCTTATGTTCCATTGCTTCCAGTGTTCAGCAAACATTTGTGTACCAAACAGTTACTCTTTTTCATCTTCCTGTGAATTGCTTTCCTTCCCTTTGAAGCTCCAAACCCTACTCCCTTCTCCTTAGTTCAAGATGACATATATACCAAATTTTGCTTGAGTGTCTTTGAAATCTCTTATGTTTAGGTGGGTTTCCTGTAGATACATAATGAGATTTGATTTTCTCCTGTTAATCTGTTTCATGTCAATTTAATTCTTAGACCAGCCAAAGAACCTTGAGAGGTAGATTAAGTTTTTCCTCTGGAACATTGCCAAAGACTAAGCTTGCAGATTTAATTAGCAGGAGAATGTCTTGAGTTTAGAAGATCCTGGGTGGTAGAGATGGTACAGTCCTTATGACAGCTACAAGGGCCCAGGAGGCCACTGATGGCAGGGTGTTTCTTTTGTTTATTATTGTGGAGCAGGCTGAGTGGAAGAATTTCAGTCTCAGCTAAATCCATTTGTTATTATTAAAGAAATCTTGAAACCAGCAGATGTTAGACTAAACCTAAGTGGGTTACAGTTGGGAGAGGTGTTGAGGGGGAAGCTGGTAAATAGACTTCATGAGCTTTAGTGTCTGTCTTTCCAGCTGCATAGCTGAATGAAGGGCATCAGAAGATGACTGAGATAACTTCAGACTGCACAGTGTAATCCTTAAAGCCACCGCTAAAAAGTATTGTAAAATCATATAGGTAGAAAGCTAACAGAGGAATTAAGACAAAATCCTATAAAGAGAAATTAACACAAACAGAGTCCAAGAAAGGAAAAAAGAGGCCAACTAAGAGTAACTAATAAAAAGCCGCAGATGACATATTCAGAATTGGCGTACTTAAATATAAGCATAAATGTATAATTACGTAATTGTAAATGCACTAAATATCCAATCAAAAGAAGAAATTTTCATATTGATGCAAGAGCACCAAACACCTGTTTATGCAAGAAATGTACTTTTCATTTAAAGCTACAAATGCACTAATGTAAAGTGGTGGGAAAAGCTATAACATGCTAACAATAAGTATAAAAATAGCTGGCATTGCTATATTACTCTCAGACGAATATAATTCAGGACAAATAGTCGTAGAAAAACACCCTTCATTTTTATCAAAGGGTCAATATATCCTAAAGATATAAAAATTAGGCGTTTGTGTATGTGTGTGAAATAATAGAACTTTACAATGTATGAATTAAAAACTGAAATAAAGAGTGAAATAGAACCCACACACAGAATTTAACACTCTCAGTAATTGATAGAACATAGACAAAAGGTTGGTAAGAATATAGGAGATAGAAAAGACACCATCCACCACTTAAACCTGACATTTGTAGAAACAATAACAGCAATAACAAGATAGTAGGAGAAATGCTGTTTTCATGAAAGGCCATAAGGCTTATGTTCTCCAATCAGTTTATCAGTCAACAAAATAAAACTTCTAGAAGAGCCTCAAATCCTTGCAATTGAACAACTTGCTTTGAAAAGACCGAAGGGTAAAGAAAGAAGTCACAAAAAATTAGAAAATATTTTTAGCTGAATGATAGTAGAAACACTGTATACCACAATTTGAGGGACCAAGCTAAATTCAGGGGAAATTTGTAGCATTAAATGCTTTACTTAGAAAATAAAGAGTAAATTAAACTTAGCAGAAGGAAGGAAATGAGGAAAAGCCAGAAATTGGAGAAGGAGAAAACAGAAAAAAAAGAAGGGGGGGGGATAGTTAATAAAAGCAGAATTTGTTTCTTTGAAAAGATCAATAAAATTGACATATCTCAAGCCAAAAAGCAAAACATAAGAGGGAGAGAGAGAGAGAGAGATGGCACAAATCACTAATACCAGGGATGTGCAAAGAAGAATGTCATTATAGACCTTATAGATATTAAAGCATTATAAAAGAATATTAAAATAATTTTATTCCAACAAATTTAACCAATTCCTTAAAAGGCATATGCTGAAGAAGAAATAAGTACCTTGAATATTTCTCTATTAAAGAATTTGAATTCAAAATCATAAGCCTTCCCATAAAGAAAATTTCAGGCCTCATTGGCTTTAATGACAAATTCTATCAAACATAGATGGGAATAATATTATCAAATCTACAAATCTCTGCCAGAAAATAGAAGGAACACTGCTCAAAACTTTTTATGAGACCAGCATAACCCTGATACCCAAATCAGGCAAAGGCATTCATTACAAGAAAAAAAAATACATAGAACAATATCCCCTATCAACAAAGGCGCACAAGACAATACTTCACAAGTTTATTTAACTTAACAAAATCATTTATTAAATTCAATCCAGCAATAAATGAAAAGGATGGTACATTGTGGATTATATCTCAAGCATGCAAGTTTGGCTTAACATTAGAAATTCAGTCATTTGATATGTTCTTTACCATATCAGCAGATGAGAAAATAAAGCCATATGATGTTCTCAATAAGTGCAGAGAAAGCACTTGACAAAATCCAACATACCTCTACTCTGCTGATAAAAAATGATCAGCAGAGTAGAGGTAGAAGGGAACTTCTTGAATCTTCAAACGGTATCTACAAAAAGGCTGTATAGTATGTCATAATTAATGATGAAAGACTTCATGCTTCCCCCTAAGCCTGGAGATAAGGGAAGAATATCTGCTCTCACCACTTCTATTCAATGTTCTACTGAAGACCCTAGACAGTGCAGTAAGATATGGAAAATGAAAGAAAGACATGCAGATTGGAAAGCATGATGTATAATTGTCTACGTTTGCAGATGATGTATTCAGTGGAATATATTCATCTATGTAGAAAATCCAATGGAATCTACATAAAAACTACAATAAATAAATGACTTAAAGTCACAGGATACAAGGTTTAACATAAAAAATTTAGTCGTATGTCTATACATTAGCTACTCCTTATTGTTCTCAATTGATTGAATCTGGAGCCAAAATTCTGGTTAGATGGGCTTCTGAAGTGGATTTTTTCTTTTTTAATAAAGGCATGGGAGGCCAATGGTAGAAGAGTTTTCAGAACAAAAGAAGAAACAGCAAAGTTCCATTTGGCATCTCAGGGAGGTCATCAGAAACAGTGGGGAGGCTGAAAGCAGGTGGGGGCAATGGCTTGTTCTTGGTGTAGGGTGCACAATTTTTGCTTAATGCAATTGTTGAATAAGTGTCCCTTCTTTTTAGTCTTTAAATATTAGGATAAGATGTCAAGGATAGCCACTAAAAGAATATAAATCAATTGTATAAATTCTGGACCTGGAAGGTGAAGAGTGTTAGACGAGGAAATGCACATAAACACGCAGAAAGGCATTAGCCATTTGGAAGAAAAGAACCAAGGAAGGTGAAAAAAAGAAACATAAGAAAAAGTGATAGATTAACTGAAAAATAAGATTGTACAAAGAAGGCCAAGCATAATTATAATTTTGGTAATTTAATTGACTAAATTGGCACAGTAAGACGGTTATTGTTAGACTGGATTTTAAAACTTAAAACTTACGAAAATACTATTTAGAGGAGATGTTTGTAAAGCAAAATGTTATTGAAAGGTTAACAGCAGAAAATAGAAAAATGTATATTAGGGAAAGGAAAGCCAGAGCAGCTACATGAGTGTGTGCTGTAATGGGCTTCAATGATGAGAGGTGACACTGAAGAGGAGAAAAAAGCACCACAAATTACTAAAAGGTCAAGTTAATGGGTGGGTATAGAAATTCTCAACACCTTTGCCCCTAAACATTGCTCTATGTTAGATAAAACAAAAATTGATGTAATATTAGGGAAATGTATTAATTCACCACTCTGGCAGGAGAGTTAAATTCTAATTTCTTAATTTTGGTTGGTAAAGAGGGAAACAAATAACCAAAGATATAAACATTTTTAATAACTGTGACCTATGGGGTATGTATTGAGTTCTACATCTAAAAATTAGAATATAAACATTTGTCTCAAATATTGAACACTTATAAAACATATGGGCACACTAGGCCACAAAGCCAGTCTCAGTAAATTCCAAAGAACGGTGGCATACCAAGCATATTCACTGGTCATAACACATGATTTCTAAATCAAGTTCCAACTTCCCCAAATAAAATAGAGATTAATGATAATTAAAACAGAACGTATCATTGGGAAAATACAGGGAAGCTTTGTTTCTGGGAAAATCTAAAGATATAAGTGTTCCCCACCCATAAAGTAAAGATGGGAAAAGTGATAAACTAAATATCCATCTCAAGAGATTTTTAAAAAGCACAAACAACAGAACAAAAAGAAAGAAAAAAGATAATTAAAATACAATCAGGATACAATGAAATGAAAAACATATATACATACCACTGAGAAATATCAAGGGTGCTTAAAACTGGAATTTTAAAAAAGCAATGAAAATTCTGGATCTCTGGTAAGATAAAGAAAAAAGAGGGAAAATGCCATCAATATAAATCAATATAATTAGAAAATATATATCTGATCTGTATGTATATCTTAACATTAAAAATAATTTCCTTTTTTCTCTATTTTTTTACAGAGTAACCCAAGTGATACATACTCTTGAAAATCCTTGTGAGACATTTATTTACCGGTAGGTATTTGTGGCCATTGCTTTCAAAAACAATTTAACTATTAAAATATATAATTTAATCCATTCTCATAAAGTGTATTGGTGAAAATCTCAGAAACAAAAGTGGGGAGAAAACATTAGAAGTAGTATCTACTACTATTCTGGCCCGGTTCCATTTAGAGCTCTGGAAGAAGGCTGATGGCAGAGGAGCTTCCCTTCTGGGAGACAGGAGAACAGAATCTTAGGAGATAGCCAGATGGCATCTAGGGAGGTGGCCAAGACCTGCTCCTGGGGACAGCGAGAATGGAGAGAACTGCTTCTCTCCACACTCAGGTCTGTGGAGAGTCTCCAAAGACAAGATGAGTTGTAGTCTGAAAGGGCAGGGAAAATAGAATGCATCTGGGGCACTGAGAGGAAACAAAGAGGAGCAGAGGAGCTGGTGGTGTTATGCAACTGTCCCCTCCTATACCAAGGCAGAGATTTTTTTCACCAACAAGTGGAGGACACCATCGCCATGGAAAGACATACTTCTCCTATCAAACACATCTAACCCATGTGGGGGTGAAACCATAACCCCTAAATCTTCCCTTAATACCTTTTCCTTTCCAGCACAAAACTGGGCCACACAAGGAAAATGAAGAGCTAAATACATGTGACAGCCCTTATGAGCTAATAGTGTTGGCACCTCCAACAATCAATAGTAATTACAAAGCAATAGTAATTTCTAGCTTAAACACTATTTTTTGTTTGTTTTGTTTTAGACAGAGAGTGTGCTCATGAACTGGGGAGGGGGGCAGAAGGAGAGAGTGAGAGAGACAGAAAGAGAGAATCTCAAGCAGGCTCCAAGTTCAAGGTGGGGCTTGACCATGGGGCTCAATCCCACTACCCTGGTTTCATGAACTGAGCCAAAAATCAAGAGCCTGATGTTCAATTAGCTGAGCCACCCAGGCGTCCCTGGCTTAAACAGTCTTAAATGAATAGCTGTTAGTAATAATCACTAGGTTCCTAAATTGTAATTTCTCATGACCTAATATGACTGTGGTAACCAAAGTGCATTCACCTAAATTCATGAATTTAAGATGTATAAGTTATAATAGTCCTATGGCAAACATGGGGATGGTGAGCAGGCATATTGCCATGTGGATTCTGCCTAGGGACTTACCTTTTCAAATTTGTAGGAGGTAAATCTGGATTCCAGGTGGCCCAAGGACCAGCACTGAAGTGTGTTTACTGAGGATAATAGGTACTAAATACAGTTGATGGGGGGTGTTCTGTCCTGAGGGGATGGCATGTGACAATAGAGCCTGTGGTTATTGACCATGGGTGTTCATTTGTCATTTATATGGAGAAGGCTAAGGAGAAGACCTTGTAGTCTCATCTGGGCCACATAACAGTCCGTAAAAGGAGTGAAGGGACCAGCAGATTCAAGAACAGCTGGCCACAGAGGGGAAAGACACTTACTTAAAGTACCCAAGCCTTTCTTTTCTGAAAGAACAGAGCTGAAGCACAGATAGCTGGAGTGATGTATGACAGATTTCTGGCGTGGGCAAGCTATGGAGTGAATAGGAGTAACCTTCAGAGATGTCTTTCAGAACCTGAAAGAAAACTAACTGGTGGCCAGTTAGAGGACTTTGAGATTCTCCGGATGCAGCAGGAAACTGTAACAGACAAAGAAAGCAGGGCTGTAGTGAGTCACTGAAAACCTCTGTGTGGAGGATTCTGGAACAAGATGCTTCAGAAACTTTTGGGAAAATAATTACCCAGGGTGTTAGGGGAGGTCATCAAGAAGATGTGACCACCGGCTGATCTGTGAGCTGGGGCTGGCCATTTGAGGCTCCTCACCCCCTGTCCCATCCTTCGTATGCGGGTTCTGCTTGCCTTCCTTATTCCCAGAAGCTGCTCCAAGGACACGGCCTTGACATAGTGATGTCATGTTGAGCCATCTGGATGTTACCAGTAACAACCTCTGTATAAAAGCGTTTAAGACTTGGCTGCATGGGTAAGAAAAACTACTTGTCTTGCAGCTGCTCAAGACAAGCCTTTTAAATAAATTCCCTTGTTCATTAAAACTGCCACCTCCCAGTCTGGTGTGGCCTGTTCCTTTCCCTGCCTGCCAAGCCTGGGGGCCAGTTTGATTACACCCAGGAAGCACCCAAGGAGGTTGCAAACCATTGAATCAACTGGTTAGGTCTCCCTACAGGAGAGTTCGTATGGACATTGGCATCTGTTTCCTTCAGATTCTCCCAGTATTCTGATCAGTATCAGAAGTAGTAAGTAAAAGGGGCCCTTCTCAGGCCCATCTCAGCTACACCCATGTAGTTGACAAAAATCCTCCTCCTGTCCAGGAGTTTAACCAGTCAGTAAAAAAAAAAAAAAAAAAAAAAAAAGGGAGGGGCCTTTTAGAGCCCCAGTTTGAGTGTTCATGTCAGTTAGAAACCCAGAGATATTTTTGTGGTGATCTGGAATGTATACACAGCATACTGTTTTTATGAGAGCACAAGTTCCATCTTGTACAGCAGTTAAAACATCTAATGCCATTCTATTTTGTAAAACTGCTTTACGCATTTGTATTACTTCAGTATTTAATAGGGAAATGCTATTTTTAGTGTCATTTAGGGCTTTGACCATGTACTTATTAAGAGTTTCCATGTGCCAAGCAACATCCTCCAGTCCTAAAGAGGGAATAAAGATGTATGCTATGTGGTCATACTAATGGAATATGGAATGTGTCCACCATTGTTTTAAATTTGGAAGGTTGGCTGGGTTGGTAATAGTTTTAATAATGCATTGTGCTTTTAGACGAAGCCCAGAGTACAATGTCCTATCCAGCCTGGAAGACACCATCACCACAGGTTAGAGCTGCATAGCCACTGGGTCTCATGAAGAATCAGCCATCTAGTTCTGTGTCTCCTCATCCAGTCAGTACCAAGCCAATCAGTGCCATGGAGAACAATGATTTGTGAGCATATTTCTGATGACAGCTTTCCTAACTGCCATGTGCTGTTTGCCCATCTATGGCAAGTATGGTTTCTTTGTTTCCAGCATAAAATTTCCTTTTGACTTAACTGTACAGGTGTAGGGGTAAGTGATAAATATTCATACCAGATTGGATAGAGTCCAT
Source organism: Cryptoprocta ferox (assembly GCA_028646485.1). Lineage (NCBI taxonomy): Eukaryota > Metazoa > Chordata > Mammalia > Carnivora > Eupleridae > Cryptoprocta > Cryptoprocta ferox. The sequence goes on from CM053570.1 coordinate 168,105, forward strand.
CTGGTATACACCAAGAAGTTGGGTTTTGTAACTTAGGCATCTTCTGGTCCCCATTTATTTGTGAGTGACTGAATTTAATCAGAACTTTAATGGTTTGAGAGTATTAAAGGGTCTGATTGTGGCCTGGGAAACTCCAGGTGGCATTGGCTATAAGCCAGAGGGTAACATTTCGTTTTGGTATAGACCTATTGTGAAACATAGCAGTATTTGGTTTTATATCATATGTAAGATATAGTTATAAAAGGAATGCCAGTCTGTGCCTGAAGTGGGACGACCCACCAAGGCAGACCAGAAGTGCTTTGATATATGCAGAATTCCACACATCCAGCAAGCTCTTTAATTTTGAAGTTCAGCATAATGTTGTGCCTATTGTAAGAAGGAATTGTCAGCACAAACCGGGGAAAAGAGAATGAAAAAGAAAGAAACACCATCATTATTGTTTGAAGAGAAACTAGAGGTGTTCTACAGATTCATAGGAGTAAGAAGGCATGTTAGCTGGCATCTTGGATTCCTGTGGGGAAGGTACAGGTTTAATCTTTGATATATAAGTCCATGAGGAATGTCTTTCTAAATTTATGGATGTGGGGTACATAATATGACCCAGTAGGGGTCCTTCCAATTTGGAGTTAAATCCTCTGTTGTATTAAACTTGCAATCCTTTAAATAAACAATGTTTCCTGAGTTTATATGGGTGGGTTGCTAGTAACTGTCAGATCAGGTTTAGGGAGGATATGGTATGTATATTCATTAATTTAACAGAGCATTATAGTCTTCATCTATTGATAGGTCTACAGTGAGAAAAGGCTTTCCATATAGTAACTCAAAGGGGCTTACCCATATTGGTTTGTTTCAGGGCAATTCATATTCTGAGAAGCCCTACTGGTAAATGAGTAATCTAATTTTCTTGAGTCTCAATGCTTAAAATCTAATATCTACAAAGATGTGTTATTGAAACATTTCCTCTCTATAATCACCCTCATTGTTAATCAGAAATAACCAAATCATAATTTGTTTGTAAAACAAGTTCAGTTTTAACAAACTTGCCCTAATTATTTATATAAGCTCAGCAAGAATAGTGATTAATCATATATATCCTTTGAAATCTGGTTTGCTGGAATTTTTTATAGGAATCTAGATATAAAATCTAGATTTTATAAGGAATCTCTAGATTAGTAGACTCTTAAGACCAGAAGCCAAGCCAAATGCTTTGCCATCAGACATGCCTGCAATACCTGTTGATTTGGGTGTATTACTCTTCTTGACATTCCCAAAATATCCCGAGTCTCCTATACCAGCCTGGTAAGATTGCTGGGAACTCTGTAAACAAGGTATCAGGCCAACCTTCCCAAGGGACTCCATAAGCTCCATGAAGTCAACCTTAGTTCCTTAAAGCTGTTTAGGCCTGTGTTTTTCAAATATGACCTTCAAGTCAAAGCCTTGGTAAAATAACCACTGCTTCCATTTGTGTTCTGTTATGAGGAGAACAGATTCTTACTGAACTTATGCAAATAACTAATTGCCGTGAATGAGAGAAAACTCACTAGGAACTTTTGCATTTCAGAGGGTTCAGGTAGAGAGAAAAGTTAAATGCTTCAGTTTGTTCACAGAGGGATATTTTATCACATTTCTCTAAGTCATAGATATCTTAAGAGAAAGTTTCCTTAATCTGGAAGGGCAAACATTAAAGAACCAGCAATGTTTCAAACAATAGTTTCAAAAAGTATAATCATCTTCTTCAGTTCATTTAGTCCCATGTTAACTAATTCTTGTTCACTTTGAATACAGCTTTTTTTTGTTTGGAAATTCTTTCCTATTTTAGTTTTATGCTTTTACAGATATCAAAAACCTGTGTTTGTCAAAAGCCTTTATTATGAATCTCCTTGAAAATGAAACATTTCAAAAGAGTATAAGAACAATAACTATAGATGACAGAAAACTCAAAAATGTACATGGATAAAGATCTGATATGAGAGTTACCAAAACACATTAAAACTTAAGAACTACATATAATCTCTAGGATGGCTATAGCATTTACCCAAATAACATAACCTAAGGCTTATCATTCTTTGTTAAACAGTGCTTCTGAGTAACTTAACATACCAAATAAAAAGACCTAATTAGTCAAAAAGCCTTCGTTTACAATTTAAATCTCAGGGAAATTTGTTAAAATCTCAGAAAGCTATAGGGCATCTGGTTGGCTCAGTCAGTTAAGCCTCTGACTTGGGCTCAGGTCATGATTTCACAGTTCATGAGTTTGAGCCCCATGTCAGGCTCTATGCTGGCAGCTCAGAGCCTGGAACCTGTTTTGGATTCTGTGTCTCCCTCTCTCTCTCTGCCCCTCCCCAGCTTGCTCTCTGTCTCTCTCTCAAAAAATAAATAAAAAACAATTTAAAATTTATTTTTAAATCTCAGAAAGTTATAAAGAATATACTCAAATAAGATTATGGATCATCAAAAAACTGATAAAGACAAAACATAGAAACTGGTTTTTCTGAAAAAAGAGAAAAAAGCCCAGAAAACCTTTGTTTACATTTTCTTAGCAAAAGCAGACCAGCAATCCAAGAAAAGTTTGTCTTTTTAAAAAAATTTTTTTTAACATTTATTCATTTTTGAGATACAGAGTGTGAGTGGGGTAAGGGCAGAGAGAGAGGGAGACACAGAATCTAAAGCTGACTCCAGGCTCTGAGCTGTCAGCACGGACCACGAGAGCATGACCCGAGCTGAAGTTGGACTCTTAACCGACTGAGCCACCCAAGCGCTTCAACTTTGTCTTTTTAACAGAGAAAGAAGCAGAATTTCCATCTTATACCTGTGTACTTTTAAAATCCATTCATTTAAATCTTAGTCCATCCTGACCACACATAAATTCTAAAACTTCCGCTTCACAAACCTTCTACAAGTTTCCTTTGGATGCAGATTTTGCCCTAAAGCCCTTTCTTTCCAAACAACCAGTCTCATTTTAAGACAAATTACTTTCTTTTCCCTTCAAGGAATGTATCCTCATTCCTTGTATCTTTCTAACCTATCTCCTGCTTTCCTACATACAATGCTGCTTTCCTTATCATTTCCATCAGTTTAAATTAGATTTAGCAGAATTTTAACTCTTAGAAAACTTAATCTCGAGTGAATTGTCTGTTACACCAGAATTCTTCACAAGGCAAATGTATGAATTAATTAAGCACAAACCATGTTTTCCAACAGACCTAAGTATCTTTAGTTTGTCTGCAATAAGAAGTCAAAGGCAGATAAACTTTTTGTTTAGCAATTAATACTTAAGTATTTTTATTTTATTTGGAAAAGACTTAACTATCCAATGAATTCAATCCACTTTATCATTTAACTTAGCAAAACTTCAAATTTCAGATTTGGTAGCTTGTGTGCAGGGTCAGATTGATGAGGGAGCATAAGGCAGGCTGAGGGCAAAGGACATGATAGAACCCCCAGGTGGGTTCACACCTGGGTATCACTTGTCCCAGGTGGGATATGTGTGATATTCCTCAGGCACTCCTGGCTGCCCAAGAACAAAGGAAAGGAAAGAAAACAAATGGCTAACTAACAGAAATCACAATCATACAGGACATGAGTCTCTATCAGTTTACAAATATCTTAGTAAATTACAAGAAAAAGGGAATTTTATCCATAGCCTGATCTCCAGAAACCTATAGATTCTGTTTCCTGGAGCCCCTAGTATCACCCTCTCCTCCATAGTGGTGTGGGAAACAAAGGCAAGAAGGAAATGGCAGGTAAAATTAAATTCCTTTATAAAATACAGCCCATTGACAAATACTTGAGGCTGGCAGAGTAAATATTTCTCCAGGAACTCCCTACTGTCTTAATGGTTTGCTACAAGGAAAAACAACCTTAACTTGACAATAGCTAGGCCTCCAGTATCCTGTGAGACTTCTTCAGCATATGAAATCTCACTGGAAACTTCCCCTGGACTTTACCTCCCCTAACTCCCAAATATATAAGCAGTCTCTTCACGGGGTCCAGGGCAGCTCCTCCTGCCCACGGGTCTAGTCCCTGTGCTTTAATAAAATCACCTTTTTGCACCAAAGACATCTTCAAGAATTCTTTCTTGGCCATCAGCTCCAAACCCCAGGAACACCACCACTCCAAAAAACTTCATCAAGATGGCCATGAAACTGAGCCAGACCCATTCAACAGTTTTTACAGATGTCAGTGTTTGGGGAGAAAATGCCATGAAGACTTGCGCATATGAAACCTCTGACCATTCAGAGGAATTCCAACTTTTAAGAATAAAGCTCAAGGGTGATCCTGAAGGAATATAGGGGATTTGTCCCATAGTGGGGAAAAACCGGGTGCCAATTCCCAAAGGGGTGTCCCACCAAAAGAAAGGGAGCTCCGACTGGTGGTCACAATTATAGTCAGGGCGCTCCGCCGACCTGAAAAAGGATTGGACCTTATTACCAGGTGACTGGCTCTTCTGAGGTGTCCCACCACGAAGAAGATTGCCACAAATAGCCATGGCACTTCCTGTTTGGGTGTCCCTGTAACAGGAAGAGCCGGCCACTGGGTGGCCAAACCAGGTCAGAAAATGGTTGGGGGACTCACCACTCAGATGTGTAGGAGCGTGTTTGCTGGATCTGTGAGAACAAAGGAAGAGAGGGGAGGGAGCCAAAAGAAGTAAGGTAAGGGTCCCAACCAAATCCATAGCACTGTGGGATTCGCTCTGGACAAGCTGCCAGTACCAGCTGTGTGGCATGCTGGGAGCAGACCTCAGGGAATGGAGTGAGAAAGCAGAGGAAATGGGTCCTTTGCCCTCACAGACACAGACGTTCTGCACTGTTAGCTCTCAGACCTTCAGACCACACCAGGGAGCAGCTCTGGCCAGAGATCTTCAGTTTTCAGGCAAATACTAAGGTGAGGCTACTGAAGGGCCTAAAAGAGAAAAGAGAGGGAGGGAAGGATACCTCTGAAGGGCAAAAGGGGAAATCCCTCACCCTTTCAGGCTGGTTCCCCTTGGGGCTTCGATGTTTACCAAGGAGTAACCTTGGCCAGAGGCCATCGGTTCCCCGAAGAGTACTTAAGTTGTTCCACTGAGGGAAAGTCCCAAGAAACTCCTGAAGAATCTGGGAGAGCCCTGGGCTGGCCAAGTCTCCCTGTATGGGCCACCAAATGTGAGGTCTCCTGGTGGGGCAGAAGCCAGTGGTGCAGCTGGTGAAATAATTCACCCAAGGCAGAACAAAGGAGAGAGGAGTTTATTGAATACACCGCAAGGGAGCTGCGGGCAGGACAGTGAGGGAGAGACTGTCTACCACAAGACAGTGGGAGGGGGGCTGTAGTTAAAGGGGGAAGATTTCCATTATTCAAGTAGGTTGCCTAAAAGTGGCCTTTATACTAGGAACTTTACTAAATGCTTTTACTTTATATTATGTCATCTAAAATTCTTCCATTTCAAAAAGGTTTTGAAGGAATTACATAAGAGTATAAATGAGCCTGTGGAATGGCATTGATATGTTCTTAGAACCAAGGAGAATATTAAAATATACTGAAAGACCCAAAGAAATGGAAAATCCAAATAAATAGTGAAGGAAGTTAGACCCTGGGAAGGAAGATGCAGATTTTAATAATAGAAAATTTCTGGTTAATGTGCAGTTTGAATCAGGAGGGCATATGTTATGGGAGCACTTCATTTGGGTGCTAATACCTATTGATATGGCAATTGTATTCTCTGTTTCTCTGTTTCTGTCTCTCTGTCCTCTGTCTCTGTCTCTCTCTCTATATATATATATTCCAAGCGTTGCTCCAAAAACTTCTTGAAAATAAATTATTAAAATTTCTAGAATTTTAATCAAATCAATATTAGTTATCTAAACTTAAAACTCACAAAAAACAATATTTTACTTTGTAATCTAAATACATTGAATATTAATTCTGTAGACCAAAGTAGCCCTTTAGTTATCTTTGTGATACACAAAAGCCAACTTCCAGGACACCAAAGCAGCCTATGCCAATGAAAAGGACCAGAGGATCATAGTTCTGTGTGATAGAAAGAGAGGGCAGAAAAGATGGACAAAGTCTAGAAATCAACTCCACAACAAATGGGCAATAGGACACAAGAGAGGGAAGAGGAAAGAAGGAGAAAGGCATAGAGATAGAAAGACATTGATAGAGATCAAGGTAAAAATGGTGTCATACCATAGCTTCAGCAGAAAATTGCTTTTAACTCTCAGAATCAACCAGCATATGGTGATTTGGCCTAGGACCACACAAACTCACCTGTCAATTCCCACATGTACTCTCCTCCCGCTTAAAGGCCCTGCCTCCACAGTACATTCATAACATGCCACCTCCCCTCCCGTGTGGTTGCCCATTGCCCACTGAGAGCAATCTTGCCTATGGCAATTCAGCCCAGACTCCACAAACCCATCTGAACTATTGCTGGCTGGTCAGAGACTCAGAGAGGGAGTGAGTGGGTGGGGAGGATTAGGGTGTTGTGTAAAACTAGTGCAGAAATTTTAAAAGGCCTAGAGGATCCAGGACCCACAATCAGCTCAGCCAACCCCTTTGGGTTTTGGCTGTCACACCAGATGGGAGGACTGACCCTCTTCCTTTCAAGGAAGAGGACCCTCCCAGACAAGTCTACTCTTGTTACCAGTTACTTGGTCACACCTGCCTTTAATGCCAGCATCATTGAAGTGTCGAAACTCCTCTCTGCATTTTAACCTGAATTTCCCCAGGCAATTAGTTTCCTGGAATATTAGCAGGTAAACACCCTTCCTCCAACTTCTCTCAGCACTCCTGAGAGTGAAATACAGGTGTATCTTAACTACACATGAACACTGAATTCCAGAGAAGAGTAAATAATAGTTGTAACAACCATCGAGTTGATAGATTGCATGTAAGCAAGGAAGATTCCTGAGTTGCAGGAGGCTTTAGAGCATACTCACCTTCTCATAACTGCTGTGTCCATTCCTCAGGCTGTCATTGGAGAACTTGGGGTGCACCAACTTTTGTGATCACATCACACACCGGTGCAGTTCCTGAAACTCCACTATACATGCTTTCTTTTTTTTTAATTTTTAAATGTTTATTCATTTTTGAGAGAGAGAAAGAGAGAGAGAGAGAGAGAGAGAGAGAGAGAGAGAAGGGGTGGGGCATAGACAGAGGGAGACACAGAATCTGAAGCAGGCTCCAGCTCCGAGCTGTCAGCACAGAGCCTGATGCGGGGCTTGAACCCACGAGCTGGGAGATCATGACCTGTGCCGAACTCAGCCGCCCAACTGACTGAGCCATTCAGGCGCCCCTATACATGCTAACTTTCAGCCTGCCTGGCACTCCCACCCCACCAGGCTTCCCATCACTCTGGACACTTCTAAAGCAGGTAATTGCTTACTTTTTCTCCTGGTGAAGCTTAAGCATCATGCACTGAAATGCTAAAAATTAACTGGAAATCTTTTGTATGATCTCTTACTATATTGGCCTCTCAGCTTCAGAGCTACTAAAAAGTGGGAGTCCCATCTCCCTTGCACATATACAAATATTTCTTTCTTCTCACATTTTATGGCCCTAAAAGTTCAGTTTTCCTTACCAGGCAACCCAAGGCAAACACATCACCCAGTGCAATAGTGGTTGTCAGCAATACTAAGGACCACTGCTCCCCTCTCTGTCTCTGCCCTGTGCCTACTCTCTCCCCTCCAGTCCTGTACTCCAGTGATCAATATCTACATCTGTCCCTTGCCTATGTGCCATAGCCTCAGATAACAGACAAGACTCCAACATCGTCCTGAATCCTGAAGGGACTGACAGCCAACCAATGCTCCATGAGAGAAGACTGGGACTTGGTTCATACTCTCGCTTTACTTCCCACCTTCCAGGGTCCATCAGGAGTTCCTGACAAATAAAACTGCTCTCAAATCATAACTTTGGAAGCCATGGTCTATTTCTCCAGATGGTCTCACTTAGCTTTTTGTAATAGTTCTTTTTATCTATAAAATCCACATAATTCTTTCCTGGTGGCACTTAACCATAATACATGTCCTGCACTCGTGGGGATTACCTTTATCTGTAGCATTAGAACATGATAAGTTCAAATCATCTACCACGTACCTACCACCTTCCAGTCCCCACACATGCTCTCTCCCAACTCAAAGGTCCTGACTCCTGGAGCCATTGCAGTGAGGTGCATACCTCACTGTGGCTGCCCACCACCCACTGGAGGCCCGGAGGCACCGTTGGAAACTACTCCCAAATCCCATTGCTTTCAGATTGCCCTTCCAGAGGAGATGAAAACCTTGCTAGTACCTCCTCAGTACCTATCACACTAGAAATCTCTATACAAAGTAGTTAGATGAGTCCTTTCAAGACCTGAAGTGAGACACTCAAGAAGCAGGAAACTGGGGGAAACCTCTTCATTTTCTTTATGTTTCACTGAGCTTGGGATCAAAGTTGCAATATTGTGGCTCTCCTAATACCATTTGGGTTCTCTGACATAGGAAGCAGCTTGGAGTCAGGGAGTGAGGGATCTCTGAAAAGAAAAGAGTCCTCTTGGGGCTTGAAATAGCTCCAGCTGGGCTGGAAGAAGGTGGCATGGTTAGACCTAGAATGAAGTTTCCTTTGAGGTGACATTTTAAAGGAATAGAATAGTTAGATTACAGACAGGTAGATATCAGGCTAATCTTAGGTTAATTTTGGAAATCTTTATATTGAAACTTAACTATGAGACATAATTTAAGTCATTTAACCATTTCCTGCCAAGTAACTATTTTTCTGCTTACTTATAAAAAACTATACTTTTAAAATACATGTTATTCAATTTTCAATTTTTTACAAACTTCTACTGACTTCCAACCATTTGCCTGTTTTTGTGATTGGTGATGAAAATAAATGAACAAAGTCTGTCCCTGGGGACTGCAGTGTCTAATATAGAGAGAAATATAAGCTAATAGAAAACTATGCAGCAAAGTAAACTATAATAAAGGAAGAGAGATTTATTAAATATTCTCTTTTTACTTCAACCATTGATTTTTATGAGATCATTTCCAAAATATTCATCATTTTGATGAAACATGTTGTGTAGAAAAAAAAAATCAGGCACCACCTCTCATTTGCCTGTGGTTGCTTTTGGAGGAGTTCTGTCACTGCTCTGAAGTTTGGTTTCTTGATATGAACAAAAGTTGGGCAAAAAACAACCAGAGATTGCTGGATTGAGAGAGAAAGCAGGTGAAGCACATGAAATGTCAGTAATCATGGGACAGTGTGGAGCCTTTCCTGGAGCGTTGGTCTAGTGTGGTTTGGTGATTATAGTCTCAAGTCATTATTGGACCTCCTATTATTTAGCAGGCAGATTTTAACTGTACAGAACAGGCATACCTCCTTTTATTGTGCTTTGCTTTATTGAGCATCACAGATACTGAGTGTTTTACAAACTGAAGGTTTATTACAACCCTGTGTGCAGTCAGTCTTTCGGTGCCATTTTTTCTAATAACATTTGCTCACTTCATATCTCTCTGTCAGATTTTGATAATTTTCTCAGTATATCAAACTTTTTCATTATTATTACGCTTTTCATAGTGATCTGTGGACAGTAATAATGACTTACTGAAAGCTCGGGTAATGGTTAGCATTTTTAGCAATAAAGTATTTTTAATGTATTTATGTACATTGGTTTTTTTTAAATAATGCTATTGTACAAATAATAGAATGCAGTATAGTATCAACATAACTTTTATACATACTAGGATACCAAAAATCTATTTGACTGACTGAATTGCAATGTTCAATTTATTGCAGTGGTCTGGAACCAAGCCCTAAATATGTCTGAGGTAAGCCTTTGTGGGGTTGCTGTAGCTCTCCTGGCCAACTTGGCCTAGAAGACCTCATGGCTGAGAAAACCAGGGATTCTCACCAAAGGGAAAGGAACTTTATTGCAAACTTGGGGAGTTGTCTGAATGTTTCTGTCTCTTGTATCTTATGGGGTTACTTAGATCCAAGAAAAACATCCTTTCAGCAGCAGCAACAAAGGAAGGTCCCTTTCTGGTCCTTTTCTGAGCCTTGTTCACCCAGGGACCCTGAGCTCTGCCCTGCCCCTTGCAGCCAGACAGAGCATGCCCGAGTCAGGAGGAATACCCACTATAGCAGAATCAATGTCTTCAGAAGTAATTACAATGCAAATAAAGTCACTGTTACTACTTTTTCTTGGGAGCATTGATCATAGAAACTAAAAGTAACATCCTTTCAGGATCTTCTCTGCGGGCCAGACACAGCTACCTCTATATTGTCATCTACTGTGGTCAAGACAGAGTCACCTCTTCTAGCTGCTGGATGGGGAAATATATTCAACATATTCTTGGATCCAAGCACATCCAAGAAGCACAGAGGCTTACTTTCCTTCCCTAGGTCTCTTCCTGTTCAATAAAAGTGCCTAGACGTCTGGACAACTCAATAAAAGGCTGTGCATATTAGGTCCCTTTGCCCACCTTCACAGAGGACTAAATCCATCCTTTGCATACTCTCCACTACCTTGGCCAGCTGGTCCAGAGACAGCCCAACTATCTCCTGTATGGTTCCCTGGGAGGTCCAGCCTCCTGTTCACTTGGCATTCATCCATAGCACAGTCTCTTGTGGGAGAGTGGAGCTTAAGGCTAGGAAGGGCAGAAACTAATAGAAAGAAAAATGAGTGCCCAGCCAGTGAAGAGAGATAGAGAAGTGACAGAGGAGGGGCCATAAGAGACTCTGGAGAGCCAATAATTATAAAGGAAGGAGGAGGAGCAGATAGAGGTGGAGGAGGAAGAAGAGGAGGAGGAGGGGAAGGTGGAAAAAGAAGAGGAGTAGTAGAGGGAGGGGAGGAGAAGGTGGCAGAGGAGAAGAAAGAGGACTTGTGGAAATATTGTTGAGACCTTGATGTAATCACTTCTGCTGACTGTGAGGTGGGCATGGGCATGTAGCAGCAAGTCACACACAGAGAGTCTTTCCAAGAAGAACTTCATTCGTGCTGGCACAGGCTCAGCAGGCTAAGACCCAAAAGGATGAGCCCCAAGCATAGCAGGTGTTGCCTTTTGTACAATTTTTCCTCCTTTGTCACCCATATATGGTAACATACAGTCTGAATGCATGGTCTATGTCACAGAGTAGTGGGGAATGTCATGCACAGCCCCATAGCCAGGTTACCTTCCCTTATCTTGAGGTTTTCACCACATTGATTAGGGAGGGGCTCTACCACATTCCCCACTTTGATGCTTGAACCTCCTATTTTGGGTCAAAGAGCATCATCTTGGTTTAGAGGTTTATATCTCCATAACATCATCACATGCGTGGCTGTTTTCTTTTCAATCATTGCCTCAGTGAGGCTGGAGACAGCCCCTATAACCAGGGAGCTAGGCAAGGTAGGATTAAGCAAGCTCCCAAAATCAAGAGAATAATATCTATGAAGGTTTTGAATCTCCTGAGAGTTGAAAAACATCCTCCAAATAACTATCCGGAGTCCCAACATTTCCAGGTCTGGACTGGAACATGAACAACCTTTCTCATTCGATCAGTGATCTCCTCTATGACTTTTCCTTCATCATCTGTCTATAGGCAGCAGTTGCTCAGGGTAAACTTTCTACAAACTCCTCCTTCTGAAGCAAGCAAGTAATCTAAGGCCAAGCGATTTTTATAAATAGCATTGCACATTTTGGTTTGCTGCTTGGCTGGCTAAGTTAAGAACTCTGGCAGTTTGATTGGTTATAATTTCTACAACTGCTTGCAGTATGATTATGCAGTTTAGCATGTAAATGGGAGTGCAGTAGTCCCAGAACCCATGCTTTGCCCAGGTGGCATGGCCATAATATTGGATTATAAGGGAGGCCATTTATTATCTTTCCAATTGCCAATTTGTAGGGCATGTTGTTTCCTCTGAGTCTCCCTGTCCCCATACACTTGGACTCCCTCTGGCAAGTGGGAGCAGGAAGAAAAATGGACAAATAGTTCCCAGAACACATGACCCTGACCAGCCTGAGGGAAGTATTGTATATTTCACATATCCAGTAGAGTTCCCCTGGGCCCGCCATTCAATGGCTGTGTCGACATTGTCCCAGGCCTCTCAGAGATGAGAGAAGTTAGACAAGGGGTGGGGCTCTGGCTCAAGGTGATCTGGGGACCTCCAACATAGGAGTTCCTGGGTGGTTGGGGGAGTTATAAAATCTTTGGCCTAGGCATGTTTAGTTTCCAACAGAGATGGTGAACTTTCTTCCCCACTGGGCAAGGCCGTTTTTCCCAATAATTGAAGTTTTGAGGAGCCCAAATCCTCTAGTAGGACTGGGGAATTCTTTCCCATTATAAGGTTTGCGGGGATCTAATTCTCTAACCTCCCATGGCCATTGATCCCTTATGGGGAATAAGTTTAGGAATTCCCTGAGCTTGCACCAACGGGTTAACAAGGCTTAGGATGAAAGTATCCAAGATTAGGAAAACAGGATGAAAGTGACCCCAGGATAGTACAAAAGCAGAAAGCTCCTTTCACAGGATGGAAGGTCCAGAATAGGTTAACAGGTAAACAGGGCTATATATAAAACCTCATGTACATGGAGGGTGGTAAAGGCACATTGAGAGTCTGTGTATATATTAACACATATCCCTGCCACCAGTTGGAGTGTTCGGGTTAGTGCAATGGGCTCTGCCTTCTATGCCAAAGTCCCCTTTGGCACAGCTTTGGCCTCAATGATAGAATGCAGGGTCACCACAGAGTACCCTGCAAGGCATTCTACCTCTTTCACAAAACCGCCACTGTCAGTGAATTACTCAGTGTCAGGGTCCTGGAGGGACTTGTCCCTCAAGTCTGGTTGGCTGGAGAACAGCTCATCCGTGACTTCAATGCAGTCATAATCTGTTTGACCTGGCCCAACAGGCAGTAGGGTTGCAGGGTTTAGGGTCCATACTACCTCTAAGTGAATGTGCAGGTTCTCACATAACATTCCCTGATATCTGATCATCTGGGTGTTGGTTAGCCAGGATTGTCCCTTTTATTCCATTAATGTCAATACTGGGTGTGGCACTTGGACTGTCAATCTTGTCCCATAGTTAATTTGTCAGCCTCAGACACTAAGAGGGCCTTGGCTGCAAGTGCCTATAGGCAGGGTGGTCAGCCTTGGGCCATAGAGTCAAGCTGCTTGGAGAGATATGACACTGAGAGATACCATGACCCCAAAATCTGAGTTAGGACTCCCACTGTGATGCCAGTACGTTCATATATGTACAAGAAGAAGGGCTTGGACATGTCTGGGAGCCCCAGACCAGGCGAGGGTCCGTTTGTTCTCTTTTCTGTACTTACTCCCATAGCAGAGGTTCCTGCTCTCCCTGCTTTGTGGCCTCATAAATGGGTTTTGCCAAGACCAAGAAGTTAGGTAGCCAGATTCTACAGAAACCTGTGGCCCAAGAAGCTCCCAAGCCTGATGTCAGGTCAATGGGACCAGGATGGAACAAACAGCCTGTTTTCCCTCTGGGCCGGGTTGGCGCTGCCCCTGGGAGAGGTGAAAACCAGGGTATTTGACCTTCTTTTGAAAGATTTGGGCCTTTTTCTTTGACACCTTATTGCCAGTTTCCCATAAGAGGGTAAGGACCTGCTGAGTTTGGTGCAATCCTTCCTTGTCACCGTTTTCAGGATTCTCCCACTGGAAGGCAAAGATTGGTTGACTGTGGGGGCCAGGCAGATGCAGAAGAAAGCATCCTTAAGGTCTAGGCATGTGAAGAAGCAACTTCGGTGGGGATAAGACTCAAGAGACTGTATGGGTTCAGGACAACCGGGTGCAGGGTGACAGCGACCTGATTTACTGTGTGCAGTTCTTGGACCTGCCAGTAGTCATCAGTGCCCAGCTTGTGCACTGGTAAGTGAGCCATATTCCAAGATGAGGGACAGAGTCAGAGGATCCTGTATTTTAGAAGTCTCTCCAGGTGTTTCTTTATCCACATCTGTGCCTTACAGGGGATGGAATATTGTTTTTGGCAGCTGCCCCTGGCTTTATTTCTATAATTATTGAGGTATGTTCTGGGCCAGTCCTGGTAGATTGTCCTTAGCCCACAACCCCGGTACTCTGAAGGGCAGCTCAGGTCCCTGTTGTGGCTCCTCCATGAGACTGTAGAGACGCTATCAAAATCCTGGGGGAAAACACAGGCAACAACCTCTTTTACCTCAACTGAAGCAACTTCTTACTAGACATGTCTCCTGAGGCAAGGGAAACAAAAACAAAAATAAACTGTTGGGACTTCATCAAGATAAAAATCTGCATAGTGAAGAAAACAACCAACAAAACTAAAAGGCAACCTACGGAATGGGAGAAGATATTTGCAAATGACATATCTGATAAAGGTTTAGTATCCAAAATCTGTAAAGAACTTATCAAACTCAGCAGCCAAAAAACAAATAACCTAGTTAAGAAATGGGCAGAGGACATGACTAGACACTCTAAAGAAAACATCCAGATGGCTAACAGACACATGAAAAGATACCTAACATCACATCATCAGGGAAATACAAATAAAAACTACAATGAGATACTACCTTACATCTGTCAGAATGGCTAAAATTAACAGCACAAGAAAGAACAGATGTTGGTGAGGTTGTGGAGAAAGGGAAACTCTCTTGCACTTTTGATGGGAATGCTACTGATGCAGCCACTCTGGGGAACAGTATGAATTTCCTCGAAACACTAAAAATAGAGCTAACCTATGATCCAGCAATTGCACTACTAGGTATTTACCTAAAGAATACAAAAATACTGATTTAAAGAATTACATGCACCCTAATGTTTATAGCAGCACTGTCAACAGTAGCCAAACTATGGAGGAGCCCAAATGTACATCAGCTGATGAATGGATAAAGAAGATGTGGTGTATATATATACAATGGACTATTACTCACCCATCAAAAACTATGAAATCTTGGCATTTGGAATGACATGGACGAAGCTAGAGTGTATTTGCTAAGCAAAATAAGGCAATCAAAGAAAGACAAATACCATATAATATCAGTCATATTTGGAATTAAGAAACAAAACAGATGAACCTATGGGAATTGGGGGGGGGGGGAGAGAGAAACAAACCATAAGAGACTCCTAAAGACAGAGAACAAACCAAGGGGTGATGGAAGGAGGAGGGTGGTAGATTGGTTAAATCTGATGGAGGGAGTTGGGTGGCAGATTGATATAAAGGAGGACATTTGTCCTGATGAGCGCAGGGTGTTGTATGTAAGTGTTGATGAATCACTAAATTCTGCTCCTGAAACTAACATTACACCATATGTTAACTACTGGAATTTCAATAAAAACTTGAAACTACACACACACACGCACACACGCATGCAGATAGAATCATTTCTCAACTTCTCATGATCTCCTGTGTTCTTACTCTATTTGGAGCTACTATTATTCTATCTGAACCACAGCAAAAGTCTCCTATCTTGTCTCCTTCCTATCTTGTGCCACAGCAATTCCTTATCAGGGAAACTGCAGCAATAATATAATATTATACCCTGTCTTCATTGGAATTATCAAGTATCTTCCCATTGCAACTAGAATGAAATCCAAAATCCTTGCTGTCCTACAACACTGTGCTATGGCACTGATTATTCCACCAGCCTCATCATCTCTCTCTCTCTCTCTCTCTCTCTTCTTGTTCACTACACTACAAGAATGTTAGAGTTCTGATGATTTCCTTTTCATTAAAAGAATCTTTAATTTAACTAGATTTGAAGTGTCAAGTGGGAAATCATGCAGCTCAATACAGTTTCACTAGTTGAGCAACCATGTAACCAACTCAGAGAAGAAATAATGACATGTCACCACATCCCTGTACTCCACCTTATTTCCGCTCCCAGTTATTCCCCACCTCCAAACATCACCATTATCCTGACTGTAACACCACAGATTTGCTTTTCTTGTTTATGAAATTTATATAAAAGGAATCATGCAGTAGGAATTCTTTGTTGCCTGGGTTCTTTTCATCAAAATTGTGTTTGTGAGATTCGTTTATTTTCTGAAGGTATAGTTCATTCTTGTAGTAGCACTAGAGTGTTTGGGGGAATATACTGCTATTTTTGTATCCACTTTACAATTGACAGGCAGTTTAGTAATTTCCAATTTTAAATGTTTAAAGATGATGTTACTAATGGGGCATCTGGGTGGCTCAGTTTGTTAAACGTCCAACTTTAGCTCAGGTCATGGTCTCACAGTCTGTGAGTTTGAGCCCTGTGTTGGGGTCTGTGCTGACAGCTCAGAGCCTGGGGTCTGCTTCAGATTCTGTGTCTCCCTTTCTCTCTGCTTCTTCCCCACTCATGCTGTGCCTCTATACATCTCTCAAATGAATAAATGTTAAAAAAATTTTTTTTGAAAAAATAAAAAATGATGCTACTATGAGCATTGATGTTCATATATTTTTCTAACTACATGTATATACTTCAGTTGGGTACAAACCAGGAATATAATGGCTAGTAAGAGCTTAGGGGTATATTCAGCCTCAGTGAATACTAATAATTTTTCCAAAATCTTTCTCTTACTATTATTTCTATCAGTGGTATATGAAATTTTCCATTGTTCCACACTGTAATTAATCTTGGTTGTGTCTGTCTTTTTCATATTAGCCATCTGAGTGGTTATGTGGAGGTAATATATTGTGATTTTAATTTTAATTTCTCTTATGACTGATGCACTTGAGCATTATGATAGTTATTTAGAAATTTGAAAATACCTTTCCTTGAACTACCTTGTTCAAGTTGTTTGGATATTTTTGTTTGTTTGTTTCTTGTTTTCTTATTGATCTATAGGAGTGTGTGTGTGTGTTTGTGTGTATGTGTGTGTTCTGGAGACAAGTATTTTGTGAGATATATATATATGTGTATATATATATGTATATATGTGTGTGTGTATATTTATATATATATATATAAAATGAATAGCTTTCCATCTCTGTGGCCTATTTTTTGTTTGTTCTTTTGTTGTTTTGTTTTTTGCAATTGTAGCACTGTCTTTTGATAACTAGAAATGCCTAATTTTATTTTATTTTAGTTATTTTTAAAAATTTTTATTTATTTATTTTTGAGAGAGAGAGAGCGCACAAGCAGGGGAGGGGCAGAGAGAGAGAGAGAGAGGGAGACACAGAATCTGAAGCAAATTCCAGGCTCCGAGCTGTCAGCTTAGAGCCCGATGTGGGGCTTAAACCCACAATCCATGAGATCATGACCTGAGCCAAAGTCTGAGGCTTAACCGACTGAGCCACCTAGGAGCTCCAGAAATGCCTAATTTTAATGAAATCTAAGTTATCATTATTGTCAGTTATAATTATGCTTTTTATTCTCTGTTTAAGAAATTTTTCTTATCAACAAGATCATGCATACATTCTTCCCTATTTTTTAAAGTTATATCATTTTACCATTAAAACTTAGATATATAATCCACATGGAACTAACTTTTGTTTATAATAAGGCAGGGGTCAAGATTTTTTTTGTATCCCATGGGAATATCAAATTGATCTGAGCACCATTTATTGAAAAGGCTGCCCCTCCCTGGTGTCACCTTTGGTGTAAATCAAGTAATTATTTATGATCAAGTCTCTGTTCTGTTCCCTTGGTCTATATATCTAGCCTCACAGTAATATCGCACTGTATTAATTGCTGTAGCATTGATATCTGGTAGTTAAAGTTCTCCAACTTTGTTATATTTTAATAACTCCTTAATTATTCTTAGTTATTTGTCTTTTCATACAAATTTTCATAAAATTTGTCAAGTGCTACCAACAAAAATGTGTTATATTCCATAAATACATTCAATACAACCAAATTTTAAAATTGAATTTTTAAATAAGCTTGTTAAATTCTATAAAAAATAATGTACTGAGATTCATATGGATTGAAACTATAGGTCAATTTAGGTAGAGATTAATGGAAAAACACCTGTGTTCATGCATTGGAATTAGTTGTTAAAATGCCCATACATTAATTACATTTTCCATTAATGAGGGGTCTTTGCTAAAATTTGGAATGTAGAATATGCTAACTTACTTGGGGATTTGGACTCTGTTTAAGATACCCTTTGTTCTGCCCACAGTATGTAGACTTTCTCAGTATCATAATAAATTTGAGTCACCAGGTGGGAAGAGGTGGTGCCCAGGACTCTAAAATCATTGGTTTGGTCGGAAGAGTAGCCCAAGAATGAAAGTGCTTCATAGCCAGTGACCAATGGGGAGATTCATATTTTATTCCTTGGAAATACAGGGTACCATGTAAGATCCTTGTGTGTCAGTTGTTCCTAAAGAAGAGGAGAAGATAGTGCAATGTCGCTTCATGGATGATAACTGGGAGCAGCATGGTGTGACACTGAAAAGGAGAGTTAAGCCAAGCATCAGTACTCAGGACAACTTTAGAGGGGAAAAGAATCCCCTGTACAGGAGAATCCTCTTCCATGTAACTTCCCAGTTGACAACAGATACTGAGTGCACTGACCAAGTATCTGCTATATTGCACGGTCCTTTCACTCTGCATGCTCATATGTGTCTCCTACCAGACTATGAATTTTTCTGGGGCCTGGGCTTAATCTTAGTCTTTACTGTATCTTCCCCTACTCACAGACTTGGCCCCTAGCAGGTGCTCAATGGATGTTGGGTAAATGACTTTAACTCAATCTGACCTCAAACATCAGTGCTAGGGGCCGTGAGTATGGTGTGTACTCTATATGAGATATGGGCAAGAGACACTCAGAGGGGATATGAAGTACATTAAGACTTAGCTCTGGCATCCCTAGAAATAACACTATCTCTGGGCACTCCAGCCCAGGGACTACTTTCCTCTTCCTCTTCCAAATTCCACTGAAGGGCAAGGTATACTTGAAGAAAACACCTATGTCCATATATCCCTCTGCCCCATCCATCACACATACTGAATCCTTCCAGAGGAAATAGAACTGTTGTTATTACCCAAAAGCTGCCAACCTGGAGTTTTGAGTGCAAAAGAAAGTTTGGCAAGTGTCTTCAAAAATTGATTGAGACATTGGGACACCAGAAAATTTTGGGTAAACCCCTTTGGTTTCCTCCTGCCCAGGCTGAGCCCAGGATAAAAGGACCCTGCTCTGGGCTTCTTTATGCACTTGAATCCCTGAGGCCTAGAACAGCCTGGAAAGGCAGGTGAGTGGGGAGGCTCTGTATTGTGGAATAGGAAGCCTTCAAAGGGGCCATAATAGATTCCCACTGGAGGAACTGAGAAGCATGTGTACAGTCATGATTGGGGGGTATAGAAAAGAAAAGACAGGTGATCAGAGGTAGCAATAAGAAGAGATCAGCAAAATGGAGCAGAAAATGAAGACCAGGTAGGCAAAGTGAGATGATGTGAAATGCAGAAAGTCAGGCGTCTACATCACAAGTCAGTAAAACCAAGGTCCACAGATGAAACCCAGCCCACTGCCTGTCAATCCTTCTTGGAACACAGGCATGTGCATCTGTTTATGTGTTGTCTACGCCTCCTTTTACATGGTGATGGCAGAGCTGAACAGTTGTGACAGAGACTCTCTGGCCTGAAAAGCCTAAAATATTTACTATCTGGCCCTTTACAGAAAAAGTATGCTGACTACTGTTTAAAAATAGAAGATAATTTGAGATTAATGTGACTAAGGGTATAGATGAAAAAGCTCCTGGTCAGTTAAATGATTCTGGTAAAGCTGAGGCCAGAATTTAGCTCATAATCCCTAGTCTTTGTTCTTCCTTATGCTGTACCCTGAATACGTCTTCTGTTTCATGGCCAAGCTTCTGACTCCAATCAAGCACAATGGGCCATCTAGTGAGGATCCATGCTGCATGCCTGGCTGGGGTCTCCTGACTCTGGCTCTGCTCTGGAATCTAACTCTAAGACAGCTGGTGCCAAGGGATGTTATTTATCCTTGAAGAAGCAGTGATCATGTTTAAAGGAGTCAGGAATGACACTGAAGGACTGGAACAGATGCTAAAGAGGGCAGAGTTAAGGGGAAGAAATGCCTCAGTGTCAAAAAGGGGCACCATTCCAGAGAAAAGAAATGTTTCATGGTATCTGGAAGATACACAGTCCAATAGCTCCAAATTGGACTCTGCGTTAGCAGGTCTTACAAAACATAGCAGGTGCTCTGCTGTCTCTGAACCTGCTTTTCTTTAAGCCGACTATTCTAAAATCATATTACCTTGTATTTGGGAGCATACTTTCCTGATACTTTCCAAATCTTTTCTTTCTCTGGACCCCTTTCAGAGGGAACATGTTCCATTCGAAGCACAAAGCACCATCCAGGCACCAACTCTCTGGGTTGGGAGGACAAGGCACACGCTGGGCATCTGTAGGGAAGGTCCTAAGAAAATTCTCTTTATTGCCTGTTGTGGTCCATGAAGGCTCCTGTGGGGGTGGGTGTTCAAGGGAGGGAGTGAAATAAGATGGTCATAACATTATATTAAAGAAAGGAGTGACAGGAGAGGGTGTGTCTCCCTGTTTTAATTTGGAGATGATCTCTTCCACTGATGTGGTCTCCTTCTAAAGGGCTTTACTTCTTTGTTAAGTTCATCTTCAATCTAAAGAAAATGTCCTAGCAGCAGACAACAATGTAAAGGCCTCTGCCAGCCCCCTCTCCAGGTCCATGAACTCAGCCCCCTGAAGGTGCTTGAACCTTGTCCCCCACCCTCCAGCCATCCATAATGTCCCCCCTGTCAAGTGTCCTCCCTGCCATCAGGAATACCTGCCAAAGAAGAAGTGATACCTCTGAAGCTATCCTCTGCAACCTGGTCATGAAGATGCTGCACCTCCTTGCCTCAGCCTCCATCCCATAACTTCCAGCAACAACAGGGGATACACAATACTGGAAGATGCTATTCTCTTCAGACTCAAGAAAAAAGAGATCTTCATTGTCTATGGGTTTCCTCCCCAAATCAGTGATTCCTCCCAACCCCCTCCCAGGAGAACACACGGGGTAGACAGAAGTTCTCAAACTTTTCCCAAAGTCCTGATCTGTTCCTGCCCTTCTCCCTGACTGCTGTCTGTGGTCCATCCACAGCCTCCTTTACCATGCTGCCCCCTGCTGGCTGTATAAAATCACTACACAGACATGGATTTCCTTGCTTAGCAATCTGCCTGTTATGAAGGCTTCCAGGAGCAAACATGGTGGAAAAATTAAAACAAGAAAACTGTTTAAATCAACAAAACTTTCCAGAGTTCTTCAGAGCACAACTCCACACTACTCAGTGAAGGCAATGAGTTCTGTTTGTATTTCCTTCCTTGTAATTTCCACAACCCCTAAATTCCGCTAATTCTAATTCATGTCCCTCTCTGGACTATGAACCCATTAAAAGTAACCCAAACCCTACAATGTTCCTTCCTCCCTGCTTATCAGTAAAAGATCTTTATGTCACTACTTTCTTTCTGGGGCTGAGAGAAAGCCACAGAGGGATAAAGGACTCAGATGGGAAGCAGAGACTGAGTGGGAAATTGCTGGGAGGGCCCTGGAGTTGATCTGGGGCCCCAGGAGAGGGAGATGGGAACCCAGCACAAGCCAGCAGGTCTCCTTCTCCTCTGTGGCCACCCATCCTCAGTGTCCCAAAGCACCAGCTATCTCCCAAGCCCACTGTTGCACCCAGCACTTATCATTTCTTGGGAAGGACTTGCCACACAGAGGAGGTAGAGAATGCTGGCAGTACAGCCACCAACCAATGTCACGGCTGCAGGCTGGGCTGAGATGAGCTCTACAAGGTCCTGGGGCCAGAATGTCACCCTGGCTCTGTCCGGAGCCCAGCATGCAAGGGATGGCCCCAGAGAGGCTTATCCACTGTGGTGGTTCTCCGACTGCTTGGTACTGGGAAAGAGTATACCCTTGAAATCAATGAGGAAAACAAAAAGCTTCTGCTCTTGGGAATTTTATCTATTACTATTTCTTATATTGAAAATTAAAGCTGAGAAAATTTTAAAACACTTTATGAACAACTAAGCATTGCACTAGCTGTCACAGTGATGATGTCGCCACATGCCATGTAGTCTCCACTGTCATTTCTAGTGTAGACTCATGGATAAATGGATAAATGAGAGTGGAAATAACAGCTTAATATCATTATGACAATATTTTCACTCACAGACCCCACTGAAGCATCTTGGGAACCCCCAGCATCTCCATCTATCTTGAGAACCACTGGTCTAGTGAGTCACTGTGGGACAGGGGCCCTGAGCCTGAGCACATCTGATTGCACAGGTGTGGGAGGACTCAAGAAGTTCTCCTTGGGTTTCAGCCTCAGCTTACTGGAGGGGCAGGGAGCAGTTACATCTGTCATTTAACCATTCTGCTGAATAGAGTTCTGTACTTCTCAACCATCAATGATTAGCAACAATAAAGTGTCTGGAAATGATAAAACCTGAAGATAAAGAGAAGAGGAAACTGTAGTCCTCTAGAGAAGCTCCCAGGTGGTCTGCTGGGACGGTGGGGACAGGTATGTGCTTCGTGGGCCATTAGATTTCATCTCACAAGGCAAACATCACAGAGCAGAGGGTGTGCTGGGTGATATACAAAATATATACATGGAAGGCAGAGAAGAAGGTAGAACAGAGGATGGCTCCTTGATTTCTTACCTGGGCTTCTTCCCAAGACCTTCTTTAGGAACTAATAATATTCAGTGATTATGGAAGTTTGAATCTAATCATATTCCATGTTTTTCCCAATTCTCTTTCTCCTGCCAACCACAGAGTAGGTTCTTTCTTATTTCCATGGAGATAAAGTCAGGTCAGAGTCTACTGAAAAAAAAATTACCTACAGGGTAAGAAATTTCAAGAACAACCAAAAGTAGGTATAGAAAAGAGAGGAAAGACCTACTTTCTACCTTTAGTAGGATTGGGAAGGGGTGTGAATCTTTCCCCAAACTCCACCCATTTCCCTTTCTCCCACTCGTTTATAAGTTCATAGGTCCATTCACTGTGCCCAGGAGTGTCCCCACAGGTTGATTTCAGATTCTGAAACAGAGAGATCAGAGGCAGCATCTGGTTCTTGTTCTAAATCTTATTATTATTAGTCTCTTCTCCTGGCTCTCAATCTTTCTCAAGCTGTCTCTGCTTTGTAGATGTATAGCAGATACTTTCTTCACAACTTCCCAAGAGTCTATTTTTTAAATTTTTTAATGTTTAATCATTTTTTGAGAGAGAGAGAGAAAGACAGACCATGAGCGCGGGAGGGCAGGGAGGGAGGGAGACACAGAATCTGAAGCAGGCTCCAGGCTCTGAGCTGTCAGCACAGAGCCCAACATGGGTCTCAAACTCACGAACCATGAGATCATGACCTGAGCCAAAGCCAGACACTTAACTGACTGAACCACCCAGGATCCCAGTTAGAGTCTGTTTTTTAAAGATTAGCAGGCAGAATTTTTAAAAATAACTTTAAGCTAAAACTTCTGTCTAGATAGTTAAGAACCTCCATTCATTCACTACCCCGCCCAAACCACTGAGGTGTTTCACCTCCTAGAAACTTGTACCATTAAAATATCGGAGACCCCTGGACTATGCCTAGATAAGGAGCATAAGGTGAGTACCATTTTGAGTTGCAGACTATGTTGTGCTTTCCATTTATTTATTTTCAAGGCACAAGAAACCTTTTTCCTGCCCACTCATGGGTCCAGGGAGCCTAACTGGTGAAAAGAAGAAAAGGGTGCTGTATCTATCATCTATCCACGACGACGGCTGGAGAATGGAAGATTAGGTAAACTTCCATGGGAGGGTCAACACATAGGGAAGTTCTAGAAGGAGATAAAATTCCCTCTACATCATCCCTTGGAGGGCTTCTGTGACCCATGCGTCCCATCCAAGTAAGCTTTCACAGCATGTTGCTCAAACTTCCAGCTAATGTCTCTGTACTTTAACTCCGTGCCTAAGCATCTATAACCCTACCCCATCTCCACCTAGACTGTGAGATCTCCGAGGGATTTCTGCATCTCCACACCACACCCCTACACTGCCCACCAACACACACACGCACACACACACACACACACACACACACACAGTCAGGGACTTGGTAGATGCTCAATGACTGTTTAACTAAACCAGTTCATTTGAATCCTAATGATGAATCCAAATGATGTTCCTTTGCTCCTAAAACTGAGCTGAATGGTATGTGATAATGTTGATAGCAGCTTCATTTCAGATACCTGAAAGAGATAGTGGGGTGTTGGGAGCCATTTCTGAACTCACTAAGTTGAGAATACTCCTTGTGAGGTTAAGGCGGGTTTTGGACAGCCTCCTGCCGTCAGATGATGACCAATATCCACCCCTACTCAATTATTTTTGCTTGAGCAAGGCACCTTGCTGACTGGTATCGGGAGTGACTTGTCCCCTTATTCTGGCCCTAAAATGTGCAGATTGCACCTTATGAATGAACTTATTATAGGAATTTCTTCTTTTGTGTTTATGGGAGCAAATATTGCATTTCCTGAGAAACTGTTTTTCTTCCCCTCAAGAAAACAGGCTATTGACGCCTGCTCACAAAGAACTAACTTTTGCCTTTGCTATGCTAAAAACATTGTCTAGTATTTGAATGCTGAAGATACCTTCCTTCCCCATATGATAAGCATCTAAATCACCTACATCAATCACTATTGATAAAGATTATGCATGATTCTTCTACCAATCTATGTCCCGGGAAATTTTTACATATCAAAGAATTTGTCATCAGAAATCATTATCTAAGGCAAATGCCACTTCTGTGCTGTGCCCATACATTTTAACGATAAATAAAGCTGACTCTCAGTCAGTGCAGAGATGCCTGCCTGGTGATCAGAAAGAAATTTGTGGCTCTCTCATCCCTCCCCCTTTCGCCGACACCATCTGTCCTTCAGGGAACCCTGGACCTGCTGGAGCTGGACTTCGGCAGTGGGGTTGTGTGGGGGAAAGGAAAAGATGCTACATCCCAGCCTTGGATTCCCCATACAAGGCCTATCTCCTAGAGATGAGAGGCTCAGCTAGTCTTGCTTCTCATCTCCTTTTAGACCCCAGGACATCTCAGGCCTTGGATCCAGCTGAGTAAAATGTGCCTGGCTCTATCCCCTCCTTCACTCCTTCACCTCCACCCATGGGCAGTGGCACCAAGCAGCTGCCAAGCAGGAGACCCACTGAGAACTTAGAGCAACAAAATCTCTGTAGGTCTGTGTGAATACCAGAGTCCCCTGACACATGGGCCTGACTACCCGTGGGCACTGGGCTCCCATCAATGAGGTGACAGCTGTAGATGAGGGAACCCTAGCCCCAGATCACAGCTGTGGTTCTATGGACCTGGGCTACAGCTTAACTTTCTCAGTTACCCATGCTTTTGCTCTTCCTTCATAATGAAGCTTGCACTCAGGCTAGGGTAACAAAAGCCTATGGTTTTTACTGAGCGCTATTTTTTATGTTCAATTTTGACTCTTTAATTGGCATATATTAATTTCCCTTCAGAAACAGCGATAAGATTTTAAAGTAACCAAGGATAGCACTGATGGAGAAGAGAATTATCCAATAAGTCTAAGGGAAAAGACAAAGTATCTTCAGAACTGGCACAGATGAAAAGACAGGAAAATGTACATGACATCTCAAAAGCCATTCAGTTCTTCTCCAAACAAATTAAATATTCTATATCAACAGACTTCTAAATGATGAGTTGGCATTTAATTCCTGGGTCAGAGAGCTCATTCACTTAGGAAGACCTGCTAAGTTGGGGTGAGAATAGCATGTTAGGAACTTCATCTTCAATTTCTACCACTTATACCTACTCACTCTGTTTCCACTCTGTGGAAAATTTGGGAGCTTTCTTCAAGAGAGACAGCCAAGACTGATATATAGTCTTATGCTCCTCTAAACTTTTGCTTCCTGAGACTAAACCCCCCCCCCTCATTTTTTTCCCATTTTATAATAGGCACCACTTCTGAATTCTTTCCAAACTTGTTTCTCTTTCTCTGAGTCGTTCCAATGTGACCATGATCCTCTAGCCCCAACCATCCAGGACTGGAGTAGATGTGGGCAGACATGGACATCTTAGTGCAGTCCCAGAGGACTCCCCTTGGTTGAGACCCCTCCCCCCCAGAGGAGGCTGGAGTGGGCTGGGGGTCATGGCTGTGAGTGAGAAGGCCAGGGAGACCTTAGTCCCTGAGGATGAGGGAGTGCATGAAGGAGAGAGCAATTCTCCCATGCAATACTCAGCCCTCTAGTGTTATTGCTACAGATCAAAAGTTTTGCCTCTGCCACCATTGCTGCCCCTGCCGGGTCCCAAAGATAATTCAAAGTGTGAATTAACTGTCCTTCCTTAGCTCTCTGTATCTCTGGGTTTCACCATTCTGGGGAACTTAAGTAGCAACCAAGATGATGGAAAATAGCCAACAGCCAAGAAAGTAAAACTGCCTTAAACAGTTTAAAATTCTTCAAAATTTCTTCACTTTATTTCCTCACCTTCAAAAACAATCTCATATATCCTGTAAATCACTTCCTCCCCTCTGAGGAGAGCTCACACCTCTCTCTGCCCCTGGCCTTTTCTGG
Source organism: Cryptoprocta ferox (assembly GCA_028646485.1). NCBI lineage: Eukaryota > Metazoa > Chordata > Mammalia > Carnivora > Eupleridae > Cryptoprocta > Cryptoprocta ferox. The sequence goes on from CM053570.1 coordinate 194,575, forward strand.
ACTCTCTGAGAGGATGTTCCTTCCCTGAGGGTCCCTCCAATAAAAGTGATGTCTGAACATCCCTGACTTTGCCCTCTTGCTAGGTCTGGGAAAGGAGAGAATGTTCCTACAAGGAGTGACTTGGGCAGATGAATAGATCTTTAGGGCTTGTCCTTAAAAGATCCTGGGAATAGTCATGGGCCACTGAAGAGTGAGGAAGGAATAGAGCTAAATTAGAAACAGCCCACTGGCCCTCCACTTATTCACAGGAGGACCAGCTGTCTCCCTCTCAAGGGCCCCTCCCCTGAGGAAGAGCAAGCAGGCACTCAGTGAATGTGGGCTCAGTGAATGGAAGCTTCATCTCTGAGCAAGGGCCCTGAAGTGAATTGGCCCAGGCTGGAGGAGGCTATCAACCCAAAAATGCCCTCAGGCCTCTAGGATGTCCAAGCCTAAGAAAGACATAGAATCCAGGAAGTCAGTGCAGCAATGAAGAGTTCATAGAACTTTCTCTCATTACTGTGTCTCTGGTTTCATGAAGTAACATGTGTATTTTCTGGGCATTTCATTATTTTCATCTCTCAAATTTACTGTTAAATGGTGCCTTGTCCAATTAAATGACAACAATTTATTAAGCATCTATTATGCTCACCCTGAGCTATGTGCTGGCGATACAGAGTAAAATAGCCCAGGACATCTGGGAGAAGTCACCAGTCTTACAGATTGGGGTGGGGGTGGGGAGGTGGGGCAGGTTGGGGACAGACCTGTGAACTGACCATTATACAGCACTCAGCCTAGAGAGAGTAAAATGGGGGTGTTGGGCATGCAAGGGAGAGAGTTCAAAGAGGAGCCAGGATGATTTAGGTACTAAGGGGAGTCTGCAGGGCAAATGTAAACTAAAAGTTGATGGTGAAAGAAGGAATGGAAGGGCATTCCATGCACGGGAACAACCCATGAAAACTAACTCAATTATTTTCTCCTACATTCCATCAGAATTTTATCCTAAGATTTCCTCCAACAAGTATCTACCAATTGCCATTTTTTTGCTTGACTTTGCTCTTAGAACTGGATAGTGAGTGATGAGGGAGCATAAGGCAAGCTGACATGCCACAAACACCCCTCCCCCCACTCAGGTTGGATATGTGTGACATTCCTCAGGCATTCCTGGCTGCCCAAGAGCAAAAGAAAGGAAAGAAAACTAATGGTTCACAGTCAGCCGGACATTAGTCTCCATCAGTTTACAAATATCTTAGTAAATTACAAGAAAACGACAATCTCATCAATAGCCTAATCTCCAGAACCCTATAGACTCCCATTTCCTGGAGCTCCAATATCACCCTCCCCTCCATAGTGATTTGGGGAAAAAAGACAAGAAGAAAATGACAGGTAAAATTAAATTCCTTTATAACCTGCAGCCCATTTCATGAAGTTTTGGGGTGATGGGGGGTCTGGAGCCAATGACCAAGAAAGAATTCTTGAAGACGTCTTTGGTGCAAAAAGGTGATTTTAATAAAGCACAGAGATAGGGCCCTTGGTCAGAAAGAGCTGCACTGGGTTGTGAAGAGTGGCTGGTTTTATACTATGGAGTTGGGGAGGTAGAGTCAAAAGGGAGGCCTCCAGAAGGACTTTGATGTGCTAAAGATGACTCCTAAGATACCTGAGGCCTTGCTATTGTCAACCTTAGGTTGTTTTCCCTCTAGTAAGGCATTAACATTAGGAGGATAGGGGTTTCCTGGAGAAATGTTAGACTCTGTATCTGCTTTGAGTATTTGTCAATGGGCTGCAGGTTATAAGGAAATTTAATTTTACCTGCCATTTCCTTTTTGCCTTTGTTCCCGTATCACTATGGAGGGGTGATGTTGGGGCTCCAGGAAACTGAGTCTACAGGTTTCTGGAGATTGACTTTTTCTTGTAATTTACTAAGATATTTGTAAACTGATGGAGACTCATGTCCTGTGTGACTGTGATCGCTATCAGTTACCCATTTGTTTTCTTTCCTTTCCTTTGTCCTTGGGCAGCCAGGTGTGCCTGAGGAATATCACACACATCCCACCTGGGGAGAGGGGGCACTAGCTTGCCTTTGTCCTTAGCCTGCCCCAAGCTCCCTCATCACAATGACACATACTATTCATTAGAAATAAATACTCGTTGTTAAAGGCAAATTGGGTGATACAAACAAACTTTAACAATTCATGAAGCAGGCAATCTCCGCTCCCAAGGGTCCTGAGAATTGCAAAATGGAGCAGAGGGCAGGATGCTTTTATAGGATAAAGAATAAGGAATAAGGACAAGAAAATCAGTAAATGAAAGAGGAACAAAGAAATAAGCACAGAGCCCAGACTTGGCGTGGCCTGGCAGGATTGGCTGGCTGGATACACTGTTTCTGGTGGATCTGAACATTTACAAAGACCGAAGGTTATTTCCGTTTGCTGATGTGGCCCCAGCCCGCAGAAGCAGCTCCATCCTGGGCCTGGAAATCTATTTCACAACATATAATACACAGTCCAACTATGAAGCAAGAAGACGCAGGCCTCGCATTTCTAATTGAAAATCCCCAAACTCCTCTCGCAGAACCTCAGATTCCCAGCACGAGGGAGGCTTTCCTGGAACAGAGTCCACACTCCCGAAAGCACGGGCTGCCCTGGACGGGCAGGGTCACCGTGGAGGCTCCCAGCCCGAGCGCTGGACACGCCGCTCCTCCGACACACACTGCCACCTTCCTGCGCCGCCGCGCCCGCCCTGGGGAAGGAGAGCCGCGGGCTCGGGGCGGGCTCGGGGCGGGCTCGGGGCGGGCTCGGGGCGGGCTCGCGGAAGCGGGAGCGCGGGCTGAGTGCACACGGCAAGGTCCGGCTCCCCACTCCCGAAAGACCCCAGCATCTCCTTCGTGTGGCCTCCCGAGCGCCCCCTAGTGGTCTTTCCAAGCACCTACACATCCGGACTAGCTTGTCCCTTCCCTTCGCAGCCATTGCGTGAGCAGAGGCAGACCCCACAGGAACGACTGAATTCACCAAAGGAATGGGGAGGGGGAAGGTCATAGCGGCGCAGGCCTGGGAGTGGCCAGGCCTGGGGTAGACAGGCAGTCAGCGGCCTCTGAACACGAAGTGATCAGAAAGGTGATAGGAAACAAGACCTCATTGTCATAACTGAAGAACGTAGGAAGGGAGGGAACGTAGGGGAATTCTCCATATTTTAAGTCAGTTACTTAAAAGCATATTCGTTTCTCAAAACCTCAAAATACTTGGAGAAAGGCAAGAGGCAGAGCCGAAGGCAGATTCTTTTGTCATTCTGATGATCTCGGGTGGAAAGAGGTAGCAGCTAACGGAAGTGTCCCGTCTGGACCACAGCCACGTGTACATTCGGCTCCAGGGAAGGCCTTGATCACAGGGCACTTCAGTCTTCGAGTGTAGGCACTCCAGTTCCTGCAGGTTGAAGCTGACAGAAATCACTGTGTTGCTGGAAAACCTGTGAAGGAGCTGTCATTCTCTTTTGAGTCAGATGAGAAGTGGATTCTCCTTGGGCTTTGTGATGTTCCCTGTAGATACTGTAAACAAGTTGTCTAGGGTGGGCAGAGAGAGGATGCAGCAGCTTCAGGACAGGGTGAGGGCGTGGTGGCTCTGGAGGTGTCACTTCTGCTTTGGTGTGTGTTCCTGATGGCAGGGGCAGTAAGCAGGGGGGAGGGGGTATTTCTGCTGGTTGGGGGCTGGAGGGCAGGGCTCAGGAATCTTGTGACGACACGGCTCAGGGACCTGGGGAGGGGGCTGGTGGGGGACCTTGTACTGTTGCTGCTGTTGATAGGACATCCTTCCTGGATTGACAAAAGCCTACAAGAAACAAGAGATGGGTACTGTTAGCTAGGAGAGGAGAGCATGTCAAGTTCTCCAGGGATGACCTCCATCTTCTCCTACTCTTATCTAATTCTCAGAGCCTTACGCTTTTCCATCTTGCTCATGACCAGGAAAGCCAGCCCCAGAGAAGCCTCCACTGATCATAGCTGATAATAAAATATTCACCCTGCGGCTGCCTAAGGTAAATCTGGCCTGGAGAATTGGAGCCCATCCAGGGCTCTATTCCTAAGAAGGCTATGTTCGTGGTGCATCAGGTGAGGGTAAGGGCAATAGGAATAGCCTGGAATCAGAACACTATGCCATGAAAGAGAAAGAAGTCCATGATGTTCATCCTGGAGAAGAAAATGTTTGAGAGGCAATATTGCAGGCTGCCTTCACTCCAAGGGCTGGCTTACATGGGGAATGAGATCAATCTGTTGACCTGGGGCGGAAGGCGGGGGGGGGGGGGGGGGCGGAGGCAGCATGTGGGTGGGAGCAGGGGGTCAGGAAATTGGTCTCTTTCACCCTGCATTGGCCCAAGGCTTGAGCCCAAGCAAGGCCCAAGGCTGAAGCAGGCAGTCCCTTCTGATGCAGAGATTCTAATTCAATGGGGAGTCCATGCTTTCAGTCTCTGGGTCTACATGTCTGTAATTGATGGAGACATTTCTCTCTTTCCCTGCTCTCTCTTGGCTCTATTCCTTCACACTTCCCAGACCGAATCATAGCAACTCCTGACTGGGGGTGCACATGTGCCCATGCTTAAGGGCCAAATAAAAACTCAGGAATAAAGGCCAAAGACAATAATCCACAGAAAATCACAGCAGCTCTAAGTACAGTGCTGAGGACACAGCCCAGCCCTCCAGCTCAGGCATGTGTGTGATGGCTTATCATACTTGGGACAGGGGCAAGAAGTTCTCCCAAAGAGAATAATGCTAAAGAAATGAAAGAGTTGGAAAGGGTGCTATGAAAGAGGAGTCCTGGGGCCAGTTTTACTGCAAACACTTAAGCAACCCAGGACATGGCTTTATGCGTCTAAAACTTTTATCATCATGAAAGCAGGCCTTCATGTTCTATCTTCACTGTGGTTTGTTGAACCCACCTTCCACACTTTGAGCCCTACCTCCTCCTCTGGAACCTTCCCAACACCCCACACCTCATCTCTGCGTGTTCCCACTCACCCTTAAAGTGACATAACATATGCCCTTCTAAGCTGCAGTCTGGGTCTCTCCATTTGGGTTTCAGTTTCAAGGAAGTCTGTAGGAGTGATAGCTCCACATGGCTAAGTTTCTCCTCAACTGACTCAGAGACAGAGGGAGGAGTTACTTTCTCCCTTGGCAGGGAGGTGATGCAAAACACTGTTAAGCAGAACTCTGGGCCAGTAGCAAAGCCTTTGTTAGTGGGCAGTATGAAAGTCCTGAAGGTTTTTTTTTTTTTTTTTTTTTAACTAAAGATGGTTCTATGCTTTAATTCCACAATCGACCAACTCAGGTCCTATAATATGGAAGACCAGGAGGTAGGGGAGAAGGTCCCTCTCTAATTAGCCTGTCTGGCCACAGAGGCAGGCATGCTGGTGAGGAGCTCAGTGAGCAGCAAACAGCCTTATGTGCACACCTGTTAATGGGGAGCAGGGCTGTCAGGTGCAGCCCCAGGCCAAGGTCAGGTGAGTGCACCAAGTGACAGGTGTGAGCTCAATTCAAAACCACTTGGTTTGACTCAAGTGCCAGAAACCACTTAGTGACCTGGGGATTCCACTTTAGGAACTAACTTTACTCCCACTACAATACATTAAAATGGTATTTACCAGGGGTAGGAGGGAGATGGGATTAATGTATCAAGGGCACAAACTTGCAACAAGTAGTAAATAAGCAGTAGTGATGAATACAGGCATGAATGAAGGTGATAATATTGTACTATAATTATGTAATGGGATAAATACATATAACGTGGTCAATATCAAAATTATGTAATATTGCTACAACGGGCAATCGTATTACAATATATATATATAGCAAAGTAACACATTGTGCACTTTCAATTTACACAGCATTATATGTCAAATATATTCCATAAAAGCAAGAGGCTCTAGGGTGTTCAACGTATGTACTGTCACGGTCGGCGTGGTTCACTCACCCCTCCCCTCCGTTTCATCCCCTCCATTTCTCTGTCGGTGTCTGGCTACTGCCCCCACTACCACCGATTTCACTCCGTCCTCTCTTTTCTCCTTTTCTCCCTTTCTCTCTCCATCTGTCACTCTCCTGCTAGATCATCAAGAACTCTCCCCAGCCATCCCCAACTGTGGGCAGAGAGCCACCTCCCTCCCCGTCTCTCCAAGCTCTTCCTGGCCTCAAAGATTTTAAATCTCGTGAAGAGAGGACCAATGGTTGTTTTAACCAGTTTCTGACCTGCCTGGGAGTTATGAGTCAGTCTGCAAGTATTTCCTAAGTCTCCACTGGGTGCCAGTTACTGCCCCAGGCACTGGAACAGACAGAGTGCTAGTCCTCAAGCCATTTCTATTCCAATGCAGAAGACAGAACATAAACATGTAACATGCAGAGAGTGAATAACGTAATTTTACATGGTTCCCCATTATTTCCTGGTTGCGGAGTGTTACTTACCAGTACCTAAAAACACTTGACAAAATCTGCCTATGCACCAATAAACCAAATTTGACAGTTCCCCAGTGGTAACAACATTTGCCTTTCCCTTGAAAGGTCCTCCTGCAGCACCCCTTGGGCCTTCTGGGGAGGTGGATAGGTGTTAAGAGACAAATAATGAGGTCCCCTGAGACTCTGGGCCTCCTGAACTAAGGAGACAACTGGGACTCTGTGCCTCCTGGACTAAGAATTTCTGTTCTCCCACCCTCTTCTCTAAGGGTTTTAAGTAGAAGAAAAGAGGTTACAGGCAGTCCTTACATGCTGTGCCTATGACCCTGATTCTAGGTGTCAGGTGTTCCTTCAAGCCCTTTTAGAAATAAGGTCACCTACAAGGTGCCAGGCAGTGGGCCAGGAGTGGGGACAGGGACACCACCCTAGAACTCACAGTCAAGGAGGGAGGACATGTATATAAAGAGTTGATAAGGTGAGGCATATATGAATAGTGAAATTATGCTATAGAAGTACAGAGCATAGGCACAAACCCCAGTTTAGAATAAGGGGTTTCTTGTGGAGCAGATTTGCTCTGAGGTGAGTAGGAAAGGATGGACAGGCTGAGGTGGCAATCATGGCCTCCTGACAGCACATTGTCACTTCCTATACATCCCCTCCATTGAATAATCCCTTTAGAGTTGGCCCACACTCCAGAACCAGCCACGACCCTTCCCAGAGCTACACAGATCTCTTACCCTCTCCACTGTCACCTCAATGTTGACCCTGTTACCCCCTTTTCCTGCAGGTGTCCCTGGGTCGGTCCAATGAGTTGGGATGACCCCTCTCATGGCTGCATGGGCATGGAGAAGAATGCAAAGCCAGTCCTCTCCACTTTGCCTTGTAAGGCCTTACAACTTCTTTCTTGTGCTGGGGAGAGTTTCTTCTTGTGTATGCCTTTCCCTGGGATAGTGCAGCGGTCTGTGCCCCTGGCACCACCAGTTCACATTTTCTGGCTCAGAGCATCTCACTGAGCTGTGAAGACCTCACAAGTATGGAGAAAAAGGCTGGTGATGGCTCCTGCCTACACAGAGCAATGTCTTGAATCAAAAGTAAATCAGAAACTCTGGCTCTCAACCTCCATAAATAGTTCTTAATCATTGAAAACTGGAAGGACAATCTAATCCATTACTCTGTAGCAGAATGTGAAAATGTGAGATTAGTAGTGTCAGGAACAGAGGGAGAGGCAGTAGCAGCTTATTTCTACATTTCTCTATGTTGTCAGATCACAAAACCAAAAATGAGAGCTATTTGTGGACCTAGCACCCAAATGCTAGTGCTTGGGCCATGTTTCAAGGGAAAGGGAAGTAATACATGGGCTAAAGCCTAGAACACTCACAAACATTTAAATTTTATTCAGGAGTCTTTAACTCACACCTTCTATCACACTAGGCTTTGCCTTGGAATTTATACTGCGTGTGTGTTGTGTATGAGTGTGTTGTGTGCATGCATGCTTGTGTGTAAACTTGTATGTATGTGCATTTGAGTGTGTGTATATGCATATGTGTATATCTCTGTGTGAGTGTGTGTTTTTCTAGCTGCTAGTGGGATTGAGGATTGCCTGATTTTACCTGCTGTGATTAACTTTTTATTAATTTGGCTGGATCACAGTACCCTGATATTTTGTTAAACATTATTTTTAGATACTTCTGGGAAGATATTTTCTAGGTGGTATTAATATTTAACTCAGCATTTTTTTTTCTCCTTAAGGACAGCTTAGGATGAGTCAGATGTTCCGTGTGTGTGACAGTGCATGGCCATGCCCTCAGGCTCCACCAGGGCAGTTTACCTGAGGGTGGAGACCCAAGGTGAAGGATCATGATGGGGGTGGACTCTTGGAGACTGGGCTGTAGCATCCAATTTCTTTCAGCCCTCCATCCCCCATGCTTCTTTAATGCCACAACCAAGGTTCCTTCATTTTTTATTTGTAAAAATGTTTAATTGAAGCATAGTTGATAATTATATTAGTTTCAGGTGTACAACATAGTAATTCAACAATTTTATGCATGACACATGGTTCAGCATAATAAGTATAGGATCATCTGTCACCACACAAAGTTAATAAATTAGCAACTACATTCCCTGTGCCAAATTCTTCATCCCCATGACTTCTTAATTTTATAACTGAAAGTTTGTGCCTCTTAATCCCCTTCACCTATTTTGCCCATCCCCCTACACCATCCCCTACAGTAACCACTAATTTGTTCTCTATATTTATAAGTTCCTTTCTCCTTTTTTGTTGTTTTTGTTTGTTTTTTAGATTCTACATATAAGTGAAATTATATGGTTTTTGCCTTTCTTTGTCTGACCTATTTCATTTAGCAGAATACCCTCTAGGTCCATCCATGTTGTCCCAAATGGCAAAAATCTCATTCTTTTAATGGATGAGTAATATTCCATTGTGTATATATACCAATACCACATCTTCTTTATCCATTCCCAAGGTTCCCTTTAAGTCCTATGCCAAGCTCCTCCCTCTCCACCTTATATTTTGGGCAGATGTGTTAGTCAGGAGTGTCTAGAGAAACAGAACCAATGGGATGGGCATATATACATTTTTTGAGAAATTGGCCCATGTGACTTTGAAGGCTTGGCAAGTCCAAAATCTCCAGACAGGCTGTAGAGTAGATGGGCAGGATGGAGACCTAGGTAAGAGATGCACTTCAAGTTCAAAGGCAGTCTGCAAGGATGTGGAGAAATGGGAACCCTCCTGCACTGTTGGTGGGAATGCAAACTGGTGCAGCCGCTCTGGAAAACAGTGTGGAGGTCCCTCAAAAAATTAAAAATAGAGCTACCCTATGACCCAGAATAGCAATACTAGGAATTTACCCAAGGGATACAGGAGTGCTAATGCACTGGGGCACATGAACCCCAGTGTTTATAGCAGTGCTTTCAACAATAGCCAAATTATGGAAAGAGCCTAAATGTTCATCAACTGATGAATGTATTAGGAAGATGTGGTTTATATAATTCAATGGAACACTACTTGGCAATGAGAAAGAATGAAATCATGCCATGTGCAGCAATGTGGGTGGAACTGGAAGGTATTATGCTGAGTGAAATAAGTCAGTCAGAGAAGGACAGATACCGTATGTTTTCACTCATATGTGTATTTGAGAAACTGAACAGAAGACCATGGGGGAAGGGGGGGAATAGATACAGAGAGGGAGGGAGGCAAACCACAAGAGACTATTAAATACAGAGAACAAACTAAGGGTGGATGGGGGGATGGGGAAGAGGAAAAATGGGTGATGGGCATTGAGGAGGGCACTTGTTGGGATGAACACTGAGTGTTGTGTGTAAGCCAGTTTGACAATAAATTATATTCATAAAAACAAAACAAAACAAAACAGAGGCAGTCTGCTGACAGATTCCCTTAGAGGAGGTGAGTCTCAGGCCTTCAGTTGATAGGATGAGGCCCACCCACGTTATGGAATCTGATCTGTTTTACTCTATAGAATGATTTTCTTTGAGTGAGAAATTTGGAAACCATTAACTATAACATAACATACTTCAGGTAAGAAAAGTATTTGCTACAAATGTTAAGTGACTTTCTCAAAGTCCCAGAGGGAGGATGTGGAAAAGTTAGGACAAACTGGACAGTGAAAATTCCCATTTTCAATCTAATCTTCCTTCATTTTCCTTGGTTTGGATGACATTACAGGCTAAACAAGAAAGTAGGCTTGGGTGGAACCCCTAAGTTAAAAAAAAAACACTAAGATTGAGTACTAATATTCCTATATTCTAGGATTTGGATGTTTACCTGAAAGATGACACTTACTTACAGCTAGCTTGCTTTGGAGAGGTTATAATACCCCCTCAAACATCACCACAGAGTGAGCTAAGCAGGAGAGGATGTGGAGAACAAGATAATAGGGAAGAGATAAAGGGTTAGATACTGGCCACAGAAAGAGGCCTGTCCTGAGGTCAGACCCTTGACTTTGTTCAAGTTCAGAAACTATGTGAGCAGAAGGAGCCCTGGAGACACAGAGAGCAGCCTCCTTCCTCAACAGAATGATGTTTAAAACATCCAAAAGTCACTGGATGGAGAAGCCTTCCTCTGTTATCAACCCCATGGAGGACATATTTGCTCATGTCTAAGGTGTGTTGCTCTGACATCACTGCTGGAAATTTCCACATACACATATCTTTCACGTAGGGTGGCCTTTCAGGTGTTCAAGACAGGAAGCTCTCGTGTCCCGCCTCACCCCAAAGAATCTATACTTCCCTACCCCAGGCTGAGCATGACCTCTTACTGCCCCCACACACCACGACACAATTTCTGGGTTTTTTCTCCTTGTCTTCTTCGTTTGGACTAGCAGTAAATATTCGCAGTGTGCTCACCTCTCTATCAAATTTTATCTCTCTAATTCCTACAATCTTGGGTTGTGGTCATTGTTTATCCCATTTTAAGAGGAAGCTTGAGTAAAAATAAAGGTAGTTCGTTTGTTCCTTTTCACATAGCTAGTGGGTGACAACAAGGGGTCAACAGCCAAGTCTCTCTGACCTAAGTCCCCAGCTTCTTGGCCCTACACTTGGCTGTGTCACTGATGCTAGACTTGCTGGCCTCCTCCCCTAAACTGGGCACTGCTCAGATGGCAGAGCCCCAGGAGTGTCATCGAACAAGAATGGTCACCTCAGGGTGGAAAGAGAGTCTGATCACAGAAAAACTTTCCTACAGTCCCAAAGTATTTTCTTATTTGGCAGCTGCTACCCAGGCTGGGTTCTGTGTCACATAGCAGATATGCCAATACTTTTGATGGGAAGGTTGCCCCTGAGGATACAGCTGTGATGGTTTCATTGAGAAAGTACCAATGGCAAAAGAAAACAAACAAAACAAAAAAGTATTTCTTCCTTCTTACAGACTCTCTTCAATCAAGAAAGATGTCTTTTCAGCAATAGCAACAATGAAAAATCCCTTGCCAGATCCCTCCCCAGGTCCCTGTGCCCTGCCCTCCCCAGGTCCTATGCCCTGCCCTCCAATCAGCAGAAGTGCCCCCTCTGCAGCCTCTTCCGTGCCAAGAATGCCTGTCAAACAGAAATGACTCTTATGAAGCTACCCTCCTCAACCCAGTCATGAAGCAGGTGGATTTCCTCTCACCATAGATTCAATTTTCACCCAACAACATTGCTGGGAGGCTCATCAGCCTTGCTGGATGACACAGTCACAGTGAGCAAATGGCAGATGTTTGCACAGCTCCTGCCATGAGGCGAAACTGGTATCTCCTTCTGCTACTACTGCTCATGTTGAAAATAAGCCTGTTGTCATTAATTAGGCCTTACAGCGTTCCAAATCAGACCAATATTCCCCACACAGGTACCCCATAAGAAAAAACATTTTCCTGTCCCTGCATAAGAGATTTTAGATGAAAACACTATAGATGTTTGACAAAAGGCCCTTCTAATGAGCCTTGCAGACCCAAAACATAGACTTAAAGGGGTTAAAAACATAAGAATTGCATTTAAGTCTGACCTGGAGGAAAGGAGCCTAAATTGGAGATAAAAAATAGAAGACAAGGTCAGAACATAGTCCCTTCCCAAGGTCCACATTCTACAAATATCCTCCCTTATACTGACTTCAATTATGAGGATGGATAAGAAAATGGGAACCCAGGTCCAAGGCCAACACACATAGGGCCCCCATTGTGCTTGCATCAAAGAAAGGGCTTTCTCAAGCAACTTGTTAACAAACATTCTTTCTCTTGTAGTTTATGAGCCAATCAAAATAACTCCTAGCCTATCTGTATACAACTTAACCTATGTTTTAATCTTAGCTTTACTAACTTAAATAATATGTATGTTATCCTGTTTTTTACTAAAAACATCCTGTTATATTCTTGGTTATAAAATTTACTCGACTTCACTGTAAGTACATTACATGACTTGGTTGTAACTTGTTAATTAAAAAAAAAGTCATAATTATTGGCAAAAAACCAACCCATACAAAATAAGATAGGTTTGTTACTTTCTTAATCTGGGGGACT
>CM053570.1:207500-260120 GCA_028646485.1 Cryptoprocta ferox
AAGAGTCAACAGGTGCCATCAAGCAGCCCTAGTCCTGTTAATTAGCATAGCAGCAGAGGCAGCTAACCTGGAAATCAGCTTTTGACCATGCTTTACCATAAACTCTGAGCCCCTGTGCAGTCATGCCACTGGTTTTCTGGGACAAACCAGCACCAGCCACAGTGCAGTGAGACCCTCCCCCAGATCAGTGTGGGTTCTTGTTGTGGTCCTAAAATTTAGACTTTCGAAACCCAGATGCATGCCTGAGATAAAACACAGGAGTACTGAGCCACAGTCATTGCAGATAACATGGACATAGACAAGGTGAAAGTAGGATTCTGATAGAATCCTGGGACACAAGAAAGGAGATAGTTTCTCTTCTATGGGAGCTCCTGAACAGAGACAGGCATGAAATCCCCTTTCTGGGGACAAGGCGGGGGAGGGGGATGATATCACCTACCCCTGCCCATCAGCATGAACAGACTTCAATGAGCAACACAGCACCCCCTAATGGAGGCTGGAGTCCCACCCCACTGCACCCTGAAAGTACATCTTTACTAAGGCAAGTCACCTGAGAACCAGTGCAGCAGGCTCCTCCCCTAGAAGACAAGCCCCAAGTCTACTGATCATAGACTGCTACAAAGCTTCAGCTGTAGGAGAAATAGGATCTAGACTCTTTTAACAAGCAGACCAAAACATACCTTGTTAAAATGCCACATGCTGGATAAGGTCCAAACATCCCCCATTGCAGGCTAGGAGAAATTCTTCAGAGTACTGATCTCAGGGAAAGAACAGACAAAACATAACAGCAGAGTGCACACTCTGAAACATTCCTGAAACCCAAGGCCCTGGACAGTATAGGACCTCTCCTTTTTATTTTTATTTTTTGTGTTTTTAGTTTTTATAGACAAATAGCATGGGTAGGGGAGGGGCATAGGGAGAGGGAGAAAGAGAATCCCAAGTAGGCTCCATGCTCAGCCTTGAGCCTGATGTGGGGCTTGATCCAATGATACTGGGATCATGACCTGAGCTGAAATCAAGAGTCCAATGCTCAAATGACTGAGCTTCCCAGGCGGCCCATAGGACCTTTCTTAATGAAGCCATTACTCTCAGGAGCAGGAAATATAACAGGCTTTTCTAACATACAAAAATACAGTGACCTAGACAAAATGTAAGATGGAGGAATTCTCCTCAAAAGAAAGTACATGAAGAGGTCATGGCCATGGTCATTATGGATATAATAAAAACAGGTATAAGTAATTTGCCTGAATCAGGATTTAAAACAATAATCATAAGGATACTAGCTGGACTTGAGAAAAACATAGAAAATACTAGAGAATCTCTTACTGTAGATATAAAGGAACTAAAAACTAGTTAGGCTGAAATAAAAAATGTAACTGAGATGCAAAACTGACTGAATGTAATGAAAATAACGATGGATGAAGCAGATGATTGAATAAATGATATAGAAGACAAAATTATGGAAAATAAATGAAGCTGAAAAGAAGAGGAAAAGAAAAGTATTGAATCATGAAAGTAGATGTAGGGAACTCAGTGACTCATAAAACATAACAACTTTTGTATCATAGGAGTCCCAGAAGAAGAGAGGGAAAAAGGGACAGAAAGTTTATTTGAGTAAATTATGGCTGAAAACTTCCATAATCTGGGGAAGGAAACAGACATCAAAATCCAGAAGGCACAGAGAACTCCTATTAAATTCAATAAAAGCTGGCCAACTCCAAGACATATCTTTATGCTCTAACTTGCACATTTAAAACTAGTCATTCTGGGATTTTTTATGTATGATGTGAGATATAAAACAAAATATATTTTCCTCCATATGAATAGTCAACTGACCCACATCATTCATTAAAATACTGTTCTTACCCACACACTTCACTGTCATATTTATAATAAATCAAGTGACCATATGTGTTTTCATCAATTTCTAGATTCTATTTGGTTACCATGGTCACTTTGTCTTTCCTTGTGCTCCTATCATGTTAATGAACGTTAATTACTAAAATAATTATTGATATGTAGCATTGTAAATCATCCATCCATGTTCTTTTTCAAAAATGCTTTGCTAATTCTTGGTCTATGAATTTCCATATATTGTAGAAACAAGTTGTCAGTTCACACTCATATACACACATTTGTTTGACTTTTAACTAAAATGTCCATTGTATCCATAGATTTAATTGAGATTCAACATCATTACAGTATGGAGTCTTTGAATTCATTAGCTTGTTAATAACTTTTAAAATATCTCTCAATTATAGCTTGAAGTTTTCAGTAAAGTGGTGTTCCATATCTTTCATTGGATTTTTTCATAAATATTTGATATCTTTACTGTTATTATAAATAGTATCTGTCATTAAGTTTCAGTTTTTAATTGTTAGTATTGTAGAAGAGAAAATTTCTTCTTATGCCATTTATGTCTTTCCAGCTGGACTAAGAATTGAATCAACATGAAGCAGGTTAACAGGCGAAAAAGTCAAAGTTTTATTAAGAGCACACAGAGGCCCAGGAATGAAATTGAGACCCAAAGAAGTGACCAAGGCTGGCTGTTTTTATACCTTTTAGACACAGAGACAATAAATCTGTGAGACATTGACAGAACAAAGAAAACTTAACTGTGGGAGCTTCAATTAGTAAGGGATTCTAAACAAAGTTTGGGCTGGGGTGGTAAATTAATAAAAAGTAAAAAATGTTATTTATACTGCCTTCTCTGCTCTAAATTTCCCACCTTTGGTGATAAGGGTGTCTTTTTCTTTCCTGCTGTAGGGAGGGCACCTTTTGCATGGGAGATGTATTCTTTCTCTTAGCGGGATAGGGGAGGGTCTGAATGTCCTTATTGCATAGGCTGTCTCTTAAGTGACTTTTAGTTAAAATAATCACTATGCCCGAGAGGCACATTTTGGGGGTGGTCTTCCCTTGGCCCCTACAGTATATAGACAGAATTTATTTTTATATAATTGGCCACTTGTATATCATGATGGATTCATTTATTATTTCTAATTGATTTCATTGTAGATTATTTTGAATGTTCTACCTGCACCATTAGGTGATCTGTGAATAACAATACTTTTATCAGTTCCTTTCCAATCCTTATATCTTTTCTTCTTGATGTTTGTTTATTTGACTATTTATTTTGCCTATTGCACTGGCCAGAATTTCTAGTCAATGTTGAAGAAGTTGTGATATTGGGTATTTTGCCTCATTCTTAAGCTCAGAGGGAAAATGTTAGTCATTTCACAGTTGCATAGGGCTTATTAAACAGATATTCTTCATCAGATTAAACATTGCTCCTTCTATCCCTAGTTTCCTAAGAGGTTTATAAAAATCATTCATGATGTTCAATTTTGTCAAATGTCTTTCTGAATCTACTGAGATGAATTTTCTTCTTTTATTCTGTTAATGTGGTGAATTATACGGATTGATTTTCAAACATTGAACCAAACTCATGTTCTTGAAATAACCCAATTTGGCTATATTATCCTTTTTATATATTGTTGGATATTACTTACTAATATTTGCTTAAAACTTTTTTCTATCTCTTCTAATTTTTCTTTCTTATAATGTCCCTATCAGTTTTGAATTTATTGTGAAGTATTTTTGGTTTTTCTATTTCCTGTAAAACAAAGTGAGATTGATATTATTTGTTAAATGTCTGAAAGAATTTTGTTTTGAAGTTATCTGACCCTGGTAGTTTCTTTTAATTTAATTAGAGTTTTAATTTCTTAAAAGCTATATAACTATTAGAATTTTATATTTCTTCTTGATTACTTTTAGTAAGTTGTGATGTTATAAGAATTTGTTGATTTTCTCTACATTTAAATTTTTTTAAGTTCATTTATTTTGAGAAAGACAGAGAGGGAGAGAGCGGGCGAGGGGGAGAGAGAGAGAGGGAGAGAGAGAAAGAGAGAGAGAGAGAGAGAGAGAGAGAGAGAGAAGAGAGAGAAGAGAGAATCCCAAGCAGGCTGTCAACACAGATCCCTCAGGCTTGAACTCATGAACCATTAGATCATCACCTGAGCTGAAACCAAGAGTTGGACACTTAACCAACTAAGTTGCCCAGCTGTCCCTGATTTTCTATACATTTTAAATTTATTTAATATAATTCCTTGTAACAGGGTTGGCAAACTTCCTATAAAAGAGCAGCTAGACAATGTTTTATGTTTTGAGGCAGTCTGGTCTCTGTTGCAACTATTCAACAAAGCAGTCATAGACAATATATAAATGACTGGGTGTGGCTATCTTCCAATATAATTTTACTTACAAAAATAGTTTTTTAAGTTTTAAAAACCAGGTAGCAGGCTAGATTCAGCCAATGGATTATACGATATCTTCTTATATTTTTAATGTCTGTTTTCCTTTTCATTTCCAACATTAGCAATGTGTGCTTTCTTCTGTTTTTGCTGATTAGTTTTCATAGAAGTCTGTCAATTAGGCAAGGCTTTTCAAAGAACTGATTTGTATCTTTGTTAATATTCTCTGTTATTTCTACTTTGCTGGGGTTTAACCTACTGCTTGCTCCATTACTAGCCTCAGAAGATGCTGTACAAGTTTAGGTTATTGATTTTCCTGCTTTGTCTGTCTAAATTATACATATATGGCTAAAATTAGCTGTATTTAATAAATTTTGATGTATTTTAATTTTGCTATTGTTCAGCTACAATTAAAAAAATAAATTCCACTGTGATTCCTTCTTTGACTCAAGAGATACTCAGAAGTATATTGCCACACTTCCAAGCAATTGAGGATTTTCTAGTTATATATATATTTTTAAATTTGCAGCTTTATTCTAAGTGGTTATATAACATTCTGAATGATTCAAACTTTAACATTTGAGACTTGGTTTATACCAGCCATGTGGTCATTAAAAAAAAGTTCTACATGCATTAAATTTTTTTTAATGTTTATTTATTTTTTGAGGGGGGAGGGGCAGAGAGAGAGGGAGACACAGAATCTGAATTAGGCTCCAGCCTCTGAGCTGTCAGCACAGAGTCCGACAGGGGGCTCAAACTAATGAACCTTGAGATCATGACTGAGCCTCCCAGCTGCTCCTATATACATTTTAAAAGAATGTGTCTTCTTTAAATGTGTGTGTGTGTGATATTCTTGTCCTGTCAATAAGGCCAAGTATGCTAGTTATGATTTTCAAATCCTTTCTATCCTTACTGATTTTAGCCTATTTATCCTATCAGTTATTGCAAAAGATATGTTAAGGTTCTCCCACTATGATTGGGGATTTGTCTATTTCCTCTTTTATTCCTGTCAATTTTCACTTACATATTTTAAGTTATGTTATATGGTTCATGTCAATTTAGAATTGTTATATTTCCTGATAGATTGACATTGTCTAATTTTTGAAATATCTTTTTTTATTATCTGAGGTAAGCAGTTTTTATGTCTAGAAAATGTCATGCCTCTTTTGCTAGGCTGTTAGTATGGAGACTGTATATTGACTAAGGACGTGAGGTGAATTAGGGATTTGTTATTGCTATGGTTATGTCTGTGCACCACAGGTTTCAAATCTTCTCGTATTATCTTGTTCTTAGGGTGGTGGCTGGCATGCTGGGGGGATTTCTTAATTTTTCTACTCCACGCTTGGCTTTGGGTCTTCCTGGTGCATCTATGCCACAGAGTTGGGTCTTTTTCTTAGCTCTTATCTTCTCTAGTGAAGATGACTACTAGGTGTTTCTTGGTGGGGCACAAGAGCATTGTCTATTGTCTTGGTTCCTTCTCAGTCTCAGGTAGGCCTCAGGCACCTGTGTCTTGAGTATAGGGCTTTCTTAGTGATCCTGTATCTCCTTCTTGCGGCAGCCAGCCAAACTCTTCCTGGTATTGATGGTGGCTCTTATGTGAGAAAGAATTCCAGCCCTCATCTAGTGTACTGAGAGTATCTCTAATAATGGTGATGATAATAATAATGAAGATGATGATACTTCAAATGATATTGGTATAGGAATGTGGGACCAAGACTTTTCTTCAGTCTCCCTTAGGGGTAGAGGACTTTTTCCTTCTACTTTTTCCATCAGCCTTAAAGGGTATTTATGTGTACACTGAGGGCAACAGAATTGCTTCCCATGGAGAAGAAGGGTTTTAGTGGGGTTTTGTGTGTTTACAGTCATGGCTGCTTCCCTCCCTTATGTTAACACCACTGAGGGAGGCATTCTCTGCTCTATCCACTTCCCTGTTGCCAGCATTTCTCACAAGAACATAATGGATAAATGAGGAGAAGGACATTCAAGTGGGTGCAAAGTCCCCTGTTTCTGTGATATTTGGGGCCTCCATAGTGTCATGTTGCCCTTACTCAAGCTTGGGTAATTTGGTAGGAACTGTTATTGAGTTCTTCTTGTTCAATATATGGCCTCTAATATCCTTCTCAGAGATCTAACTCAGATGAGCTAAGTTTCTGCACCCTCAGTGAAACTGAAACTTCTCTCCCTCTCTGATATCCTTTTATATCTTCTCTCTTGCCTCCTTTTTCATTGATTGTTTTTATTATTCCCCCTTCTCAATTGTTTTTTAGGATTTTTAAAATAATTATTTTTTAAAAAGTGCTCTAGAAATTATAACAAACATCCTTGGCTTATAGTCTAATAAACATTAGTACTTATACTCTGTGAATACTGTGAACCTTAGAATGCTTTATGTTTGCTAATTTAACCCTGGGCTCTTGACTTATTATTGTCATGCAATTTAATATAAATTTTAAACCTTACACATCATTTTTATTAACACACTGTAAATATTTATTTACGTTTATCCACAACTAGATTCCATTGCTCTGTATTTCTCTCTCTCTACTAGGACGAGTTTCCCCTCACATTTCTATTTGGGCCCAGCCTGGAGGGGCTGTTGTGCTGGAGAAGTTTATTTTTGGCTTCTATTAGCTTACTGAGCTGGCTATTCATGAATCCACCATGGGCATCCCCCTCCCCAGGCAGCTGGCCATGAGATGCTCCCCATTAGGCAAGGAGGAGGTGTTGGTGAACAGCAGGTTTCTGGCACCAACAGTGACTAGGCTGCTGTATCAGCCATCTGTAAGCTCTTCACTGGATAGCAGCCACTCTTGCGGTTGACTCAGTGCCCCAGGACCAGGTATGCCTTTTGCTCTGAGGCGTTTGGGCACTAAACTTGAAGAAATGTCAGCATCTTCACTGTCACGCATGGCATCCACTTTTGGGAGGTGTGTCCCCATCCAGCTTTAGGTGAATGATTCACAAATTCTAAATGGAAATCAGGCCTTCCTTTAAGAAATTATGTTTTGGGTGTGTTATAGGATACAAGGAGTCATTTTCTGTTAGGGAAAGTCCCTCAGCGTGTCCAAGAGTCTATGCCCCAATGATTATGGACTCAATTATGATGCTATGGTTTGCAGATTCCTGTTCTTCAGCTCTTGAGGGTGGCAGCTTTATTCCTGGCAGTCATGGCCAATACTGATTTCATGTAAAACTCTATATTTCCTGGCATGGGATGGGTGTCAGTTACTTTCTTTCCTGAGTGGGAGCTTAGATGGTTTAGGGTTTCTACCCTGCCTAGAGTTCACCTGGAGAGCAAGGGGGATGGGTGTTCCTTCTTTGCACTGTTATGCTCATATTTCTTCTCCTTTTGGAACACTACATTCTAGAAGATTTTTTTGATGATCTTACTAGATCAAGTAAATTCCAATAGGGTTACTTCTGAGTTTGGAGAAAGAAAAATAGATTACATCACTTATGAATGAATTAATTCACTAAACCTTTATTCAGCATGTACTAAATGCCAGACTAAATTCTAGATCATGTGGATATATCAGTTAAAGATGAGCAAGTTCTCAGCTCTGTCCTCTTGGAGAGTACATTGGTGGTGGTGGTACAGTGTCTTTGTATTTGACTGTTGGAGTATATAAAGAGAAAATAGATATTCAACAAGTAGATAATATTAAACATGAAATCCTTAGCTTTGAGGGATATATAGTCTAAGTTTGGAAAGAGAAAGCATACGCCAGTCTTGCATGCATTAGACCTCTTTGTTGTGTTATATCTGTTCCTCTTATAAATCCATACTCAGTCATGTATGTGTCTGTGTGTGAATGTAAAATATCATCTTACACTTTTCTTAGGTTTTGTGCAGGTTGGACCTTGTTTTATTCCTGGAGTTTAGAAATCATCCAGGACGTGAGATATGCACAAGGTGTCCTGAGATTCAGCGATAAGGTAGCCCCCAGTTTGCACTTATTTTTTTAAAGTTTATGTATTTTGAGAAAGAGAGAGAAAAAAACATGAGCAGGGGAGGGGCAGAGATAGACAGAGAGGGAGAATCCCAAGCAGTCTCCATGCTCATGAACCATGAGATTATGACCTTAGCAGAAATTAAGAGTCTGATGCTTAACAGACTGAGCCACCCAGGTGCCCCCCTCCCTTTTGCACTTTCTTAAATAAGCTAAGGATCCTAAACTATCCACAGCAAAAATGGGACAGCCTTGGTGACTGAAAGCATAAGGAGGAAAAGCAACAGTGGTGTATTCTGGGCCAGAATAAGATAGAAAACTGCAGTGGTTTTTCTGTGGTGGGTAAGTTTCTCAGTAAGTAGGAATTACATTATTTTGGAAGGACCTGAGGATATATTAGGAAGGTTTTCCCCAAACTTTCCTGAGTTTCATATCACTTTTCTTATTTTTGTATATTGCCAGCATTATTACATACTTGATAGTTTTCATTAAAACTGTCTTCAAATCAATACACTTTAAAAACTTACAGTAATTCAGTTGTATTATACATTACATGACAAGTTTTAAATTTACCTTAAGAATTATTCAAATTTAGGGGCACTTGGGTGACTCAGTTTTTGAGCATCTGACTTAGGCTCCGGTCATGATTCATGGCTCATAAGTTGGAGTCCCCCATCGGGCTCTGTGCTGATAGCTCAGAGCCTGGAGCCTGCTTGGGATTCTGTGTTTCCGTCTCTCCCTGCCCCTCCCCTGTTCATGCTCTGTCTCTCTTTCAAAAATAAATAAATAAATAAATAAAAATTTTTAAAGAATTTTTCAAATTTAGATTAAGATAGATAAGCATTAAGATGTAAAACTGTTTGCCATGTAGGGTTATCTTCTGTAATAAGTCACACTATTGCAACTGTTGGGAAATACTGCTAGAGGAATTAGTGCTTATAAATGGAACTTTGCCTTCCTGAGAGATTCTTCCCTTTCCAAAACGTTCATCCTCTTCTTTGATCCTTCTTTATAAGGTAACTCTCCCAGCATGGAGTAGAAATGAAAGGCTGGGAAATGTACATTTCAAGTGGACACAGGAAGAGAGATGCGTTGGTTCTTGTTACTCTTCCAAGATTAAATGCAGGCTGAGGCCATGGGAATAGGGTCAGGGATAGTAGGACCTATTGGACCTACAGGGATGAAGGAGACCTGTTGGGGGGTCCTGGCTCCCTCCACCCATGCTGCACCAAGAGCACTGTCTTGGATAGCCCACATTGTCATCAACCTTGGCCTTTCCAGTAGTCTGTAGCTGTTGAAGGTCTTCTTAAAAATAACATATTCATGCTTCTGTAAGTAGTTACTCAGTATTTAAAAAATTTCTCTATAGTAAGTATTAACAGTGAAATCATTAAAGTTACTAAAAAGAAACTGTCATTAGTAATCATTCTAGAGAAGAGTAAGGATGGAGCAAGCTGAGGAGTTGGGATGCCACTCTGCAGAAGTCCTGGGGAGAGATGGTCTTCCTGGGAAAAGATTGCAGACAGCATCACTAAAGGAACATGAAAAATAAGCTATATCTGATGTCTCATAGCAAGAAAAGAGACCTGAGAGGCTGTGTCAAAGAAAGGTTCAATGTGATCTCACCCTAGAGCTCTTGTCCACTCAGCCATATTGCCAAGAGTATATGAAAAAGTAGGACAAGAAATAGGTTATAATAAGTCTTCTTGAAGAATATGAACACTAGGAACAGCATTGAATGTCGCAAAAATTGGTAACAATAATTTAGCAATAATGAAAGTCTAAATGTTCTCTATTGAATGGTAGTTAATAATAACAACTGAATTATGAATAACTGGATATAAATATTTCCTGAACTTATTCCTGGTTTCCTTGCCAACTACACTGTCATTATTTAAACACATAAATTAATTAAACAAACAAGTGTTTAGTACTTTAACAGCTGACTAAAAAGGTTATTTAAGGATTGGATTTTTCAGAGATGGGACACCGGGTTAAAATGTTTATCCTTCAAATATTGAAGAAATCAAAGGTGATCATTTGGGATTAATTTTACAGGAAGAAGTAGTGCATAACAGGATGGTGCCAGCCCTGGATTGGGGCTTAGAGACCTGAAAGGCAGAAGGTCTTAGGATTCTGGCAAATCCCAAATAGCCACAGTGGTGAAGCTTTATTAAAACTACACTGTGAAGCTCAGAATACTTCTGTGTCCTATTTAGAGGAAGGCAGCATTTGAAAATATGGTACTGGTAGTCACTGTTGGGGGTGTTCATATGTCTCTAATTGTAAATAAAGCTGAAGGAGAATATTTACACATAAACTCATTAGTGATCATTACATGAGCACTGAAACTAAAGGGGAGCAGTTGAGGAGGAATGGGCTGCATGTATGACTTGGACAGCTGTCTCTGGTGGACTAGGTATCCAATTATATAGGCAAAGACACTTAAAAACAGTGGCCAGGCTTACGATACAGATAATCTGAGATGTTGAAGGGGTGCCAACCCCCTACATTCAAGCATTCCTTTGGCTTTAAATCAGAGAACTCTGCAATCTTCAAACTGAGATAAAGCCCTGAAAGTTTCTGGTAAGGCAGGGCCCTAGTTAAGAAGGGTTCAGGTGAATTGCATTTGAGTGGTGCTGTACGTGAACCTGCCCAGGCTTGGGCTGTTCTGTTTTCAGACTAGGGCTCTCTGCAAGATGGCCACCATCTCAGCTCCCCAGCAGCTTTGGGGAATCTGGAGAGTCTGATTGGTGGGATACAGGGGAGGGGTCATCTCTTGCTTTAGGTACTTCAAAGTGTTTGATTTAATCTGGAGGTCCTAACTGTGTTGATCTGTTTAACGTCATTTGGTCAATGGAAATGGCAGATGGTGATAGGTTATTTTTGTCTGTTTTTTTTTTTTTAATTTTTAGAGAATTGCATTAAAGTTCACAGGAGAAAATAAATGTATGGGAATTAAAATGAATGAGAGACTCTCTTTTCTCCTGGTCATTTAAAGAGTATCTAGAAATGTGACTTCAAAAAATTGGGATACTTCTTGTACCAAGGAGACACATGGAGTTGACATTGCCCTCTTTTAGGACAGCTCTCATTTCAGTAGACCCTTCTTTCACCTGTGCTCAATGGCAACTCTTAAGGAAAAGCTGCACCAGTTGCAGAGGAAGAGACAACTGTCCCAAACGAAGAGATGGTCATCAAGGGATACTCCTACAGTCAGAGAGGCCCAAGCTCATGCAATTATCCTTTTGATTTTCAAGGGTCTGCTTTGATTTCTTAACACCTTCTTTATGATGGTCTAGATTACACACTCTTCTCCCTAGACATAGCAGTCCTGAGAGCCACTTGCTATATTCCCCTCAAGATTCCTGAACTATGCTCATTTCCAAGTGCCCACCTGTGTTGTGCCAGCAGAAAGGACTTTCTATGTAGAAACCTTCATCATGCCAGAAAAAAAAGGCCCATCCACGATCACTTTCAGTCCCCAGACACATTCAGGGCTATGAAACAAGAACAAATATTTTATCACAATCTATGTGTTCTGAGTTTTACTAGCATATCTTTTTTTTTTAATCCTTGCCAATCTTCATATCTTCTCTGCCTGGAACAACGTGTGACAGAAAAGTGGCTTCTTTTATGTAGGGGTTATACTGTTTTTTTCTGACCAAGAACCACCTTTGATCCCAAGCTTTCTAAATTCTCAGATAGAAGAGCAAGATCAAACCTTACTGTGTGCCTTTAGTCTACCATATAGGCAGAGATTTCTTTCCCCTGAGTAGTGTACTTTCCTGGCAGGATAGTAAATAAAAAACATGTCTTATGGTCAAATGTTAATTCATTATCTCTTTATTTCTGTATTTTAAAACTTGTTTTTGGTAACTTTTGCCAATCAGTGTTTTGTTGTGGTGGAGGTGGAGATGGTAGTGGTATGTATGTGTGTGAAAATCTTTTAATCCTTTTCCCATTGGATCCAGAGTTTGGGGGTCTTATAATAAGTGTTTCATGAATCATATTTAAATTAGATCTGATATGCACCAAAGAATATTTATTCATTGCTTCAAATCCATGTTCTACTACTTACATTCATTGTGACTCGTAGGCAAGTTTCTTCCTTGATCTGAACTTCAATTTTCCCAGCTTCAAATTGAGGAATATATACCTATATCACAATCTTCTTATTCAGTAAAATGGGATAGTGTGAGTAAAATTCTTAGCACAGTTAGGGCCTGGAACTGAATTAACAAGAAAATTTTGTTATTGGTATTATTAATGTTTTTGCTCTAGCTAAAAAGCAGGTAAGAAAAGCTGATATAGTACAGATTCAATGCAATCCATATCAAAACACCATCAGCATTTTTTCACAAAGCTAGACCAGACAATTCTAAAATTTGTATGGATCCACAAAAGACCCCAAATAGCCAAAGCAATCTTGAAAAAGAAAAGCAAAGCTGGAAGCACCACAATTCCAGACTTCAAGCTATATTACAAGGCTGTTGTAATCAAGACAGTATGGTACTGGCACAAAAACTGATACAGAGGTCTACAGAACAGAATCCAGAATCCAGAAATGGACACACAGCTATATGGTCAACTAATCTTCAACAAAGCAGGAAAGAATATCTAGTGGAAAAAAGAGAGTCTCTGCAACAAATGTTGTTGTGAAAACTGGACAGCAACATGAAAAAGAATGACACTGGACCATTTCCTTACACTATAACAAAAATAAACTCAAAATGGATTAAAAACCTAAATGTGAGACCTGAAACCATAAAAATATTGTAAGATAACACAGGCAGCAATTTCTCTGACATCTGCATAGCAACATTTTTTCTAGATATATCCTCTGTGGCAAGGGAAGAAAAAGCAAAAATAAACTATTGGGACTATATCAAAATAAAAAGCTTCTGCAGTGAAGGTAACAATCAATAAAACTAAAAGGCTACCTATGGAATGGGAGAAGATATTTGCAGTCTCAATGACATATCTAATAAGTGGTTAATATCCAAAATATGTAAAGAACGTATACAACCCAACACCCAAAAAACAAATCATCTAATTAAAAAATGGGCAGAAGATATGAACAGACATTTCTCCAAAGAAGACATCCAGATGGCCAACAGACATGAGAAAATACTCAACATACTCATCATCAGGGAAATGCAAATCAAAACTATGATGAGATATCACCTCACACATGTCAGAATAGTTAAAATAAAAACTTGAGAAACAACAAGTGTTGGTGAGGATGTGGACAAAAACAGTGCAGTCCTCTTGCACTGTTAGCAGCAATGCAAACTAATGCAGCCACTGTAGAAAACAGTATGGAGGTTCCTCAAAAAGTTAAAATAGAACTACCCTATGATCCAGTAATCACACTACTGGATATTTACCCCCCAAAATACAAAAACACTAATTCAAAGGAATACATGTACTCTGTGTTTGTAGCAGTATTATTTACAATACCCAAGATATGGAAGCAGTACAAGTGTCCATTGATTGATGAATGGACAAAGAAGGTGCACAATAAAATATTATTCAGCCATAAAAAAGAATGAAATCTTGCTATTTGCAATAACGTGGATAGAACTAAAGAGTATAATGTTAAGCGAAATAAGTCAGAGAAAGACAAATTGCATGATTTCATTCATATTTGGAATTTGAGAAACAAATCAAAACAAAAAAATGAGCAAAGAAAAAAAAAAGAAAGAGACATAGAACCAACAAACAGACTCTTAACTAGAGAGAAAAAACTGATGGTTACCAGAGGGAAGGGGGTGAGGGGATAGGTTAAATAGGTGATTAAGGAGTGCACTTGTGATGAGCACTGGGTAAAGTGTGGAATTGTAGAATCACTGTATTGTACACCTGAAATTAATATAACACTACATGTTAACTATACTGGAATTTAAAATAATAAAATAAAATAATATATACAATTATATAAAATAAAATAAATAGAAATATATATGTATATATATAAAATATGCAATAAAATAAAATAGAAAGCGTTATAAAAATAAGGAAGTTTCTTAAACTTGATTACCCTTTCACATCCTGATTGTTCTTCTTCCCTTCCAACCCAATTCGATTTCCATCTGCTGCATTTAGGACTTATTGGGGGGTGAATATGGAATCTTACACAGATTACAGTAGATCTGAAAACAAGGGTGAAAGGGATTGAAGTAAGGTCCCTGGAAGAGGATGTGCCTAAATATTCATTGCTCCCCCACATGGACATCAATTCCACAGAACTGGATCAACCATAACCCTTGGTTCAAGACACATTGCAATTGTTGGTCCACACAGGGCTAACTGATATTATATTAAAAAATATTTTCAAGTCTTATATACCCACCAAGAACTACAACTGACAAGTTATATTCACCTAAGTATCAGCCTATCCCCCACTCTTCCTGAAATTTATGTTTATTATTTCATAGTTTTTCATTTCAGAGTTTTATTATTATGTTAATTGTTCTTGAACATAAAAGAAACTAGTGTTTTCTTACATGTAGTTTTCTAGGTCATGCTTTCTTTCACTAATACTATATTGCAAAGATTCATCATTCTATATACCTATATTCACTTTTTGTGATTTCCATCATTTCGCTAACCCACATTTTACTATCCATTCTCTTATCAGTAAAATTTAAGTTGTTTCCAGTTTTGGCTCTTACAATCAGAGCTGCTATGAGGATTCCTTGGTATGTATCCTGGTACATATATACAAATATTTCTCTTTATATACCCTGAGGAATAGAATTATTGGTTATAATATCTGTATTAAATTTTACCTTATTGTCTTCTTTTCCCTACTAGGTGTGCTTTTTCACGTTCCATTAACATTCCAAACAAATCCCATTTATCCATATTGTCTTCAATATTTGGCACTATTGGATTTCTTAACTTTTGCCAATCAAATAATATAAAATAGTTCTTCATTGTGATCTTGATTTATATTACCCTAGTTACTATGTGTTTGAGCATCACTGTATATATGTCATCTGTGTTTCTTTATGTGTGCAATAACTTATGAATTTCACCTAATTTTTATTAGAAAGTGTTTTTTCTTTTTAAAAATATTTTTAATGTTTATTTATTTTTCAGAGTGGGGAAGGGGTAGAGAGAGTGGGATACAGAATCTGAATCAGCCTCAGTGCTGTCAGCCAAAGCCTGACATAGGACTCAAACCCACAAACTGTGAGATCATGACCTGAGCTGAAGTTGGATGCTCAACCAACTGAGCCACCCAGGCACCCCAGAAAATGTTTGTTTTTTTCTTATTTATGTGTAGAAGTTGATATTGTTGGCGAAAAACATTTATTGAAAGCTTGGAGAACTTGATAAAAATATAATTGCGGGCTCATTGGGGGCCTATTTTTGTTGACAATAAAACTTAAAATATTTTAAATTACTTTCAATTTATTTAATAATTATAGATAATCAAGATTTGTATTACTTCTAGAGGAAGATTTTTTAACAACCAATTTATTTTTATTTTAAAATTCTGGCTAACCAAAACCTGTGAAACCTGAATAAGCTTCTGGAATAAAAATCATTAATGAAACATTCTTAATGTTCTAGATATTTTTCTTTTCTACTCAGTTTTTAAAATAAGAATTTTTTTCCATTCTGGTAAAATATAGATAACATCAAATTTTCCCTTTAAAAAAAACGATTTTAAGGGTACAATTCAGTGGCATTAAGTACATTCACTTTGTTGTGCAAAAATTGCCACTATCCATTTCCAGATCTGTTTTTATCATTTCAAACAGAAACTCTGTACTCATTACATGGTAATTCCCCATTCCTCCCTTTGGTAACCTCTACTCTGCTTCCTATCTCTATGAATTGGACTCTTCTAGGTACCTCATATAAGTGGAACCATATAATATCCTTCTGTGTATGACTTGTTTCACTTATCATAATGTTTTCAGGCTTCATCCACATTGTAGCATGTATCAGGACTTCACCCCTTTTCATGGCTGAATAATATTCTACAGTAAGGATATATCGCATTTTGTTTATCTACTCATTTCTTGGTGAACATTTATGTTATTTCCACCACTTGGCTATTGTGAATAATGGTGCTATAAACATTGGTGTACAAATATCTATTTCAGTCCTTGATATCAATTCATTTGGCTATATATCTAAAAGTAGAATTGCCAGATCATATGGTAATTCTGCTTAACTTTTTGAGGGACCATTAAACTGATTTCTACAGTGATTGCACTATTATACAGTTCTACCAGGAATGCAAAATGGATCTAAATTCTCCACATCATCACCAACACTTGCTACTTTCTGTTTGTTTTATTTGATTTGGTAATTGCCATCCTATTGAGTGTAAATTGGTGTCTCACTGGGGTCTTGAGTAGCATTTCTCTGATGATTAGTGATGATGAACATTTTTTCATGAGTTTATTGACCATTTGTATATCTTCTTTGGAGAAATATCTGTTTAAGTCCTTTGCCCATTTATGAATTGGGTTTTTGTTTTGTTTAGGAGTTATTTATATATTCTGGATATTAATCTGTTACAGAAAATGTTTTGCAAACATTTTCTCTCATTCTGTTGATTGTTTTTTCACGCTTTTGAGGTGTCCTTTGATGCACAAAAGTTTTTCATTTCAATGAAGTTCGAGGTATCTATTTTTTCTTTTGTTGCCTGTGCATTTAGCACTGTATCCAAATAATCTTTGCCAAACCCAGTGTCATGAAGCTTTCTTCCTATGTTTTCTTCTAAGAGATTTATAGTTGTATCTCTTCCATTTACGTCTCTGGTGCTTTTTGAGTTAATTTCTGCATATGATGTTGGGCACTTCGTTTCTGTTCGTGCTCTTTCAGCACCATTGTTGAGAACACTGTCTCTTTCCCTATGAATGGTCTTGGCAGCAAACCAATTGACTATATATGATATTTAGCTCTATAAAATCTTGAGTTTTGGTAGGTCAGATTTTTCTAAGAATTTTATATGTCATTTAACTTTTCTTAAACTTATCCTCTTAAAATTCTGCCAACTCTTTCTGCCAAGGCAACAGTTGCCCCCTACTCCTCCTGGTCACACTGATGTTCACACAGCTTTATCTCTCTAGAGTTTTTCATAGTGTTTACCCAGATTTCCTTGTGCTCCGTTATGACCTTTGTGGAGGGATCCAACAGCCCATGTACTTGGAGAGACTTTTGTGAGGAGAGGTGTATGACGTATTCCACTGCATTTTATTTCTCATCAGTTTAGAGGAGGGTACTACTAATTTTTTATTTTTTTTTCAAAAATTTTTTTTATTTTGAGAGAGAGAGAGAACAAGTGAGGAGGGCCAGAGAGAAGGAAAGACAGAATTTCAAGCAGGCTCCATGCCATCAGCACAGAGCCCAATGAGGGGCTTGAACTCATGAACCATGAGATCATGACCTGAGCCAAGGTCAGGAGTCAGACGCTTACCCAACTGGGCCACCCAAGCACCTCCAGAGGAGGGTACTGTTATTATTGCCAGGAAGAGATTATAGTTGGAATGTAATCAAATGTGGGGGAGTAATAATAAAACAACAGCCCCAGATTTGTTGCCAGGCCAGAAATGCTGCTGCAGAACAGATGCAGAAAAGGGAAAAAGTATTTTCTCCCTAAGCAATGGAGAGACATGTTTTTGTGACCTTTTCAAAGTAACATTTTAAGAAGCTTTATTCAATAACAGTCTGTGGAGAATCTTTTGAGAAGAAAAACAAGGGAGTAAAAGTCCTCTGTAATTACACTAGCTAGAGGTAATATTACTCTTAACAAATGGTTATGTGTGTGCTCTATCTTTTCTTGAATATATATAAAAATCTCATTATACTCTACATATGATTTTTAAAATTGTACTTTGAAGGCTTTGATAATATTAATCAACTTAAGAAACATCCTCCACCCCCAAGTTTTTATTTAATACACAGTTAATATATAGTGTAATATTAGTTTCAGGTGTAGAATTTAGTGATTTATCACTTACATTTAAACACCCAGTACTCATCAAAACAAGTGCCCTCCTTAATACCCATCACCTATGTAGCCCATCCTCCCACCCAACTCCCCTCTGGTAACCCTGTTTGTTTTCTACAGTTAAGAGTCTATTTTCTGGTTTGCCTCTCTTTTTTTCCCATGTTCATCTGTGTTTGTTTATTAAATTCCAAATATGAGTGAAATCAAATGGTATTTGTCCTTCTCTGACTGACTTATTTTGCTTAGCATAATACACTCTAGTTCCATCCATGCTGTTGCCAACAATTGCACTACTAGATATTGATCCAAAGGATACAAAAATACTGATTCAAAGGGGTCATGCACCTTGATATTTGTAGCAACATTATCAACAACAGCAAAATTATGGAAAGAGCCCAATGTCCATCGCCTGATCAATAGATAAAGAAGATATACATATAATGGAATATTACTCAGCCATCAAAAAGAATGAAATCTTGCCATTTGCAAAAACATCCTTTTAAATGATCTTCAGAATTCCACCATATGAATCTACTCTAATTTATCCAATTCAGCAAAGTTATGGAAGAATGACGTAGAATGAACCTTTCACTCAGGAATAAAGACCAAAGTCAGAAATTCAAGGGGATTTGCAATGATCATTTCTCTAAGTATATCAAGAATATTTTACCATAATTCTTATTTCTTTGTCTTTGTTTGTTCATTAATTTGTTATATAATCTTGATTTGTAGGGACTATTTTGTTCAATGCTATATAACATATAGTAGCAAAATGTGAAATGAAACATTAAATCAAAATCTGGACAAAATTTTTGTTCTTTCCTGTCATTTGTCCCATAATGATGATACATGGTAAAATCCTTAACAAATTAGGATCTGTGTGCATGTGTGCATGTGTGTGTGTGTGTGTGTGTGCGCATGTGTGTGTGTGTGCATGTGTGTGTGTGTGCGCATGTGTGTGTGTGTGTGTGTGTGTGTGTGTGAAGCATTCTGGATTCCCTGTCTCAGGTCAAAGATGTCCATACTTGGAGGAATTTTGATTGTTAGGTGCCATTCTTCATTTTATGGCAGCTCTTTATGTAGTTGTGATCTTGAGAAGCTCTGAGAGTTTGGGTTTACTGCTGCAATCTATAAAGTGACTTCTGCCTGACACGTTGTGGGTATTGGGGCTGCTATGACTTAGCTGCCTGTATTAGCATGATTTTCAACCCTTATAAGAGGGGTTTCCTCAGAGAGTCTCAAAATGTGACCAAAACTGGGGTTTCATTTGAGCAGGCAATTCTCAAATTTTGGATGACAGAAACCAGACATTTCTCTAAGGATTTATTTATGTTTTAGAGGTGATGTGAGGCCATGGGAGCAGTAAGTGACTTACTGAGTGAAGTCTCTTCTCTTTGATCTCTGAAATAGTCTATATGAACCTTTTGGTAATGACACTGTTTGTAGACACTTGGCCTCAAAGTGCTGTAGTGCTGGCTCCATCCCTGTGTGGTCACAGTCAATGAGGGTGTAGCCAATGGGGGTGTTGGCCAAAAGCTCTTCCTGACTGGTAAGAGCAATGGCAGGTCTGGGAACCAAAACTTTATAACCAAATGGATGTGACATTGGGTGGACCCAATGCTCCTTTACTCCCTGTAGCATAGCTAGTGACTGATTCAGAGGTTTCCATGTCTCCTCTTCCTTTTCCATTTCCTCCTCATTCTCCTCCTCTTCCTCCATTTCCAATTATAAGCCACATTCTTGGAAAGCTTCCTGATTATTTGGCAAAGAAAAAGAAGCTCTGGCAACATCACTTTACATGTTTAATATATATAACATTTAGTCAGCCCCACCAATTCCAAGAAGAGGTATAAAAGAAATGAAAGGATTATTCATATAAATAATCATAATGATCAGAATCACTAAATGCATTGATGTGTCTGGAGTAACTGATATGTACCAGATTGCACAGATAAGAGATATATGCAGGAGAAATGAGATGATAATGTGGAGGTTGAGGGGTAGGGGCTTAAAGAAAAGAGAGAATAAACATGCAGACACATTTTTTAAATTATTGTCTTTTAAAGACCTATAACTTGTTTGGAAAGAGAGTGGGAGACAAATATATGGTGTCTGCCTAAGTGCCTATTTTCTCTGGAATTCAGACTTGTAGTGTTGTGATTCCTTTTTCTCTCCCCAAATCTACTCTTAAGTCATTTACATGTAATGGTGTGAGTCTAAAATGGTCTTATATTTATTTTTGGTTTTCTGAAATTGAAACCTGGTATTTACTTATGGAATGAAAAGGGTTTTTTTCCTGATGAAGAAATTTTAAGGCCATATCTGCAGTCTAAGGGGGTTTAGGTCAGATGAGATGGGGACATCCGGTCCCATTAACAAATGTGTTCCCACAATCTATAGTAACATAAAGCCAGTGTTGTAAACTTCATTTCTAAACCAGATGGGGCCCCTTCTCCAGCCATGGCCCCAAAAGAAAAGCTTCAGTGCCCAAGGGGACAGAAAAAAAAAAACCCTAAGCCATGGTTTCACCACCATGTTCATTGCAGCATTATTTACAATAGCCAAGACATGGAAAAAAGGAAATATTATATGTATATAAAACATAGCCATAAAAAGAGGTAAATCCTACTATTTGTGACAACATAGATGGACCTTGAAGGTATTATGCTTGTAAAATAAGTCAAAGAAACGCAAATGCCATATGGTCTCATTTATATGTAGAATATAAAAAAAGGAAAAACCCATAAAAACCATAGGTCTAGAAAACAGATTTGTGGTTGCTAAAGGCGAGGTGTGAGGGGTGGCTGAAATGGGTAAAGGGAGTCTAAAGGTACGAACTTTCTGTTATAAACTAAATAAGTAATGGAAATGTAATGTACAGCATGGTGACTACAGTTAATAATACTGTGCTACAAACCATGTGAGACTCTTAATGATAGAAAACAAACTGAAGGTTGACGAAAGGAAGGTGGGTAGAGGGATGGGCTACATGGGTGATGGGTATTAAGGAGGCACTTGTGATGAGTACTGGGTGTTGCATATACGTGATGAATCACTAAATTCTATTCCTGAAACCAGTATTACACTATATGTTAACTAACTAGAATTTAAATAAAAAGCTGAAACAAACAAAAATAATACAATACTACATGTTTGAAAGTTGCTAAGAGAGTGGATCTTAGAAGTTCTCATCACAAGAAAAAAATTGTGGCCAAGTATGGTGATGAATGTTAACAAGACATATTGTGGTCATCATTTTGCAATATATACAAATATCAAATCAATATGTTGTACACCTGAAACTAATATGTTATATGTCAATTTATACCTCAATTAAAAAAAGAAACTGGTAGTTGCTTTTAGAATATTTTCATTGTGGACTGGTAACCATGTTCAAAAGACTTTTCATAAATTAATGCATCTTTGTGAGGTCATCTCTCATTTATGGGACAGAAGGCCTCAGGACAGGGAGTGTGTGTTCCTAAGGAGACATTAGCTGGTACTTAATATTCTTCCCTGATGGTATCTGCTGGCCTAGATGCTGAAGGAGGGTCCAGGATAGAGGAAAGCTCCATTTGGAGCTGGTGGAAAGATAAAAGCAGAGAGCACATTTCTTAGTTCAGCTGCCATCTCTGGGTAGATACCAGAACAGGGTACCCTGTAGCTTGTGTGTTTGTCTGTGTTCCCCATTAATGTGTAAACAAGGCAGGGGCCTCATCTTGTTCTCTATTGTGGGGAACATCAGTAGAAACCACATAGGTGTGTTTCAATAAATGTTGAATAAATATTTGTGATTTTTGCTTACTTCACTCCAGTTCTGTTAAGTGGTAACTGAGTACATTTATTAAAAATAATAGGGCTCAAGTGTGTACCCTTGTGGGCAGCAAGGAGGAAACATGCTAAGGAAACTGGATCCCACTCTGAAATCTCTCCTTGGAGAAAAACACCTCTGGGAATGGGCTGGAGAAGACAGCTTCAAAGTGGAAGGAAATATTGGTCATATCTTTGGTTCTATGGAAGGAAGAAAGAGGAAGAGAGAGCTTCTGGCATGAACAGGGTCAAAAGAGATTCAGTGCTATCAGGTTGCTCTCCAAGAATCAGGTGTCATTCTCCCTTGTTTAAGAGGAAGACTGTCTGTGGTCACTTGGCTTGTCAACGAACTGGGACTGCGTCTCTGTCTCTCTCTGCCCCTCCCCCACTTGTGCTCTGTCTCTCTCTCAAAAATAAACATTTTTAAAAAATTAAAAACAAAGAAGTTGGAGGCAAATGGCAATTAACTCCAGTGACTGAATTATTAATAAAGTTATTTAAGTTTTGTCTTGAATTTACCAGTGGATTCTATGTCAAATAAAATGTTTAAATAATTATTTTTTCATCAATGTTCATTTATTTTTGAGAGGGAGAGACACAGAGCACAAGCAGAGGAGGGACAGAGAGAGAGAGAGGGAGACACAGAATCTGAAGGAGGCTCCAGGCTCTGAGCTGTCAGCACAGAGCCCGATGCAGGACTCAAACCCAGGAACCGTGAGATCATGACCTGAGCCAAAGTCAGACGCTTAACCGACTGAGCCACCCAGAGGCCCCTTAAATAATTATTAAATATAAAATATGTACATATAAAATTGATTGTTTTGATGGCATTACTTATTAGATCGGGTTTCCCAGTGATTTCAAAGGGACAGGAAGCTGGGATATTTGAACAATCTTCTAAATTATCCTCAAAAGTTGAAGAAATGGAAAGAGTTGGGAGAAATTATGCAGGAGGGGCAGGTAGCATGTGATGCTGGGGAGTCATGAGCAGAAGGTCTACTCTTTGTTGTAATTCTAGGGCCTGAGCTGCCAGAACAGATAAATTAGAGCAGATTTGGATTCCATTTGGCCCAAGATGGTACAGATTTATAAAGGCCACAGGAATCAGTTTTATGTCCTCAATTGGAACAAATAAAGCAATGAAACTAGAAGTCTGGAGGTCAATATTTCACTGAATGTTTCTAAGTATCATGAGAGGAAGACAATTGAGATGGTCTGCAGCCACACCTCAGTTTATGTTAGAACAAGAAAAGAATACTTGGGTTAGCAAGCCATAGGATCAGAGGAAATTCATTAAATGAAGCATTTGGGACAAAGAAAAAGGTGTCACCAGGTAGCAGGGCTCTTTTCAACCCAGCATGTACAACAGAATGCCAGCCAGCAAAAGTGGAACAGGGTAGGCAGTTTTATGATTCAGGGAATGTGAAAGATAAAAGAGAGAAGCATCTTCTCCACTCAAAAAGGGCCTTTGACCACCAGGTAGATAATCCCCCAAATTCTTCTGCTATAACAAGTCACTTAAACTAAGAGGTTTCTGTGTCATGAACACTTAACCCAGTGAGTAATCCTAGAGGAGGATATTCCCTGTTTGCAGAGTCCCTGTTCTGCAAGTCATGGGTGGATTTGCATTTTGGTTGGGAAATTACTGGACCAGGCCTGTTTTAGGCAATTCCACTTCCCGCTGGGTGGGGCATCAAGCCCTATAAGAGCAAGGTCCTCTGCTGTGGGACTACCATCCTTCTGGTGCTCGAGTCCTGATCTACTTCAGAGAGCTTGGTGAGTCTGATTTCTTGAGTTCATCTGTTTTTGTTTTTGTTTTTTTTTTTTTTTTGGTGCTCTCAAATGTTGAATTTAGTCTGTGGCCAGCAAGTTCATTTGCTCCAAAGTTGTGATCATGGGTTCAATACTCTGTAGGTGATTGAAACTTGGTACCTGGGCACGATGATATACTGTTTTAATTTTTTTTGGTAGATAGTTTGATATTCCCTATGCAAAAAAAAATTAATGGGAAAGCTTTGACAAGAAGAAGAAAGAACAAAGTACTTTTCTCTTTTCTATATATTTTTGGTGTCCCTCCTGCTGTGATTTCAAAGGTTATGTCTTAGAAGGTATGAAGTCATTGCATTCTTTTTGAGTGGCCCTTTGTTCTGTATCTATGCCAGTTTTGGGACCTCACAAGAGATAATGATGATAGGGATTGTTTGTGAGACTCCCCAGGATTTCAGAACTTGTTACTACCTTTCTGGAAGACGTTCCTGACATGCAAAAAATTACTTAATTCTTTGGAAAAATGGTATGAGAAAAGAGAGCACTTTCTGTGAGAGTCCCTTCTTTTGAACACTGTCACATATTTTCTTTCAGATTCTAAGATTCCAGAAAGATGTCTTATCAACAGCAGCAGTGCAAGCAACCCTGCCTGCCACCTCCTGTGTGCCCACCTAAGTGCCCAGAGCCTTGCCCACCTCCAAAGTGCCCTGAGCCTTGCCCACCTCCAAAGTGCCCAGAGCCTTGCCCACCTCCAAAGTGTCCTGAGCCATGCCCACCTCCAAAGTGCCAGCAGAAGTGTCCACCCAAAAGCAAGTAGCAGCTTCAGGAATCATTAGGACCAAGAAGGATAAGGACATTGGCTCACCTAATTCCACATTTCTACTTACCTTCTTTTCAAAGCTTAACGTGGGTACAGAGGAAGCTTCTCTCCGTAGCCTGTACCGTATCTGTGATGACTGTTGCATCACAGAGGGAAAGGTTTCCTCCCAAAGGCTAATACCATTACTCTCCCGGAGGCAGCTGCAAGAGGGTAGTCAGCAGCTGTCCAGACCCCAGAGCTTCTGGGGGAAGGGCAGCAGCTCTCTGTGGGGTGTCAGCAGAGGATTCTCTGGATGTCTCCTGTGACTGTCTGTGCCCATACCAGGGCTGTCTACTACCTGAGCCATTGTCACTTTTCTTTAATTTCCTGAATAAAGTACACTTTTCTTGTGATGGCATAAATATTTTCCCTCTTTTTACATCTGATTGTTAGCAATATCATCCCATCATTGCGGTTTATTTCTGTACTTTCATCCCAAAGCCTGAGGTCTCATAACCAGTGTTGTCTGAATTTTGGATCACATCAAAGATTATTTCTATATAATTTAAAATCTGTTATTTTCCTTTATTACTACTTGATTGATTTGGAGAACAAATTATTTAACTTCTCAGGATTTTAATGCCTCTACTACAAAGTGGAGAAAATAATATTTACATTGCAAACTTGTCACGCGTAAAATTGAACGAATATGTCTAATTTAATTGGCACAAACCCTGGCACATAATAAGCCCTCAATAAAGCAGCAGATTGTCATTATCTCCATCATCATCATCATCATCATCACCATCACCACGACCACCATGTTTGCTCCAGCAGGAAAGCGGCTCAGACATAACTCGTGTAGGAAATGTGAAGATTCTTGAACTTTATTACTCTTTCATATTCCATTGTTCTCTTTCTTTTCTACTTCACTTTATTTTTATGTGATATTTCAGATAAAGTTTGGGAATTAGTGGAGTATTCTGCATAAAATTATAGTTGTTCTTAAAACATGGGAAGCAACAGAAAGGGAAATAATGAGACTCCTTACAAGGCACAGTGCTCTCTCCTCTCCATGCACAACCTGGTCTTTTTGCTCTGGCATCCCACTAGAGTCCAGGGCCCTGTCATGTTTGTTCACCTCTGAAACTGCTTTTTGGAGTGTTCTAACCCCACATTTGAGAATTCTTGGGTTTATATGTTTATTTAGGTTTGCAAAGTTACTGTTGCTATGCAATTTGTTTTCTAATTGTTTAGCCAACTAATCAAGTAAGCTGAAGAAAGAGGGTTATGTTCTTTAAAGATATTCTTTCTTGTGGTGCTAAGTGTTCACAAACAGAACAGTTAATTGAGATCACACACAGATAGAGAGATAAAACATTATTTTTTAAAGCAACAAAGTCTTCATATTAAATCATACTACACCTGCACATATTTACACGGCTCTTCCTCTTTCTATATCCTCCAGTAACAAAGCTAGAAGTGGAGGACTCCAAGATGATAGAACTACAGGTGGAAGGGTGTTCCCAGATTACTGCTCAACCCTCTTGATGCTGTGATGAGAGTGAAAAGTAACCCACAGAAGACTTCCACTCAAGTTACACAGTGCACATGCTGAAGTTAAATAATAGGGAGAAAAGGGGGGCAGAAAAAAAAACACTGAGGGGAGGAGTTAAGATGGCAGGGAAGTAGGGGTCCCTGGGCTTTCCTCATCCCTCAAACTCAGTTGTATTGAGGTCAGATCACTTTGAACACCCAGAAAATTGATCTATGGAATTGCAGAAGGATTTCCATGGTTGGAGGCAGACAGCATGATAGGTGTGAAGTGCCTGAAAGTGAATTAGTGAAGAGAAAAAGGGTAGCGCTGAGGAAGGGAGGGAACCTTTTCTGTGCAGAGACAAAAGGGAGAGAAGTAGAGAAGGATTAAGTGCAACATCAGGTTTGCTCAAGAGGAAACCCTCTCTGGACCACAGACTGGGGAACTAGAAGTACTGAGTGTCACAGGTTTTTTTTTTTTTTTCAAATAGCATTTAGAGCTCAAACTCAGAGGTTTTGGAAGTGCATGATGTTTTCCAGAACAGAGCTGTGGCACTGGCTCCTGGGGAGAAGGAGGGAGCTGGCCCCGGAGTGCATAGTGTGGTGTAAGGATCACTGTGTGCACTGGGAGAGAACATTCCCCTTCCTGGAGTACTTTTGGAAGAGGGCATATTGCGTTCCCAAGGATAAAAGACTCTGCAGGAACCAGAAAAAAGATTTTCATCAGCAGGGGACAGAAGCACATCCAGAGGGAATATATCAGTGTTGCTGCTTTTAACTGTGCTACACCATAGATTCCATGCACTGTGCAAATATGGGACTCTTTGCCTGTGACAAAGACACAGCATGGAGAGGTGGCCAGTGCCAGGTCCTTTAAGACTTCAAGTTTGAATCCTAGCCAAGGGCCAAAGGAAAAACATAGGAGAGCTGTAGTACAGGGTGTGCTGATTGCCCTCACTATTCTGAGAAGACTGCCTGAGCAGCAAGCGTTGTGATATCTCCTGTCTGGGAACAAGAGATTGGGGTGGTGCTGTTTTCCCCCTGAGCATCACCACTGTGAGACTTCAGAGAACAGCACAATGGCCAGAAGTGAAGACAGGACCACTTACCCTAAACCCTACCCCTCTGTGCCTGGCAGCTACTGGTTTACTGGTGCAAGACTGACTGAGCCAACAATGGGCCTCTCCTCCAGAGGACCAGCGCAGGGAGCCAAGTGTACTGAAAACTGAGTGCTTCAAGATGACACCTGTAGTTCTGGTGGAAATAGGACCGGCCTTGCTTTTTTTTTTTCCTTTCTTCTTTTTTTTTCTTTTGGAATCAGGCTCATAGTTCTTGTCTGTCTGTTTGTTTCATTTCCTTCTCTCTCTCTCTCTCTCTCTCTCTCTCTCAATCTTTTATCCCAGGAATGCAAGATTAGTTTAACATAGAAAATTAATCAATATAATATGCCATATTCATAGGATAAAGGATAACAACACATGATCATCTTGAAAAACTTAGAAAAAACATTAAACAAAATGTAACAACTTTTCATGATAAAAAACACTCAACAGCCTTGGAATATATTCAACCTGATAAAGACCATCTGTGAAAAACCCATAGGTAACATCATGCTTAATGTGAAAGACTGGATTCCTTCCCACAAAGAGCGTGAATAAGACAAAGATGTGCAACCTTGACATTCTGTTGAACTACTGAATATTATACTGGAGGTTTACCTCGAGCAATTAGACAAGGGGGGACTTAGGCAACGAGGCAAAAAAGCACTAGGTTGGAAAGGTAACTCTATTTCTTTAAAAAAATTTTTTTGTTACTGTTTATTTATTTTTGAGAGACAGAGACAGAGTGTAAGTAGGGGAGGGACAGAGAGAGGGAGACACAGGATCTGAAGCAGCTCCAGGCTCCGAGCTGTCGGCACAGAGCCCGACGCAGGGCTCCAACTCACAAATCGTGAGATCATGACCTGAGCTGAAGTTGGACGCTTAACCGACTGAGCCACCCCTGGGTCCCAAGGTAATTCTATTTCTATTCCCAGATGATATAATCTTATATATAGAAAATCCTAAGGAATTCACACACACACACACACACACATACACACACGACTATCTGAACTAATGAACAAGTTTACCAAGATTGCAGGATATAAGATCAATATACAGAAATCAATTGTATTCTATACACAATGAACAACCTGAATGTGAAAATTGAACAATTACTTTCACAACAGCATTAAAAAGAATAAAACACTTAGGAATAAAATTAACAAAAGAAGTGCTATACTTGTACACTGAAAACTACGAACATCACTGGAATAAAGAAGACATAAATAAATGACAAAATATTCTGTGCTCATGGGCTGGAAGATTAATATTAAGATGGAAATGCTCCCCAAATTGATCAACAGATTCAACACAATCCCTATCAAAATCCTAGCTGCCTTTTTTGCATAAATTGATATGTGGGTCCTTAAATTCAAAAGGAAATGCGAGGGACCCAACTAGCCAAAACAGTCTGGAAAAAGTAACATTGAATTGAAGGATTCACACTTCCCCAAATTTTAAAACTTGCTACAAAGTTACAGTACTCGAAGAGTGTGATACTACACAAGGAGAAATTCCTGAAACAGATCTTTACATTTATGGTCAATTGATGTTTGACAAAAGTGGCAAGACAACTGGATTTCATATGTAGATGATAAGGTTGGACCACTACCTCATACTACACAGAAAAATTAACTCACAATGGATCATAGACTTAAATGTAAGTGCAACAACTATGAAACTCTCAAAAATGTTAGTATGAACTTTATTGCCTCAAATTAGGCAATAGTTTCTTAGCTATGACTCCAAAGTCTCAATTGACAAAAGGAAAAAAAATAGATAAATTAGACCATAGAAAAATTGAAAACTTTTGTGCTTTAAAGGACACCCATTGAAAGAGTGAAAAGATAACCCACAGAATAGGAAATTATTTGTAAATTATATATCTGATTAACAATTTTTATCCAGAGTATATAAAGAACACAATTGAACAATAAAATGAAAAATAATCCAATTAAAAATGGGCAAAGACAAGTACTCTAAAGAAACTATAAAAATGGACAATAAGCAATGAAAAGATGTTTATCATCAATACTTGTTATGAAAATGCAAACTAATTAAAAATGTAACAAAATACCACTTCATATCAACTGAGAAGGCTATAAAAAAGACAATAAAAAGTCTCACTGAGGATACAGAGAAGTTGGAACCCTCATACGTTGATGGTGAGAATGTTAAATGGTGTAGTTACTTTGTAAAACATTTTGGCAGTTCCTCAAAAGTGAGATATAGAGTTAACATATGACACAGGATTTGCATTCTCAGCTATGTACCTAAGCAAATTAAAGACGTATGTGTAATAAAATTTGCATGTGAATGTTCATAACAGCATTATTCATAATAGCTAAAAATGGAAACAACCAAAATATGCATCAGCTGATGAATGTGGTATATCCACATGCTATAATATTATTTGGCAAGATAATATTACTTGAAATACTAATATATGCTACAACATGGATCAACCTTTAAAATACTATGCTAAGTTAAAGAATCACACACAAAAGGCCACATTTGGTATGATACCATTTACATGCAGTGTCCAGAATAGACAAAGGTGTATAGGATAGACTGGTGTTTGCCAAGGGCTGCAAAGCTCATCCATATGAGTTTCTTTTTGGAGTAATTAGAGTATTTCAGAATTAGATAGTGATGATGACTGTACAAGTCTGTGACTACTAAAAATTACAGAACTTTCTCAACTTATGATGGGGTTACATTTCAATAAACCTTTCGTAAACTGAAAATATAACTTGAAAATATATGTAATACACCTAATCTACTGAACATCATAACTTAGATAGCCTAACTTAAACATATGTTAAAAACTTATATTATTCTACAGTTGGACAAAATCATCTATCTAACACAAAATCTATTTTATTATAAATTGCTGCATATATTGTAATTATTTGAATACTGTACTGAAAGTGTAGACAGAATGGTCATATGGGTACAGAATGTTGGCAGTGTATGGGTGTTGACCACCATGATTGTGTGGCTTACTGGGAGTTGTGGCTGCTGTGTCCAGGATCATGAGAGAGCATGTACTGCATTTCACTAGCCCAGTGAAAGATCCAAATTCAAAATCTGAAGTATGGTTTCTACTGAATACATACGGATTTTGCATGACTGTAAAATTTTTTAAAATGTCGTGTCAAAAATCATTGTAAATTGGGGACTGTCCATATTAAAATATACATTTTAAAAGTGTGAAATTCAGGTTAAGATGCAAAGTAGTAGAGGGATCTTATGCTTGCCTCATCCCTTGAACACAGCTAGATAAGTATAAAATCATTCTGAACACCCAAGAGATTGATCTGAGGACTGAAAGAACAAACTGCACATCTAGAGAGAGAAAAACAGCCACATCATGGAAGGTAGGGGGTGTGGAGAGTTGATTTGGGGGAGAAAAGAATTGTGGGTGCTGTGTAGGGGAGGAAGCCCTGATCGCAGAGAGTGAGAGAGTGAGAGAGAAAGAGAGAGAGTGCGCGCGCGCGCGCGGGAAACAGTGTACAGGGGATTACACAAGAAAAACTTTTCCCCAAAACCATTGATTGTGAAAAGGAGGGGGGTAGTTATTTCAAGTTTTTACAAGCAGTGGAAGTCAAAGTCTGAAGCTTTATAAGTCCCAGCCACCACTGGGTGGAGCCTTGTGGGTGTAACAGTCCTTCTGTGGGAAAGGAGGGCAGAGGCCTGGGAGCAGACAGTATGGTCTAAAGATCCTCTGGGTCACTCTAGGAGAAACAATTCCGCTCTTTGAGTACATTTGAGAGAGGTGGCACTGCCTCTTATGGGACAAATGAGATGGCGGGTGCCAAAAGATATGGCAGGCACCACTGAGCGGTCCCTTAATGAACATAGCAGCAGAGGCACCTGCTGAAGGCAGCTAACCTGAAAGTCAGCTTTTGGCTGTGCTTTATCATAAACTCTGAGCCCCTGTGCAGTCATGTCACTGCGTTTCTGGGACAAACCAGCGCTAGCCACAGTGCAGTGAGACCCTCCCCCAGAATATCAGTGCGAGTCCTTGCCATGGCCCTAAAATTAGACTTTTGAAACCCAGTTACATGCCTGAGATAAAACACAAGAGTACTGAGCCACCAGGCAGAAAGATGGCTTGGACACAGACAGGGTGAAGGCAGAGTTCTGATAGAAACCTAGGACACAAGACAAGAGATAGTTTCCTCTTCTGTGAGGGCTTCCTGATCAGTGATGGGTGTGAACTTCCTGCTCTAGGGATGAGAGAGCTGGCTGATGCCATTGTTCCCCCACACTTCAACACAGCCCTCAACAAGTATAAAAAGACTGAGATCATACATACATATTTT
Organism: Cryptoprocta ferox; assembly: GCA_028646485.1. NCBI lineage: Eukaryota > Metazoa > Chordata > Mammalia > Carnivora > Eupleridae > Cryptoprocta > Cryptoprocta ferox. Next base: position 239,023 of record CM053570.1, read on the forward strand.
CTGACCACAACGCTACGAAACTTGAAATCAATCACAAGAAAAAACTTGGCAAGACCATGAATACTTGGAGATTAAAGAACACCCTACTAAAGAATGAATGAGTTAACCAAGAAATTAAAGAGGAAATTGAAAAGTACATGGAAGCCAATGAAAATGAAAACGTGACAACCCAAAACCTCTGGGATACAGCAAAGGCAGTCATAAAAGGGAAGTATATAGTAATCCAGGCCTTCCTAAAGAGGGAAGAAAGGTCTCAAATACACACCAATCCTTGCACCTAAAAGAGCTAGAAAAAGAACAGTAAATAAAGGCCAAAACCAGCAGAAGAAGGGTAAGAATAAATATTAGAGCAGAAATCAATGATATCAAAGTTAAAAAAAAAACAGTAGAACAGATCAATGAAATCAGGAGCTGGTTCTTGGAAAGAATTAACAAAATTGATAAACCCCTGGCAAGGTTGATCAAAAAGGAAAAGGAAAAAACTCAAATAAATAAAATCACAAATGAAAGAGGAGAGATCACAATCAACACGGAGAAATACAAACAATAATAAGCAATTATATGCCAAAAAAGTAGGCAATCTGGAAGAAATGGACAAATTCCTAGAAATAAATAAACTACCAAAACTGAAATGGGGAGTAATAGAACATTGGAATACTACATGGCAATGAGAAAGAATGAAATATGGCCATTCGTAACAAAGTGGATGGACCTCGAGGGTGTCATGCTAAGTGAAATAAGACAGGCAGAGAAGGACAGATACCATATGTTTTCACTCATAGGTCTAACAGGAGAAACCTAACAGAGGACCATGGGGAGGGGAAGGAGGAAAAAGAGTTAGGGAGAGGGAGGGAGACAAAGCATGAGAGACTCTTGAATACTGAAAACAAACTGAGGGCGGAAGGGGGAGGGGGAAAGGAGAAGGGAGGTGCTGGTCATGGTGGAGGACACTTGGGGAAGAGCACTGGGTGTTATATGGAAACCAACTTGACAATAACTATAAATTTAAAAAAAAAGGAAATTTGAACACACAGATAACCAGCAAAGAAATTGATTTAGTAATCAAAAATCTCCCAACAAACAAGAGTCCAGGGCCAGATGGCTTTCTAGGAAAAGTCTACCAAATATGTATAGAAGAGTTAACACCTATTCTTTCGAAGCTGTTCCAAAAAATAGAAATAGAAGGAAAACTTCCAAACTCATTTTACGAGGCCAGCATTACTTTGATTCCAAAACTTTACAAAGGTCTAAAATTAAAAAGGAAAACTATAGACCAATTTCGCTGATGAACATGGATCCAAAAATTCTCAATAAGATACTAACAAACTGGATCCAACAATACATTAAAAGAATTATTCATCACTATCAAGTGAGATTTATTCCAGGATGCAGGTCTTGTTCAATATCCACAAATCAATCAATGTGATACATCACATTAATAAAAGAAAGGATAAGAACCACATGATCCTCTCAATAGAGGGAGAGAAAGCATTTGACAAAATACAGCATCCTTTCTTGATAAAAACCCTCAAGAAAATAGAGATGGAAGGAACATACCTCACGATCATAAAGGCCATATATAAAAGACCCACAGCTAATATCATCCTCAATGGGGAAAAACAGAGCTCTCCCCCTCAGGTTAAGAACATCACAGGAATGTCCACTTTCAACATTTTACTCAACACAGTATTGAAAGTCCTAGCCTCACACTCAGACAACAACAAAAAAATAAATAAAAGGCATCCAAAACGGCAAAGAGGAAGTCGAACTTTCACTCTTTGCAGATGACATGATTCTATAGTGGAAAATCCAAAAGACTGCATTAAAAAACTACTAGAACTGATACATGAATTCAGCAAAGTAGCAGGATATAAAATCAATGTACAGAAATTGGTTTCATTTCTATACACAAATAATGAAGCAGTAGAAAGAGAAATCAAGGAATTGATCCCATTTATAATTGCACTGAAAACCATAAAATATCTAGGAATAAACTTAACCCAAGATTTGAAAAATCTATACACTGAAAACTATAGGAAACTTATGAAAGAAATTGAAGAAGATACAAAGAAATGGGAAAACATTCCATACTCATGGATTGGAAGAACAAATATTGTTAAAATGCCGATACTACCCAAAGCAATGTACATATTCAACACAATCTCTATTGAAATAACATCAACATTATTCACAGAGCTAGAATAAACAATTCTAAAATTTGTGTGGAGTCAGAAAAGACCCCAAATAGCCAAAGTGTTGTTGAAAAAGAAAACTAAAGCTGGAGGCATCACAATTCTGGACTTCAAGCTGTATTACAAAACTGTAATCACCAAGCCGGGATGGCACTCACACACACACACACACACACACACACACACACACACACACACACACACACACAGATCAATGAAACAGAATAAAGAACCCAGAAATGGACCCACAAACATATGGCCAACTAAACTTTGACAAAGCTGGAAAGAATATTCAATGAAAAAAAGACAGTCTCTTCAGCAATTGGTGTTGGGAAAACTGGAGAGCAACATGAAGAAGAAAGAACATGGACCACTTTCTTACATCATACCTGAAAATAAACTCAAAATGGGTGAAAGACCTAAATGTAATACATGAAACCATCAAAACCCTAGAAGAGAAAACAGGCAACAACTTCTTTGACCTTGGCCACAGCAGCTTCTTACTTGGCATGTCTCAGGAGGCAAGGGAAACAAAAGCGAACATGAACTATTAGGACCTCATCAAGGCAAAAATCTTCTGCATAGTGAAGGAAGCAATCAACAGAACTAAAAGGCAACTGACAGAATGGGAAAATATATTGCAAATGACATATCAGATAAGGGATTAGTATCCAAAATGTATAAAGAACTTATCAAACTCAACATCCAAAAAACAAATAATCCAGTGAAGAAATGCAAAAGACATAAATAGACACTTTTCCAAAGAAGACATCCAGATGTCTAACAGACACAAGAAAAAATGCTAAATATCACTCATCTTCAGGGAAACACAAATAAAAACACAATGAGATACCACCTCACACTTGTTAAAATGGTTAAAGTTAACAACTCAGGAAACAGCAGATGTTGGCATGGGTACAGAGAATTGGGAACCCCTCTTGCACTGCTGATGGGAATGCCAATAAGAACCAAAGGGATGTGTGTTATCTCTGATTACAGGTGGATAAGTGTAGGGGGTCTTTCCCATACTCCATTGATTTCCATGCTCTTTTACCTGAATTCAGAGAAGGGCAAAGCACTCAAAGATGGTGATACCATGTAAGGGGAGAAATCTGGCTTATGACTACACAGAGCAAAGATCATGCTGGATTTGGACATAAGTAAGAAATAACTTCTACTGGGCTAAGATACAACAATTGTGGGATGAGGGTGTTTGTTATAGAAGCTAGACTATGCTGATGAATAAACATAGCATGATCAGAACACTTTTTTTTGTTTGTTTGATTAGTTGGTTCAGGTGCTAAGAGACACTATTTACTTGGATATGATAGTAGACTTTATCTACTAATTAAACATGAAGACATTTAGGATCACAAGACTTTTATTTTTTTTTTTAATTTTTAAATGTTTTATTCATTTTTGAGAGAGAGAGAGAGACAACGTAAGCAGGGGAGGGTCAGAGAGAGAGGGAGACACAGAATCTGAAGACAGGCTCCAGGCTCTGAGCTACCTGTCAGCACAGAGCCTGACGTGGGGTTTGAAACCATGAACCCCGAGATCATGACCTGAGCCGAAGCCAGACACTCAACCGACTGAGCCACCCAGGTGCCCCTAGGATCACAAGACTTTTAGGGTGAATATTTTCAAAGAGATGTCATAATCTTAAAGAATGTAATCAGGTAAAAACATTATGAACAAAAGATTCACAATTGCTTGAGTTCTACCAAATGTTCATGGTTTGTTCATTGTTTCATTTTCTAAACTTAGGAAAAAGATGTCTCTTTTTATACTGCTGCAGGAAAATTTGCTTTATAACATCAAATTTTCAGCCACATAAAAGGGAAACATACTTTATATATATATATATATATATTTACACATATATATGAATGTACAGTTGACAATTCTATTTTGTCACTGTAAACATTTCTATTCTCTAGGAAGATGCAATGGTGGGCTTCACATCTTCACTTCCTGTGGCTCCTACCACACCATGTGTGAAGTAAACAGTCTCCACCTGGGTGACCCAGAGGCTCAGCTCTTGTGTTACTCTGGGAGACTCCTTATCTAGTGTGGTTGGGTGTGTGCGTGTGTTTGCTTGAGGCATTGATCAGAGAGTGAAGTATGCCTCTACAGAAGACTGTAAATGCCCAAGATAAACACCATGGGTCCTCACCTCCTTTCTGGTACAGAGTGGGCACCCAGTGAATGGAGAAGGATTGACTGAGATAACACAGATGAAAGCTCTGAGTCTTTGGGTATATTTGAGAATCTGAATTATGGATATCAAGAAGAAATGAGGAGAAGAGTCACATACGTAGAACTTCATACTCTTTGAAATAATCAGTGATTGGCTGGATAACTCAACAATGTGGAAGTAAAATTTGAGGGCAAAGAGTCAGAGTCAGCGTGGACAGGCACTAACTAGACTCTGGTGTGACTCACTGAGTTGCAAGGGAAGCCCTACTCTAGTCCTGGATGCCCAAAACAACAGCTTATGGGTAGCATTGCACAACCTCCCATTGCCATCTCAGGAAGGCTCGATGGGGGCAACCCTCTATCCACCTAGTACCAGGACCAGATGCCTCTGAATGAGGCCTTCCTCACTAACATATCTGGGTACAGGTCCTACTTCACAAGGGAAAGAAAGGCATTGAGTCAGACCAGCACACAGTCAGGAGTGGAATTGAAAGTGTATTTAATGGGAAAATAACAGAGCTGATCCTCTTGCTTTCACCTAAGTCTTTCTTCAGATGAAACCAGAGCAGCTGCAACTCAGGTTCTATGGTACCAAGACCCACAGCCAAAATCAGAGGCTCAGGAGCTCATACTGTTGGAAAGGAAAACTTCATAGCATATGTTTTTAGGTGCAAATAAAGAAGGAGTTAAGACTCAGGGTGACAGCATGCTCCAAGGCAAATGGGATGCATAAGCAGAATAGTAGGAGGCTTAGCATCTAGTGGTTGGTTCCCCAAAGGCTGGCTTGGCTGTGGACCCCATTACTTCTGCTTGGTTTTCTGCTGAGCTGGTACCAGAGTGACCACTGAAGGACAGGGCTCTGGCACCTTGGTGTGGCATGACTCTTTGGTTTTGGGGTGGAAGCTGGCAGGGCTGTTTCACCTGCTGCTGCTGTGTTGGGATGAGAATTCATGCTTCACAGGTAGCTGGACCTACAGACAAAACAGATGACTTAAACATCTTAACTAGGGTAGAATCCACGTTCCATGCTGCTTCAGTTCTCTTTTTTCCCTTTCTACCACAAAGGACACTTTGATGATTTCTGAGCCTTTGGGGAGGATTAATATAAAGATGATTTGGTTTGTCTCACCTGAGTAGGGCTTCTTTCTCCTGGAACACCTTAAAACCCAATTAATAGCACAATACAATGGCAGGCTCCTGGGTGAAATCCCAAGATCGGATCATATGGAGATGTGATATTATTTAAAAAAAAACAAAACTCAGTAACTTTAGCCCACCCACACATTTATGATAAATAGAATGGCTTATAATCTGTAAGATAATTACTGACTTCTCTAGAACCCACACCATCTTGCCTCTGGCTTTGCTCCTACCCACCCTGCCTCAAATATTTTCCTCACTCCTGTTTGTTCAAATACTACCTAGCCACCATGGATCATAGATGTCTTCATGTGATACTTGTAGGAGGTTTTTTCTAGAGCAAGTCTTACAGAAATCATCTATCTCCCAAATTGCCACTGTACTTCACCCTCTCACCTCAGGCTGATGTCTTTCAATGTTGAATTTTAGCTCTTTTTTTCTAAATATTTTTAATGTTTATTTATTTTGAGAGAGAGGGAGAGAGAGTGTGAGCAGGGAAGGGGCAGGGAGAGATGGAGACACAGAATCTGAAGCAGGTTCCAGGCTCTGAGCTGTCAGCATAGAGCCAGATGTGGGGCTCAAACTCACGAACTGCGAGATCATGACCTGAGCCGAAGTCAGACACTTAACTGACTGAGCCATCAAGGTGCCCTGAATTTTAGTTCTTTGTGCCCATGGTTTTTTTCCTGAATAAATTGTAGTTTCCTGGAGTGTAGTCCCTGTTGTCTAAATGTATTTTAGCAGCCAAAGTATCAAACATAATAAATTCTCACAAAATTATTTATTGAAAGAATAAAATTATCTGTCTTGAAATTATGAATTAAGCAAGAATTATAACATCACTAAAAGTGCTGTGGACCTCAGTTCTCATCTTTATCCTGCTGACTTTGGGTTCTTGTACAACCCAGCTCCCTCTTACTAACACAGCAGGAACTGGTGGGACAGAACTGGTAATGATTTAAGTCCCTTTAAGCCCAAACTATGATTACTTTTAAAACAAATATATTTCTAGAGGCTATAACTCTGATGACTGAACTCCAATAATGGGGGAAAGATACCAAGAAGACCAAGGAGGTTCCAATAAATGTCAAATACTCTGAGTGAATGGTAAAGAGTTGCAAGGGAAGGGGCACCTGGGTGGCTCAGTTGGTTAAGTGTCCAACTTTGGCTCTGGTCATGATCTCACAACTTGTGAGTTCAAGCCCCGTGTCGGGCTCTGCGCTGACAGCTCAAAGCCTGGGGCTGCTTTGGATTCTGTGTCTCCCTCTCTCTCTCTGCCTCTCCCTGTCTCGTGTTCTCTGTCTCTCTCTCTCAAAAGTAAATAAGTATTAAAAACATTTAAAAAAAAAGAGTTGAAAGGAAAAAGGTTTACCCACTATGCAGAAAAGAGCAGGCTGTGTGGTCACTTGGATCTGGTGTGATGTCCCCACCACTCAAAACAGTGATCGAGACCTGTCTCTAGGAAATGGAATCCTTTTGGGGCTGCTGTGTCTTCATTCTTTGCCTGCTAAACATGATTCACCTTAACCTACTGATTTATCTGTTGTCTCAGCTTTTGTGATGAAACCACCCACTTGACAATTTAGTTTTTAGCACTTGCTGTCTGACAATGATGTCACCTTGGCCAAAACCCTACTGAGCATCCTTTGAACTCAGGTGTAGTGTTGATGGCGAGTGTGATGTGGCCTGAAAGAAGAGAGAAGGAAGTTCTAGGGTGGCTGGAACTAGAAACAGCCCTGTTTCCTAGAAGGTCCTAATTCTTAGCATAGGCCAGTCTTATCAAGCTGCTAAATACATGAAGGAGGTGTAGATGGAGGTGAACAAGATCTTCCTTGTTCTTCCGGGAGGTCAAGGGCGTGGCAGAATGAATTTCCCCAGTTGGAATAAAATAATTCTGTTTATCCATCACTCAGTGTACCCAGGCCTGGGGGTTGCAGGTGGTGGGGGTGGGAGGAGAAGAAAAAGCTAAAATGATTCTTTGGGCCAAAAAAAATGTGTTATTCCAAGAAAAGTCTCAGAGTCAATAGCAGACAGGGAATGAGGACCCTGATCAGTGAAAACAAGGGGGAAAGAAATCAGATTCAACAGCCCCAAGTAATGCAGTCCTGTCGGCTCATCCACTTATTCTGTTAATGTAACAGCAGGCCCTGAAGACCGTGTGTGTAATGAGGATACTTCCTGGGGCAGCACAGGGACAAAAGGAAGAGATTCCCTGATCCTTTACACTAGAGTTCACTCTTCTCAAGGTAAAATGAAGCTGAGGTCACTAATCCAGGTCTACCCACAACACAAAATCTAATGAGCTGTGGTCTTAGGAAAATCTAAATCATTTTCTGTTTGTGTGGCCCCTCCCTCCTTTGCTTACCTAAATGTTTGTGGGGTACCAGTGCTCTCTGTGGCAGTGTCACCTTCCCTGAACTTGAGCCCGGACCTAGGTAGCCACCACCAGAAGCTCCACTCACTGGGTCCCCTTAGCCATTATTCTACCCTTCAATCCCCACACGTTGCCTGGTGTGGAATAGCTGCTCTATAGATTGACAACTATAGAATGGATGGGTGAATGAATGACATTTCTTATGAGACACCCAGAGGCTGCTTTGACAACTATGAGGAAGTCTCTTATAAAAGAAATGCTCCCTTGTGACAAGCCTTACTGACAGGAGCTGGGATGAGGAGTAAGGGTTCAGAAAGATATGGATGTTTCTGCCACTGTCCCCAGTCATCTGTCCCTCTCTGTTGAAGTTGGCTGGTTCCAGCCCTCTTGCATAAATTTAACTCCCTTCTTGTCTTGGATACAAGCTTCTCCTCCCCCAGACTTTGTCTCTAAGGACTCTGCAGAGGGAGTTCCAAGTACACCTTACTGACCTCATGTGATTCTCAGACCTAGGGCAACCTGTTTCCTGTTCTTTGTTCCTCTATGGCACTGGCCATGGACCTGGCTGACCTGAGCCTCAGCTCTGAGGCCAAGCTCCTGCTTCTGATGTCTTTTCTAGACCCACATTCCTGGGTGCAAAATAGAGCTGTCATTCAATATTCGCTAGGATTTGATCTGTGAATCTACCTGACTTGTGCCTCTTTTCCTCTCGGCAACATTTCCCTTTCTAGCTCCTGAAATTTCTCCTTTACCCTCTGCTTTTGTCCAAAGAGTACTGAATAGTTGGATATTAAAGCTTTTTCTACTATGCAAAGAAGCTCGATTTCTTTAGTGGCAGTGCTGGATTAGCCAAAGAATTAGCTAAAAAGCTACATGGTTTCTAATTGCAGTAGCACCTCCCCACATGCCTCTGACTTTTATACTAATGCCCTCTCAGGATCATAGGATGCTAATTTTATCATATCTTGCTCTTAATAATTAACTTTTCTAATACCTCTTGAGTATCCCTACAAATTATCTCTGCTCTACTTCTTAACAACATACTGTCATGTAGCTCTTCCATGTAGGTCCAGATAGGCTTTCTGCAGGAGCCCCTCTCCCTTCTTGATCCAAGTGATCTATGATACTACAGTGAAGAGTGCCTGTGGAACACAGTGCAAGTTTGTGTGCTCAGTCTGTAGGTGCGGTGAAGTTAATGCACTGGGAGCCAGATTGGACAAATGGTGGTGGTGAAGGGAAGTGACAGGAGGCTATGGATAAATTTTCCTGCTTTAATCTCCAGGATGATGAGTTCTAAGACCATTCCCTAAGAATCCTTGAAAGTTTCTCTGAACCTGACCACTACTTGTTCTTGGTGATGTGCAAAAAGATAATGCCTCTTTGCATGTATGTTGCTTCCTTCTCAGTTATCCCCTTTTCTCTGGGATCACATTCCCAAATAAACCTTGCACATGAGGCATTGGCATCAAGCACAGTTTTCTGGAAAACATAGGTTAAGACATTTGTGAAACAGATTTATAATTCAAAAGGTAGACACATAAACACAATCATCCAGAAGATGGAAATCAGTCCTCAGAACACAGGTTGGGTTTGACCTGAGTGACTTCCGAGGCTTGGAAAGTTTGGTATGGCTGAGGATGGCACTTTCTCAGCTTAATCCTAGAACATTGCCTGATAATAATCTCAGGAAGGAAATATTACTTTTTAAAGTGTCATCTCAAAGAGGTCAGGGGCTAATGCTTGGTAAATATGTCACCTCTCACCATGACAGGTTATAGAGAGAATTTGATAGAGTGTCATGAAAGGGAGGATCCATTTGTCATTGTGGTGTTTTGGCCCTGCCAGCTTCTGAGGCTTTGCTAGCTTTGGGAAATGCAAAGGGGTCTTCAAAGGAGAAGACTTGGGTAGACACTGTGTAAGTGGTTACTGGAGAGGTAGACACTGAGGAGAAATCCTGTAGTGGTGCATAATAGCAAGGTGGGCTTTGCAGAAGTGTGGAAGGTGCTGGACACTTGTAGGCCATGCCTCTAGAGCTGAGGGAGGATGTCACAGGATAAGGAGGCATGATTGCAGGAGGTGGCTGGTGAGGCAACTTGTAGTACCACATCTTTCTTGTTACTTAGCAGCATCTAAAAGAAACAGGTGACTGTGTTAATAGCAGGTCTCTACTGCAGGACAGAGGGCAAAGTTCATCTGATGAGTTAGGGCAGTACTTGCCCAACCTATGAAAATATTTATTCAGCCCCTAAAACCTTCATTGTAACTTTGGAGTTCTTCCTGTCCCTTCCTATTTAGCATTTTTTCTTACCAGAAATTTGTGTTTTACTATGACGACTCTTCCCCCATATGCCATTATTCAAAGAAAATGTTCTTTCTCTTATGCAGTAAAAACACTGGCTGAATGAAGGAAAACTCACCAATTTTTTGAAATTGTGGTTCAAGAAATTTTCCTTTTCCTTGTCAACCATGAAGTTCGTTTTAACTAAACAGCCTCTGGGACTGAGGCATGGGCTGCTTGAGGAGAATGATCACATTTAGTTCACTCTTCTTTGAAATCAACATGGAGGAATTCTTTCTCAAATGGAGAGTCTCTTGTTCTCATTGTTTTTCTTTTCAATGTCATCTGCCTAACTTTCTTGTCCATGAAGATTTCAAAACAACCCATCATAAAACAAAGCAAAGTCATATTACACAATATCTGTTTCTTCTCCTCAAAAGCATATGAGAAAAAGCACAAACGTATCATTCGTTTTTTCAGATTCAAAATATAATCTGTCTGCTCCAAAAAAAAAAGGTGTGAAGATCAAGAGCTCAGCATGTGGAAAATTGTGTCTTCACAGGGAGGACAGTGGAGCATCCCAAGGGTGAGCAGATTCAGTTATTTCCTAAGCTAAGTACAAGTCATCTGAAAGGACAAGCCAGGGAGCATCAGGTGATGACATGCCCTGGAACCTGCCCGTTGGGAAATTATATATTACATGCTATGAAGAAAGGAGTAGCAGTGTCAACAATGGGGAGCATCAAAGAGATGAGTGTGGAGTTGTGTGTCCTCTTTGAGAAGGTGGTATTCAAACAGACTTGCAGGAAGTGAAGGAGTTAGATGTTAGAATATCTGTGGAAAGAGAATACGCTTCCCAATGCTCCAAGGCCAGAGCCAGGCATGTTCAGCGGGTGCTGTGGCTTAACTAGAAAGATTAGTTGAACAGAGGCAGGGGCCAAAAGGAAGCAAGTTTATCTTCTGCCTTGACTCTTTGCCATCAGCCCTCCTTAAGACATTATTAGCCTTCCTTCTTCCACAGTGCCTCCTCAGTCTGCAGGAACAATCAGCTCAGAGTCAAATGCATGAAGGAATGTTTCCTCGGGTGTCCACATGGGTTCTCTTGGATTGAAAGTTTCTACTGTACAGAGGTAGGCTTATCTGTAAGTGTGGATTAAAATAGCATATAAAACCCTTCAAGGAAAGAAAGTTTACTTACCAAGAAAATGTTCTTTTACAGACTTTAGTTTCTCTTCTGTGATGAGACCCCCACTGAGTCACTCTCATTTGGTAAATACGTAATTGTGACTTTTGGAAAGATATCCTTTGTTATAAGATGATGTTAAAGAGATATATTGGGCACATTTACAGTACAGGCATATGAGTTTGTGGTAAAATAGGAATGCCGGTATGAGCAACTGAATTTTGGAAAAATATATCCCCATATATCCTTTACTATAAGCCAAATGGCACCTGTCTGGTCTTCTTGGTAATGTAGGGCCTGAGAAAAGCCCTCTGTTGTTCCCTATCTTAAACCCTGGCCCAGAACTCACCATAGTCCTTTTGTTTAGTGTCATCCAGTAGCACAGTTATCCTCCCACCTGATCCCATCCTCTCTCGCACTGTGGATTTTTAAAAAATGTTTAAATAATATTGGCTTTATATGTCTTCAGAATAGAAGTCTCTGTGCATTACTGAACACTGAGACACCTCCTGATTCACCTTTCCCCAGCACTTCCCTAAATGTTACCCTGTGTGAGAACATTTAGTCAGTAAAATAGTTACCTGGTACTTGAAAAACAAACTATTTGCCCAATAAGTTTGCAGCTATAAAAAAATGACTGGAACGATGCAGAGATTTGGTTAGTATCAGTTACTACTGACTTCCTTTGGTAAAATATTAATGAATTCATGAAGGAAATGGCCAATTTGAAAGTAGAAATAAAATGAATGATTACAATACAGAAATTTGATCTTAAAAAGTTAACTATGTAGGTGGGGGAATGGGTGAAATAGATGAGGAGGACTAAGAGGTACAAACTTCCAGTTATAGAATAAATAAGTCATGGGAATGAAAAGTACAGCAAAGGGGTATAGTCAGTAATATTGTAATAATGTTGTATGGTGACACATGGTGACAGCACTTACTATTTGCTTTGTAGTATACAAAGGAAGGAATGACCCCTAAGGTTATGAAACATGGAAGGGAAGGAATCTGACTTCTTGCCCACCCAAGTTGGACTATGGTATACATGAAGAATAAAATTCTATTGTATGCATCTGTGGACATTTTGGTGTTTTTACTTGTTTGGCTGTTTGTTTTTGTCATAGAAAAAAGTGTACCCTGACAAAAAATATGACATGGAACAGGGATAATAAGTTTTGTTTGATTATTACTTGTTTCTTTGTTTTAGTGGTAGGTACACGGCTTATTAGGATGTGGTAAGAGACTTTAACTAAATAAGAATTATTATAGGGATGACAGCTTTAAGGATTTTGAAATAGATTTTTTTTGTTTTTAAGTAACAGATCCAGGTAGAAGTGGCATGGTGATATAGTATCATCATTGGCTGATTTAGAACCAATTGCCTATACATCTCTTTGAGTTTTGATAATCTTAATAAAAAAACTATATAAATATTTAAAAATAGTCATAAAAGTAAAACTGCAACTTACATTTCAAAAGAATATAGACTAATGTACTATTGATAATTATATTTTATGTCTCATAGGTTTAGGAAATTTTATCATATTTCTTATAGTTTTTTCACTGGGTGAGTGGTGTAGGTCTTCTATTCCTAACCCCCTATTGTCCTCATGAAATTTACATGGGAAATGGACAGACCTTAATGAAGAAGGGGTCTGTCAGAAGATTTGGGGGGGACAATCCTGCTGACAGGTTTCTCCCAGTGTCCTAGAAAATACAGAACCCATTTTTCCAAAAGTATTGTAGATATGGACAGGAAAGAGCAAGTGGTTTGCAGCTCTGAGTCCTGCTGCTTTAGATGTAGAGGGAGCAGAATGGGGTTGGGATGTTTCAGGCTCAAGGACTTACCAGAGGATAGGAATGATCCAGGATCAACACATGAAATTGAGAAGGTACCCCCTAAAAATCCACAGTATCATTTGATGAAGATATAAACCACTCAGCATTTCAGCAGACATTAGATAAGCTCCCACCATTTGGCAGGTGCGGGCTGGGCCCTAAGTCTACCCTGAACAAGACAGAGAGGGTTCCTGCCCTTATGATGCCCACTGTGCGGAGAAGTCAGGTGTGCTCCAGCATCCAGGGAGTGATAAGAGCCCTGGTGTGGGGAGTGTAGGGCTGTTTGGCCCTAAGAGCTGTGCCTGCAAACATATCAGGGGCCAGATGGGCCTAATAAGACCACAAAGCCCAGACAGGCCACTTGGTTCTGGGGAAGTGGGGTAGAAGGGGCCGGGAGGGTTGTTAAATATAGGACATAAAAGAGAATAGACAGAAGAGAAGGGGAGAGAATTGAGAAAATTAGGCTTGGGTTTAGTGAAGAATAAATTAAGGTGATTGACCTAAACACCCAGAAATGACTTTTCTGAGTCAGAAATATGTAAGTACTGGGAACTTACTCAATCACCACTTTCTATTTGAGCCAGGATGAATGTGTTTTTAAAAATTATGGAAGTTATAGTTCTGATAGGATGAAGGGAAGTGAAGATGAGGAAAACCAGGAAAAACCACAAAGAGAAATCAAATGTGCATTTCTTTATCTTCACATTCAACCAGGCTATAGGCCTGAAGTTTGTCAAACTGTGCATAGTCTGGACCCCACGCTCTTCACACTGAAATAGTATCTGCTCTTCCAAATGGCAAGCCCCATAGGGGACAATTTTGCCAGCCACAGAGGAGAAGAGGTGCCAAGGAAAGACAAGGAGCTGCAACAGGAAAGGGACAAGTCCTCCTTTAACCCATGACTGACATCAGCTCTCCAAGTCAGTGAGCAAGATGAAGAAGAGGTCTTGAATCTGTGAGTGTATGTGTGTGTGTGGGGGGGTGTTGAAGGACCCAGGGTCCTCACCAGAAGATGGAGACCTGAGGTGGGGGGTCTGTGGGGAGGAGAGACACCATCTAACAAGGATGCAGGATGCTGATCAGAGGGGACCCACTGCAGAGCCTCAGGAATGTTCTGGATGGACAGGATCTACAGTTTCTCTAGTCATCAATATCTTCTCTGACCTCTGTATTTTTAATATCTTGATAGAAAGCTTTAAAAGCAATAAAATAACATTATATAATATATAATGAGAAAAACAGAGCTATTGAAAAAAAAAGGAAGAAAATGAACACTCACATATAAGTGGCCAGATATAACCAGTTATATTTTGCTTGTATTTAGTAGAAGGATTTTTTTTTATAAATCCACAGAGATGCTTACCTTATTAAAAGGTTTTTTGTTCATATTGTTTGTTTATATTGTTTGTTTATATTGTCATATTGTTTGTGTTGTTAATATAATCTGAGCATTTTCCATTAAGACTAACCATTCTCCTACAACATTCTTTTTAATTGCTGCTGTACAATCCCAACACATAGACATCCATCAATTATTGAACTGGCATTTAAATTATCAACATTTTGCTAGTAGATACAATGCTTAAGTCAGTATCCTGATGTATAAAGTCTTTGTGTACATGCATAAATATTTCCTAAAAATAAATTTCTAGAATAAAATTGGTGGCTCAAGAGTCGGACCTTCAAATCTTTGACTCTTCCCCCCTGAATGCTTCTTCATAAAAGCTATGTATTGTAGAACCCATTTCCCCACTTGGGATCAGCTTGTTTAATTATGAGTGACCCTGAAAGGATCCCTATACACTTTCAACACTGAAATCAGCAGTGACATGAAGCCACCTCAAAGATGCATATCTCACAGACCTAAGTAACGTCATGCACTGCTGCCCATTTGACAGCTACTTGTTACCTTGTAATGATGCGTTGCACAATTTCTGTCTTACACTCCCGAATATTTCTGAGTCTTTGCCAACTCTACCTGGAGCATTTGTGCATCACTCAGATGCTACCCATCACCAGCCTCACACCAGCATGATGTTATTATGGACAATCTGGCTTGTTAAGTGACCACTGTAGACCTTCTGAAAATGTATACAAGCTTCATTAATTAAAAAAAGAACAGCTCCCTAATATCCCAGACCCACTCAACAGAGACCTGCAAACTGCTGGTCATCTTTGAAATCAAGACTAGGCTGTAGGAGAAACCTGGAGAACTGGGCTCTGGGTGCTTCAGAAAGTTACTTGTTGATCTCAATTAATCTTTTCCTTTCTGGATATCAATTTCTTTATCTTGAAATGCAGGGGACATGCTAGGTGCTATTTGGCCCTTTTTTCACTCCTGATATTTTATACCTTAATGATGTTGCTCAGCCATTCATGAGTGCTAATTCATCTCACTTGGACCATGTATTCCTACTTGTAGTCCCAGTTTAATAATCCCCTCCTTTTCCTAATCACTTGATAAATAGCTTCCTTTGAGTTATTTGGGGAGAGGCACTACTGTGTGAATGTGTGTGTGTGTGTGTGTGTGTGTGTGTGTGTGTGTGCTTGTGCATGTGCATATGGTTGTATGTGTATTTGTATGAGAAGAATGTGAATATCGTCCCTCCTAGAGAAGAATGCAAATTCTCCAAGAGGAGGCACTGTGTACCCTCCCTTCCCTCTTCCTGGTACAGGTTCAGGCCCCACTGCACATAGTGGGTCCCAGCAAAAGATAACATTACCTCAGCTAATGAGGGAAGAACCTGTGTGGGTGATTCTGTAAGCATGTGGCTATTTACAATAAATGTGCCTTGTTGTGAGTGTGTGTCTCCATGTGCTAGGTATCTGGAAGGTAAAATGGTTGAAGAAAACCAGATATATAAGATTCACATATGTAGGACTAATTTGGGGGAATAAACAAGAGACTTGGGGACAGGATACTCAGGATGAGAGATAGCTTGGAGCAGGCACCATTGAAACTCAGGCATGATAGTCCAGTGCCAGAAGAGAGCCCTTCTCCAGGTGTGGCTGCTCAGAATGATAAACTTTGGGTGCCATTACAAAACAGCTATTGATGTTCCAGGGATGTCCCCTAAATATAATCACATACACACTCATAGCAACACATGGCATCACAATTAGATAGATGATATCTACACTAACTCTTCTGTCTACAGGTCCTACTCACGATGGTAGAATGAAGAAAGGGCAGATTTAGCCAATGATGTAAACAGTCAAGAGTGGAATTGAAAGTTATTTAATGGGAGAAGAGTAGGAAATACACATTATTCCAATCCAGATCGCCTCTTCAGATGAACCCTGAGCAACTAAAGACCAGCAAAGCCCCTAAGGCCTTCTGCATGATTTAGGGGCTCAGAGGACTCCTCAGAGTATGTAAGGTAAAGTGTCATAAAATGTATATTTATGACACTAGTAAGAGAGGGGATATGACTCAGGGTAAAAATATACTGATTATAATATCAATGCAATGAAGACACAGAAGCAGAAGGGGAGAAGGTAGGCAGCACCTGGCAGTCAACTCCTCAAGGCCATAGCTTCTTGAAGACATGGCTGTGGACCCGATAATTTCTACTTGGTCTTCTGCTGGCCTGAGCCTGGAATGATGGTTGGGGGACTTGGCTCTGGCACTTGGGTGTGACCAGGCTGAGGGACCTTAGGATAGGCTGAGTCAGGGACCTTGGTGTGACCTGGCTCAGGAATCATGGGATAGCCTGGTTCAGGATACTTTGGGTAGCTTGGTTCAGAAATCTTGGTGTTGCCATGTTGTGGAACCTTGGTGTGGCATGGCTCCTTGGTTATGGGAACAAATGGTTCTTGGGGTGGAGGCTGGCAGGGCTGTTTCACTTGTTGCTCCTGAGTTGTGGGGGGAGGGGTGTAGGGCTGCGTCTGCTGGTGGGAACTCATGCTTCACAGGAGGCTGGACCTACAGACAGAAAACCAACTCAGTGGTTTGGTAAAATAGAAGAAGAAGGCAAGTTTAATGAGAAATATGTCTTATTTCATGCCCTTTCAGAAACAAGAGATTCTCTTTCTTCCTGTTTCCCTGCTTTGAGATTGAAGCAAACTTTGGTGATTCCTGTGAACTTTCAGGAGGAGAAGCTTAAAGGTGATTTACTCTGCTCCAGGGACATGGAGTCTTTCTCTGTGCTTCCTTTCTTTCTGTTGATTCTGAAAATCTTTATTAGCAACAAAACACAACAGTCAGCTCCTAGGATTGAAGAGAGGCCCCAGGTTTTCAATAACATGAAAAAGGTGATACAGTCTGGAGTCTACCTTCTCATGTCTACAGCATAGGGTGTCTTAGCTGTCATATAAAAATTCTGTACAAAACTCGAGCCCACATGATCCTACCTATGATGCTCTGTTCACATCAATCACTTTGTGCATGCCTTCTGGAAGTCTTTCCATTCTGTCTCTGCTTGTCCACACATGCCTGCCCATTATTGCTCTCCTCCTAGACATTCTCTGCCAGATTCCAAATCATTTTCTTTATTTTGCCACAGTACACTACCAGCCTTGCCTCGCTCCTGTTTACTTTCCATGCAGTATATTTGCAAATTACACCCATGTATTATGCTCTCTGGATTGTAAGTTCATGGAGTAAAAAATCATATCTTTTAAACATCTAAATTGCCAATACAATGCCTTTAATATTGCAAATTCTCAATAGTTATAGCAAGTTTTAAAATGTCACTACAAGTGCCCTGGTCATGAGCTGTAGTTCATATCTTCCTGATAACTGAACAGATGGTCAACAGAAGCCTCTCCCCTTTCTGACCCCAAGTTCCACAGCTATAATCTGAGTGAGAAATCAAAAAAGATCTATCAAGTAATCTTAAACACAAATTGCATTGCATTTAAAGTAAATATATCCTAGCATGGAGAAGAAATCCCAATAAAAATAAAATGTTATGGAGCAAATACTGAGAAAATCCAAGTGGAGAGACTCACCGGTTATGCAGAGTTCAAACTGATAGGCCTCTTAGGTCTGGTGCAGAGTCTCTGGCCAGCTGAATATGAGCCTTCCCTTTATACAGAATATGAGCCTTGCCTTAAGGAAGTCGGATTTTTTTTAGGGCTACTCTGTCTTCATTTCAGCTTTTTAAATGAAAATCTCTGGCTTAACATATTTTTGGCACTACTGTTTGACAATGATGTCACCTGGGCCTGTCCTCACTGTCCACCCTTTGTGGTGAGATTGTTATGGGTAACAGGATTCTTGGGTGGAGATGACTTAAATCGGGTAGAAGTTCTGGTCTTCTGGGAACAGAAACAACCATACCTGTTGGGCAGGACCCCAATATTTAGCTCAGATTAATTCTGTTGAGCATTTTAGTTTTCTAAGTAGTGAACAGCAGGCACTACTGGTTCTTCTGGGAGACCATGGAAAGGGTGGCAATAAGTGGATCATCTCATGTTCTCTCTTTCAGTTGATCCAGGCCTGGGCAGGACAGGAAAGTGAAGCAGAAATGCTTCACTCTGGAGAGATCCTTAAGATGCCATGTTGACCACAGGTGGTAGATGTCACTGAGGATGGGCAGTCAGAATTGACTAGATCTTTCCACATGGGGCATAGCCCTGAAGACTCCCTATCATGGGATCTCTTTTCTCTGGGGGGCAATACGGGAACAAGAGAGCTCTGATTCTCTGAATTCATACACCATTCACATTCTCTGATCAGGATAAGATGAAACGGAGGTCACTAACTCAGAGTTGACCTTAAAGCAAAATCTCTTAATAGACATGACACTTGTAAATCCAAACATCCTTAAAACTCAGGTGTGTGGATGGCTCCTCCCTTCCCACTACTGGTTCTGTGTTACCTCCCATGAACCTGAGCCCTCAGGCACAAGCATACCATGCACTCCTTCTGTCATTTTCCCAACGCCCTACTTGTGCTTAGTTGCAGTGGGCAACTATTGTTTTCACTGATTGATGTGCAGGTTCATAGAAGGGTGGAAGGCAGGGAGGAAGGGAAGCAGAGAGGGAAAGAGAAAATTGGATTATTTTAGAAAGATGTCTATATACTGCTTTGACAACCCTAAAGTGACTTTTTGAAAATGATTCATCTTATGACAGGCCTCATGGAAAAAGCTGAGAAGGGGTAAGGACTCATCAACCTTGCTGTCAGCTTCCTTCCCACCCATGTTCTCCCCTCTGTTAGTGTTGAACTAGCCACCTCCCTCTGGGGTGGTGCCAGTGCCACTGTCACACTCAAGCTCTAGTCTCTGGTATCACATTAGCCATCCTCTAGGGTGAGTCTCAGTCCCTCTCTTCACCAGAACCACCTCTTGGCTGACCTGCTCCAACTAGGATTCTTACTTCCAGAAAAACCTGCTTCTTGCACCTCTGTATGAATGTTTGCCTTTTTTGTGTCGTATCTTGATTATGGACTTTGGTTATAGAAGAAATCTCTTCCTTATTTCCTGTCTTCCTTCCCTGGGTGGGTTTTCTCCTGCTTTGTCCTAACCATGCCTTGTTCAGTCTACCTAACAAAGGCCTTTCTGGCATCAGTCTCTAGAACTTTTAATTCACCCTAACCCTAGTGTTCCTATTTGTTTGGACAAGTATAGTCAGTGGCTGGGTGATAAGGCTCTTGATGCCCTCGAGAGAAGCTTGGTTTAGTTCATCAGTGCCCCTCCTACTAAAGAAAGTGACCCCAAACAGAGCATGAATCACATTACTTCTGATGTTGAGTCCTACCTCTAGAGATACTTTGATCTTTCCCACTGGCCCCTTTTTCTGTGGCAGGAGGCTGCAACTGTCCCCACATCAGTGACCAGAGCCTTGCTTTGGACCTGTATATGGATGGCATTAGGTACCTTAAAACACTCTCAGTCTGAATCCTGCTTTTTTCCAGTCATGTCTGCATGGACCATTCCCACACATTCCCTTCGAATCTGCCTTTCCTCTCTGGATCCTGAGTTCCAGGATCCCACAGCATGAGATGTTTGTGGGAATTTTCAATGCATTTGTGGAAGTGCAGGCTTGAATAGTTAAATCCTGATGGCCACATTTCCCCATAACTGATATATAACCCTTCTATCTTTCAAACCCTGGGAAAACACCTCTGAAACCATATTTTTCATATTTAATATGCAAAATTCAATGAGTTTGAACATCATGAACAACTGTGATACCACCACAATCAAGAACGTAGACATATCCAGAACCTCCCATTGTTTCTTTCTCTCTGCCTCTGTCTCTCATTTTGTTGTGTGTGCAGTGAGAGGACTTGATATGAGACCTACTCTTTCAAGTTTTAGGTACCTTGTATCTTATTCGTAACTATAGACATTACATTGCAGAGCAGATCTCTAAGAACTTATTGATCCAGCATAACTGAAACTTTTATCCACTGAGTAACAACTCCCGATTTCCCATACCCCTCACCCATGAAAACCACTGTTGTATTCTCTACTTCTGAGAATTTGGTTATTTTAGATGCCTCATGTAAGTGGAGTCGTGCAGTGTTTGTCCTGTTACTGGCTTATTTTGCTTAACATAATATTCTTCAGGTTCATTCATATTGCCACAAATGGCAGGATTTCCTTCTTTCTGATGCCCAAATAATGTTCCATTTTGTGTCTGTACCATATTTTCTTTATCTGTTCATCTGTCAGTGGGCACTTGTAGTGTTTCCACACCTTGGCTCTTGAGAATAGTGCTGCAAAGAGTGTGGGAATGCGGATATCTCCCGGCATGTTGGTCCCAAATCTTTTGGATAAGCGTCCAGAAGTGGGAAGTCTGGATTATGTGGTAGTTATATTTTTAATTTTGAGGGGAATTGCCATACTTTTTCCCATAGTTGCTGCACCATTTTACATTTCCATCAACAATGTTCAAGGGTTTCCATTTCTCTATAGTGTTATCAACACCTATATATAT
>CM053570.1:260620-365883 GCA_028646485.1 Cryptoprocta ferox
GCTGAGGCTGATTCAAGTCTGCAATTGTTGTCCAAAACCTAGCTTCACTTTCAAGTTTTTGTGATCATCAATGCCTATTCTTCTTCTTATTGGCTGGCTTTGAAACAAACAAAAAAAAAAACAATACGTTTAAAATAATAAAATAAACATATTGAGAAAGCACTACTTTACTTATTTTTATAACGAGATTCTGTATATAATTTCATTTGGAATTGGGGCATATTATTAAAGAGTTTGATAACAACTTAAGCATTTTATTTTATTTTATTTTTTTTTAAACTGTATAGTTTATTGTCAGGTTGGTTTCCATATAATACCCAATGCTCTTCCCCACAAGTGACCTCCACCAAGACCATCACCCCCATTACCTTTCCCCCTTCCCCTTCCCCCCTCAGTTTGTTTTAAAAATAATAACCATATAGAGCTGCCGAAGACTGAAGAGTCAAAACGAGAAAGAACAAAGCGAGAGGCATCACACTTCCTGATTTTGAACTATGTTACGAAGCTACAAAAATTAAAACAGTATGGTATTGGTATAAAGACAGATACATAGACCAATGGAACAGAATAGAAAGCCCAGAAATAAATCCATACATATACAGTCAACTGATCTTCGACAAGGTGCTAAGAACACATATGGGGAAAGAATGATCCCTTTAATGTTTGGACAGATTCTTAACATCAGTTTCTGAATTCAGTCTTTTTCCATATGTATATTTTTAACTTTTAATTTTGAAGTAATTATACATTCACAAGAAGGTGCAAAGAAATGTACACCATCATCCAGCCTCTTCCAGTGCTAACATATTGCAAGATTGTAAGATATTATCAAAACCAGGGTATTGATATACAATCCATTGAGCTTATTCAGATTTCACCAGTTACACATGCACTCGTGCTTGTGTGTGTGTGTGTGTGTGTGTGTGTGTGTGTGTGTGTAAGTGGGTATAACTCTGTGCAATTTTATTACATGTGTAGCTTCACATAACCACCAATGTAATCAAGTGACATGACTTTACCATCACCTCGACTCTCTCATTTGCCCTTTTATAGCTTCACTTACTTCTCCCCCTGCGTCCCTATTGGCAACTACTAATCTGTTTGCCATCCCCTTAATGATGTTATTTCACAAATGTTATAAATAGAATCATGTAGTTTGTATCCTTTTAAGGTTACTTTTTTCTTTCACTCAGCATAATTCCACTGAGGTTCATTCAAGCTGTATGTTTATCTATATTTCACTCCTTTTTATTGCCAAATAGTATTCCATAGTAATAATGTACCACAGCCTTTTTCATCCTTTCTTCTTTGAGGAACATTGATGAAGCTACTATGAACATTCATGTGTAACTTTCTGTGTGAAAATGTTTTAATTTTTCTGGTATATATGCCCCAATGGAAATTCCTTTCATTTATTAATGTGATGTATTATGTTGACTGAAATGATAAAGAAGATGAAGATTATATATATATATATATATATATATATATAAGTTTTCTTTGTCCTGCCAATTCCTCACAGATTTATTGTCTCTGTCTAAAACGTATAAAAATTTCCTGCCTTGGTCCCTTCCTTGGGTCTCAATTTCATTACTGGACTTCTGTGCACAAGTAATGAAACTTTTGACTTTTTCTCCTGTTAATATCTCTCATCTAAATTTAATTTTCAGTCCAGTTGGAAGACCTTGAGAGTAAAGATGAGTTTTTCCTTCTCTCTACAACTAATCTTTAGGAAGCTACTACTTGCTGAGTTTGGGTGAAGTGTCAAAGGACACTTTATACTTATATGAAAGTTACTAAAACATTTCTCTATTTCCCAACTACATTTCTGTGTGAGGATTTTTTTTTCATATCCTTCAACCAAAACAACATATCACAACAGATTGAATGCAGAAGTGGATGTGAGAAACCAATTACACGCCACTAACAAGGACATTAAAGGTATTTTTAAAACCGTGCTACTCTTATAACTAATTCTTTTGTTTGGGAAAATATAGTAGTTTTTATGTGAACATGCTGTGGATTTATATTTGGTATTTTTAATGAATTAATAAATATTTGAAAACAACACAAATTTAAAACTTAAGTCTGATTGAAAGTTTAGTTCCTCAGTCATGCCAACTACATCTCATGTTTTCAATAGTCGTATGTGGCTGGTGGCCACTGTACTGGACCACACAGAGAATGTTTCCGTCTCCACAGAAAATTGTATAAGATGGCTCTGGAATCTGCAAGTATGGCTGGGCTAAGAATGATGCTTTCTCATTTGATTTCTGGAATGTTACATGATAACAAATTCAAGAAAGAAGTCATTTCTCATCACTCTGAGGAGATTATGAGTGGAACCTATTGACAACGCCACCTCCCAATAGGCTTTGCAGGAATGTGATGGAAATCCTCCCAAAGAAAGAACCATTTATGTTCGTTGTGTTTTGGTCCTGCAAAGGCCTTCTGTTTTTGTGGGGGTGGGGCTGGGGGGGCACGGCTGCTAGGTGGATGGAGGCAGCTTCGCAGGACAACATGTTGACTGACATTGTGGACGTGGCTAATGCTAAGGTGGGCACTGTGTGGGTGGTCACTGGGATGGTGTTGAGAGCTGGTTAAGTAGATAGTTTTTCAACTAAATGCCAACAATAGCAAGATGAGCTCTGTAGGTGTAGGTAAGGTACTGTGTATTTGGGGTCCATGTCTCTAAGTAGTAGAGGGGGAGTGGCAAGGACATGTGGGTGGAATTCCAGGTGGCAGCAAATAAGCCTGCACTGCATCTGCTTTTCTTTGAACTCAGGGAAGTTCAAAGGAAGCAAGTAAATGTATTAGTGGAGGTGAGAGAAACCAATGCTCATATTATGAGCTGGGAAATTCCATGTCTAATCTGTGAGGATGCTCTTTGATAACCTAAATCTATGGTTATAATGAGCAGCTGCCTTCTTATTTGGCATTTTTTTTCTTTTTGGCAATTCGTTCTATATTATAAAGATCTTCCATTCTTACATCATAAGTCAAAGAAAAAAATTTTTTTTCTGAAATAGCAAATGTTGGTTGAATTCACCAAATTAGTCTAGGATTCAAATTCCAAATTGTATTCAGAATAAATTATCATCATTACGTACCATGAAACTAAAGGTTTTTAGAAAACCATGCAGATATTGTTGCAAGAGATCATACCCTGATTTCTTTCATGTTTTTTCTTGAAAAAAATTCATGAATATCAAGAATTCCAACTCACCCAATTCTCTAATACAGGTTGAGAATCAAATTTTAAAAGAGTGGCAATTATGAGGAATAGGCATTTGTAGGGTCAGGCAGCCCCTGTCATTGAGAAGTGGAGCTGCTGGGGTAACACACAAGCCCTGTGAAAGTCCTAACAGGATGGGGCAGACTGGAGGCTCTGCTTCCCCTGGCAGTGTGAATGACATAGGCCCTGAACATTTACACAGAGAGGTTCAGGATTCCCCTCAAATCAACAGTATCTTCTGATCAAAGTACAGAATACTCACCATTCCCAGCAGACATCACATAAGCTCCTACCATTTGGTGGATGCCTGGTTCTGCAGAAATGTGGGGTGTCTGGGGTAGTGGCATTGAACATATGGCAGAAAAGAGACAGGAGGAGAAGCAACTTGGTGGAGAGTGAAGGACATTATGTAGGAAGACGCAGGAAGCCATTTGGGAAAGAGGTTGGCATAGACCCCAGGGAAAGAGGCTCTTCTGAGTCAGACACAAGAGGAAAGCACCCACTGTCCAGTTGAACTCCCTGACTGAGCAGTCCTCACCTAAACCAGGTACTATCTTCTTTTTCCTTCATGCTCCCAGGACAGAGGAACATGAGCATGAGGAAACCAAGATCTATCCATGAAGAGAACCAAATGTGCATTCCTTTATCTGCACAGATGAGATTGCAGCCGCACCATGCACCTGCAGTTTATCAACCTGTGTGCAGTTTGTCCCCCAAATTCCTCACACGAAAGCAGTACCCTGCCCTCTACTGTTGGCTGGGAGAATGGTGTTCTTTTACTGATGACAAGGGAGTAGAGGGGAGAGGAGCTCACACCTGTCCCATAACCTCATTTAAGGTGTCACAGGTTCAAAGTCAATGAGCAAGATTGGAGCCCTTGGCTGTGGGTGGGATGGAAAGAGTGGTGTTTTGGGGGTTTCCCACAAAAACTATTCATGCTGGAGTCCAGCTCCAGCAGGTCCAGGGCTCCCTGAAGGATGGACGGTGTCAGTACGAGAGAGATGAGAGAGCCTTAAGCTTCTTTCTGATCACCAGGTAGGCATCTCTGTACTGACCTGAGAGTCAGCTTTATTTATGGCAAAAAATGTATGGGGTCAGTACAGGAGTGGCATTTGCCTTAGACAATGATTTCTGATGACAAATTCTTTGGTATGTAAAAATTTCCCAGAACATAGATTGGTAGAAGACTCATGCATAATCTTTATCAATAATGATTGATGTAGGTGGCTTAGATGCTTATCATATGGGGAAGGAAGGTATCTTCAGCATTTAAATACAAGACAATGTTTTTAGCGTAGCAAAGGCAAAAGTTAGCTTTTTGTGAGCAGGGGTCAATAGCCTGTTTGCTTAAGGGGAAGTATAAGAAAAACAGGATTCTCAGGAAATGCAAATGTTTCCTCCCATGAACACAAAAGAAGAAGTTCCTATAATAAGTTCCTTCACAAGGTGCAATCTGCATATTTTAGAATAAGGGGACAAGTCACTCCCAATACCAATCAGCAAGGTGCCTTGGGGGTCGGTGCTCAAGCAAAAATAATTGAGTGGGGGTGGATATCGGTCACCATCTGATGGCCAGAGGCCTTTCAAACTTGCCTTACCTCACAAGGAGTTTTCTCAACGTAGTGAGTTCAGAAAATGTCTTCCAACAGATTCAGCGTTTCATTGGGGTTTCCTATAGAAAATCATTTTAAAAAGGCTTAATTATACTCCTCTCTTCTCCTTGTGGGAAGCTGAACTGGAAACTATTGCAGGGCTTCAGGTAGTTTCTGGAAAAAATATTACCTCTAACTCATCAGCATCTTGGACTGCTTTGATTTTTTAGACATGTGAAAGAAGTGTTAAAAATAAATGTATTTGGATCTATGAACATGTTTTAAAATGTAGAGATGTTCAAAAAATAAAATAAACAATACCTTTTATTTTCCATCCCAACATAGATATTGGTTTTGTTTTACTGTATTTTCTGCTGGATTTTTAAAAATTTATACATATCTTCATGCATTTTTAACAAAGATGTTATGTGTTATACACCATAATGTTTTATATGATCTTGAAATTTTCTGAACATTTTTCCCATATGACTAAATATTATTTTATGATTACAGTATATTTCATGACAGATACACAATAACTTGTTTGATCAAATTTCTCTTTGGGGTAACATGTTTCCCTCCCAACTCTTTTTTTGGCTAATTATGTATAATGAAGAAGTGCTGATACTTATAAATAAATCATTGCGTGCCTAAATACATATTTCCCAGTGGGATGCAGAGGGCATGCAGGTGTGTAAGGACTTTTATTAAGATCATTCCTCGACTTTATGTGCCTAACATCTGTGTGTCACCAGCCAGTGTCCCCAGTCTTATCCTGCCCCTGTAATGGTGACTGCCCCTAGAGTTACTGCTGACATTTCCCCTCATGCCAACAAGCAGTAATTTGAAATCCCCTGAACATGTGCAAACCTTGCAGACTCAGACCTTGCAGACATCATTCTCTCCTCCCAGTCTGATGATTACTTACCAACTTGCAAAGCTTTGCTGGGTAATTTTTGCCTTACAGTCTCCAAATTTCTCTGGAGTTCTTTTCAAACCTATCTGAAGTGCTTTTGCATCATGCAGGTGTGAGGCAGGTGACAAGCAATACACCTGCCACATGATACCTGTTGTCTGCTTCACACCTGCTTGATGTTATTTTACAGATGGGTTCATTCCCCAGTGACCACTGCAGCCCCTCTGGAAATTCTTTTGGTCTCTCAGTCCCTAGATGTTTTGCTTGTCACCAGCAAAGTCAAGAAGACATTGCTTCATGAAGAGAGCAAAGGGTCAGAATCTGAAGAGCTGGGCTCTAGGTATGATTCAGAAACATGACTTCTTGGCTGTCTTGATGAATTATCTTCTTTTCTGGGGAAGGACATTGGTTTGTTTATCTGGAAGCTGAATAGGCTTGCTGGGGGCTTTCAAGTGTCTTTTCACCCTAATATTTACCCATGATGACCTGCTGTCCCTCAATTTCAGACTGACTTTTTGTCTAATCTGCATTAACCAGTCTTCCTTCTGAAACCTGCCTAAACTTCTGTTTTCTTCTTTGGTGCATTTGCTTTTATTCTCTTCAGAGAGAATAGATGTGCATGTGGAGTGGAGGCCGGGGAGGGGAGAGAGAACACGTGCCAACAAGCAGGGGAAGGTGCATGTGTGCTCTGGTCCCAGTGAGTATTTGCATGAGTGTATATTTTTGTGGGAAAGGGGTGGATATCAACCCCCCTTAGGTGTCTCCTAGGCAGGCACTGTGAATTCTACTCTCTTTTGTCCTGCTAGGGAATAGAGGTCTCAGTGATTAAACCAGCATATGTGTGTGTGTGTGTGTGTGTGTGTGTGTGTGTGTGTGTGTGTGGTTTGAGGGGGGTCAGAGTGTGCGGGAGTTTATCTGTGTGTGGGTCTGTATGAGTGTTTCAGGGCTGGCTCCATGTGTTGGGGCATCAGCAAGGGAGGATGTATGAAGAGTCTTGTTGGAATGTGTATAAGCACTATTTCTTTCAAGGTAGAATAATAATAAAGGAATGAACCAAACAGAAAAAGGGCAACTTGAGAGCCAGAACTAAGCCAGAGACAGCTTGGAACCAGCACCATCTATGCTCAGGTAGGACTCACTCGGGTGCAGAAACCCTGCTCTAGCTAAAGCTGCCCAAAGTAACAGGCTCTAGGTGGCTTTGACCCACAGCCAGCCCACGGATGACCTGACACACAAACACACACACACACGTGCACACACACTCAGTGAGTGGAGTCAGCAAATGACACCCACAGCCAACTATGGAGTTAAAAATGATTTAATGGGGGCAGGGTAGGAAAGATCCACTTGATCCCCCAAACCCCTCTTTAGGCGAGCCCTGAGAAGTTATGAGAGTAGCTCAACCAGTGAGACTCTCAGTGTCATTCAGAGGCTCAGAATCCTCCAGAGCAGTGTGAGGGAAATTTTTATAGAGGGTGCACAGAGTGAGGGTTATGACTCAGAGTGGCAGCATGCTAATTGTAAGGAAAGCATAGAAGCAGAATGGGAGAGGGGATTCAGCATCCTGTGTTCAGCTCCCCAAGGGCTTGCTTGGCTGTAGACCCTGTTACTTCTGCTTGGTCTTCTGCTGAGTTGGTGCTGGAGTGACCGTTGAGGGACATGGCTCAGGAACCTTGGGGTGGCAGGGCTCTGGTACTTTGGGATGGCAGGGCTCTGGAACCTTGGGATGGCAGGGCTCTGGAACCTTGGGGTGGCATGGCTCTGGAGCTTTGGGATGGCAGGGCTCTGGCACCTTGGTGTGGCATGGCTCCTTGGTTTTGGGGACACATGGTTCCTGGGGTGGAGGTTGGCAGGGCTGTTTCACCTGCTGCTGCTGAGGCTGAGGGGGAGGGGTGCAGGGCTGCTTCTGCTGATGAGAACTCATGCTTCACAGGAGGCTAGACCTACAGACACTGCAGACAGATCAGACGATTTAAACAGGGATTAACTAGGGTAGAAGCCATGTTCATGTCAAATGGGTTTCTTTTCAGTCTCCTTTAGATCAAATAGCCTTCATTTCCACTGGCTGTCCCCCCGACACTTGAAAGTAAAGTATGCTTTAATAATTTCTGTGCCATTTCAAGAGAAGGAGCTAAAAGAATTTGTTCTGCCCCATTTCAGTGGGATTCATTCCCCAGCAACATTTCTTCCCAGACACGTCATATCCCTCATTGATAAGTGCCCAGGACCACAGTGAGGTATTTTTGAAAGTGACATTGTAGAAACAACTGCAGTGTACCCACACATGCAACCATGCAGCACACCTATGACTTACAGAATGCCTCTGTGAGTCTCAGCTCCTGTGACCTCACTCTGCCTTGCTTATACAGTCTGCTCTGAAATGTTCTCCTTCCCATCTCTGCTGGTACAAATACACCTCCACTGAAGCCATCATGTGCCATCACCAGGAGATCTTGAACAGACTCTCCCAAACTGCCAAAGCCCTTCCCTGTCCCTCTGTTCCCATACCAATCACTATCTGCTTTGCATTTCATCTTTGTGGGTGTATGCATTATCTTCCTTGCTAGGCTGTGAGCTGGCTGAGTAAGTTGCATAATGGTCTGATTTACACAAAGTGCCTAGCATGGTGCCTGAAATATAGCAAACACACAGTAGAGGTCTATCTCATGAATTAACATTTTTATAAAAGTCATAAACAGAGAAGATAGCAGTGTTGCTGAGAGTGCCTGTGTCTGAGTCCTAGTCACAGTCCTGGTGTTAACTTGCTATGGGTACTTACACAGACCTGTCCCCTCCCTGGCCCCCAGTCCCACAGCTATCTATTGAAGTGGCAGAGTTACCTGTCCCTAAATTCCCTTCACACCCAAACTGTGCCTCACTCTAAAATGCAGATACTCCAGTACTCTTTCTCTAATTAACACCTCCATCATCCCTCTTAAACATGTGTGCCTTTGTCCAGTTTCCAATAATAAAAAAATAAGCATGAATTTCAAATGGTTCCAATCAGAGACTCACCTGGTACACAGAGAACGGGTTGTCTGGTTGCTCTGGTCTGATGTGAAGTCAGCGGCCAGCTGGCTTTTTATAGGTTGATTGTGCCCTGCCTCAAGGAAACAGAATCACCCCAGGCCCCCTCTGTTTTCATTCCTTACCTGTCAAACATGATTCACCCTACTCCCCTCAATTACCAGTTGGCTCAGCTTTTGTGATGAAAACCACCCACTTGATATTTTTTTGGCACTGGCTGTGTGACAATGATGTCACTGGTGCTTAATTCCCAGTGCCACCCTCTCCCTTAGACCCGGGCATAGGGTTTGTGTTGGGGGAGGGGTGATCCACAGGCTTCCTAGAGGGTTTAATGAGTTAACCCTGGAGGAAGATCTGAGTCCTTTTTGTGGCCTTGCTACCTTCTTGCTCTTTCTTCTATTCTGTGGGATAAAATACATTTGGGCACATGAACATGTGGGAGAGGGGTGCAGAGGAGCTGACATGGGCACCAGTTATCTTATAAAGGTAGATGCTAGAGGTCATCGATTGACTTAGGACAGACTTCTTGTCTGGGGATTCAATACACTTTTCCCATCTTTCTCCTAACTCCATTGAATTACACACATTCAGATTACTTAATTATCACCCCCCAACCCCACCCCTTCCTGACTGGTTGCTAATCTGGGTAAACCTGCTTTGCCTTCACCAACCACACCTTCACCCCTCTCCTACTTCAGAGATTTTCAAGGGCTAATTCCTCTTCTGGGATAACCTTTTCCCTCCACTCCACCCAGCCTTCTGGCCCTGGCCCTTCCTTTCTAACCTAGCTGCATACCACCCACCACCCATCAAAAACCTGGAAGCCTCTTCTAACTACCTTATCCCCTAAGAGCCCACTCCCACTCCTTCTTAGCCACTTTCAGTTCCAGCCCTGACACCTGGAGGTCTTGCTGGCTGCAATGCTTTCCTCCTCTCTTGGCTCCGTATCACATCAAAGCTGTGTCTGCTTCAAACAATAGCTTTCCCATGGTAATATTTGTTTCCATATTCATTTAACAAATATTAATGGAGACCCTAGTATATGCCAAGCATGTCTCATTCTGGGAGCTATCCAAGTGTGAAGGTTCTTCCCCTTAACAGACTGGGAGATTCCTAGCACCAGAGACATAACCTACTTCAGAGCCACTAGATTAATGGATTTCAGAGAGCTTCAGTCTATATTCTTCAAGTGATGATTGGGGAATTTGAGGCTACAAGAGGTGAAATAACTCCCCCAAAGTCAAATAACAATCCCCATGAGAAAATTAATTCTACATTGAAATTCTGTGTTCTTTGTTTTAGCCCCTCCCTACTCCCAATGCCTATACAAGAAATTAAGCCCAGGCAGGGAAATGATTACAGGTGGGAAGGAGAACTTAGATTTCCTGGCTTGCAACTGGGTCCACTCAGTCCTGGGAGAGCTTTATGTGACAGGCAATGTAATGAGAAAAAAAAAAGAGCCTTGCCTTTTGGGTATATCTTTAATCTTTGCTAAGATGAATCCTCTTAGGTAGGAATAAAGCTGCTTAATGGTTGAAGTGGCCTTGGGATTAACAGTAGTATTTCTACCTTTGCTGAAAATAGGAAGGGCATGAATTAGCATAGGTGGAAATAAGGGATTCCTTCAACATATCATCACTCAGTGGACTAGGGTCTAAGAGAGGAAAGGAAAAGCTAAAATGCCTGTTTTGAGCCAGAGTTTCTTTCACTTTGGAGAAGACCCCAGGATGGCATAGTGACAGAGTCCAAGTACCCTGACTAGTAGTGACACTGAGGTTGGCAGTATGTGAGCAGCCTCTGAGCTGCTGCCCAGGTATGCCTTCCCTCCATGATGGTCAGATCCTCAAGATTCTCCTTGCCATAGGGCTTCTCTTTTCTGGGAACATAACAAGAGGGATCCCCAAGGTCTCTACACCAGCAACTTCCTGTGATCAACATATCGTGAAATGGAAGTCACTGGTTCAGCACTGTCCTCAAAACACATCTGTTACTAGGTGTGGCCTTTGGAAAATCCAAATCACCCTTAGAACCCAGGTGTATGGATAACTCCTCTTCCTCATTCCCCTCCCCTGCCCACAAACATACACCTAAATGTTTGTGGAGCATCTGCCAGTTCCAGCTGGGTCTCCTCTAGTGAACTTGAGTCTTGGGTCAGCCTCTCACTGTGTCTTCATGGCCATTAGTGCACCTTCCTCCTCACAAGGTGCCTGTTGTGCAGGAGCTGCTCAGCAAGCTGGTGATTATAGAATGTATGGATGGATGAATGAATGAATGAATGAACGAGTGAATGGCATTATTTATAAAGAAAGGCCCAGAGACTGCTGGGAAGTTCCTTCTCTTTGGTGGGTGAGCTGGGAAGAGGAAGAAGGGCACAGCAAAGGACAGACGGCACTGCCACTGCCTTCCCCATGCATCTGCTCACTGTCAGCCACCTCCCTCTGAGCTGGTGTCAGTGCCATAATCACAGCTGACCTCCAAGCCTCTCACCTCACTCTGGCTCTCTTCCAGGCTTGGACTAGTTCCCTCTCTTCACCCAAAACTGCTCTCAGGAGCCCCTAACAGGAGGAGCTCCAGGCAGAACCTGCTGCTCTACCTGGTAGGATCTTTAGCAAGAGGAGCCTTCGGGGCACTTGGGTGGCTCAGTTGGTTAAGCGTCCGACTTCAGCTCAGGTCATGATCTCACAGTCCATGAGTTCAAGCCCCACGTCCGGCTCTGTGCTGACAGCTCAGAGCCTGAAGCCTGCTTCTGATTCTGTGTCTCCCTCTCTCTCTGCCCCTACCCCGCTCATTCTCTGTCTCTATCTCTCAGAATAAAATAAAGACATTAAAAAACAATTTAAAAAAAAAAAGAGGAGCCTGCTTCCTACTCCTCCATCCTGTAGGGTCACCCAGCTTGTCTCAGGCTCTGGAGGATCTGAACCAAGCTCTGCAGCTGGAATACCCTTTACCCTCCCTGGGCCTTGGCCCTGGATGCCAAGGAATTTCCCTGTCGCCTGATACCATGCCCTGGCTGGACTCTCCGACCTACTGCAGCCTGCGTTCCCTTTGCTCCAACCAGCACTGCTCTGGCTCTGGCTCTGGCTTCTGGAACTTTCTGTGACCCCCAACATTATTCTCCCTGTATTTTTTTTTATCTGAGGCTCACTCAGTGGTTAGGGCTAAGTCTGTTCTCTCTTTCAGAGAAGCTCCATTTTATTATCAGTGTGGGGTTAGTGGGTGAATCTAGCCCCACAAATGGACCCACGTATATAAAGGGAGAAAACAGTGGCTTCCCATGAGAAGTACATCTCCCATGAATTCACAGGAAACCCTCCTTAGGACACAGGGGGCTGGTGCTGTTCATATATCAAAACCTGGCTCCCATCTGGACCAGCTGCGAGAAGGTCCTTTAGCTCTGAGCATGCCTCAGTCTCATCACGCATTTGCAGAATAGGGAAGATGGTAGCTCTGAGCTTTGTCACTGATCAGGCCCTTTTCTGCTCATGTCACTCCCTCCTCCTGTGCTTCCCCAAGGCTCAGAGCATGCAGAAAATGTCATGCAGAATTCCAATTCTAGTCATTTTACCATGAGGGCCTTGTTTAAGACACACTAACACCTGGAAGCAAGCAGTCGTAAGAGACCCTCCCCCTATCACCTTGAAGAGGTAGGGACACCATTTCAAGCCATGATGGTTTTAAAGAAGTCCCAATAGCACACAGGGTCCTCCATTTGAAAAAAGAGAAGGAAACTGAGGAAAAGACACCAGATCCCAGGCACTTAGAAACCTCTTGAACACCTTGGTTCAGCAGGCAGGAGACATGAAGTTTGCAGGAATGGATGCTGAGTAGAGAGGGACAGGAGTCCTAGCTCTGGAGAGCCTCCACCCTAGTCCTGGTCCTGGTCAGGGAGAGAGGAAGGGACACATGGGAAGGGAGGGGACCCATTCCAGGCCTCTCAGCTGGTTTAGTAGCAGAATCAGACCAGAGCCTGGGATGCCTGCTTGCCTCTCTACCCCTTAAGGATGATCTTGAGCATGTTACCTAAACTTTCTGCCCTTTGATGTTCCCATCTTCAAAATGGGGGCATTAAGGTGTAATTTCACAAGAGTGTTGTAAAGATGAAATGAAATGATGCTTCAAACATTCTTAGGATGAATGGACTAAAATTGTGCATACCAATTCCTGCTAATTCCTCTTCTTTCACTAGAAATCAGGTGAAACTTCCTCCTGTGGTGTGTGTGTTTTCCTTTCTCTGCTCTGTGTCTGTGTGTGTCTGTGTGTGTGAGGACCCAGGCACCTCTCACCCATACAGCCTGGGCTTTCCAATTGCTTTATCTCCCCTGTTTATTTCCACTGAAGTTTCAGGTATACAATTTTTTGATTGCCCAGTTCAGACATTATATGAGCTCGGGTGGAGGGGGTGGGTAAAGGTGTTGGAGATCTTTCAATGACCTGGGCATGCCCTAGGTAAGGAAACTTGGCAGAAAAACATTAAGGAACACTCCCAGAAGTCAAAAGGTAGGAGGTGCCAGGATACGGTCCCTTAACAACTCTGCTATATTGCTTCTCAACACTAATGGGTCATTCTATAAGCTAGAGGACTATATTCAGGACAAACACTGACTGGGTCCTGATGTTCTCCCACAGCTTAACTGATCAATTTTCCATCTGTTGTCTATTTGAGATAGAGTTTCTCTGGCAATGAATGATCAAAGACATAGATATATTTTCTTGTTGAGGGTATCGAGTTTTAGAATGAAATCTCAGGTGGTTCAGACTAACGTCCTAGGTATGCTGCCCACTCACCACTCATTGTCCCTTGGGCTGTTGAAGGGCAGTGACAGCCTCATGGCAAACATTTTCCACACACAGTCCAAAACCCCACTGAAAGTGACCGCTGTTTGTAGTTGCCTGTCTCCTCTTTTGTTTGTTCAGCATTGTCCCCTATCCACTTCTGAAAGCAAGCACCTCCAGTGTGCAAAGTACATTTTAAAATCTATACTTTTAGATCACAGTTTGGAAACATAAAGTTCTAGGTTCAAATTCTGACTCTGCTCCTTACTAGTTGTGTGTGGATGATATTGGGAAAATTTCTTAATAATAATAGCTGCCATTTGATTGGCACCTACAAAATTTTGTTTTCAGCACTTGACACTAATCCTCACGATAGCATTGCTCCATACAGGTCATTTAACCCATTCTACAGGCGTAGAAGCCAAAGCACAAAGAATAGTCACCTGCACCAAGTTTACATGGTGAATGGGTGACAGGGACAAGATACAAATCCAGCGCTGAGGTGTAGGAATCTCAGTTGATCTTACCTGTAAGTGAGGAATGATAATATTTGCTTCCAGAGCTGTTATTAAATGAGATTACATATGCAAAGCAACTACTCTAGTGACTAGAGCATAGTATATGGATACTGGATAGCACATGTGTTTCTTCTCCTAGAGTTATTGGAGTTATTGGAAACTCATCTTCAGTGACTCAGAACATTCTATAATTTTCTTGATTTGTAAAATAGTCAATTAGTCATTTATTTAACACATATTTGCTGAATCACAACCAAATGCCAAGCATGAAATCCCAGCCTTTATGACATCTGGTGGAGGAATAGGCAGACTTCTGTGAGCTTCTGGGACCCAATACCCATTGGTGAAGGGTGTTTCTCCACTGTCCCAAGCGTAAGAATCACTTGGGATGCTTGTTAAAAGTATAGCTACAACTTCATTGTCCTAATGACATAGAAATAGCTAGGGGAGACCTGGGGGTCTGTATTTCTAAAGTGTTTATCAGGTAGTTCTTATGATAAAATAAGTAAACATTAGATTCTAAACCCAATGGTTTTTTCTTCCTTGATTGTAATGGACATCATCTGGTATCTTTAAAAAAAATATCCCTATGTGGGTTACACTTTAGTTCTAACCAGTTGGTTTTTAACAAGTCCTCAACCATCAGAGTTGAAAATCACTGCTCTAACAGAAAGGCTAAACTCCTATTCCCTGAACCCAGACAGCCCCAGTGCCCTGAACTCTTCCCTGTGGAAAGGAGGTGAGGTGGGTGCTGGGCACATATTGATGTTGATGCAACCAGATGCTGGTGGATGTGAGTATTTAACCTGAGGACATTGGGAGCCTTGGGAAGCAATTAAGTCTCATCCAAGGAAGGCTAAATACTTCTGCACACCCTTGAACCCAACCCTCCCTTCA
Source organism: Cryptoprocta ferox (assembly GCA_028646485.1). Taxonomy (NCBI): domain Eukaryota; kingdom Metazoa; phylum Chordata; class Mammalia; order Carnivora; family Eupleridae; genus Cryptoprocta; species Cryptoprocta ferox. Next base: position 275,579 of record CM053570.1, read on the forward strand.
AAGAATCATCAAAGGACAGGCTCTGGTTCTCCTGGCCAGGCATGTCCTGGAGCCAATGGCTTGGAGCCAGTAGATTGTCCCATGTCACCTGCCTGGACAACATCACACACATGTTATGGAGACATTTTGCTGGTGTAGGCAGATGGAGAGGGGGAGGCAAAATTTTACAGGTATCCCTCACTTTTGAAAACTTCACATTATACCATATATTTTTTTAAAACAAGGACTTGCATTAGTCTCCATTTTTGCTAACAGAAAAGAAAGAATATTGTCATATTTACAAAAGAAAAGGCAAAAAGTGAAAATAGTCCTTAGCTCTTGTTTTGCAGGGAGCCCTTATAGAGGCAGCACACCCTCTGAACCTCAAGAGCAGCCCCACCAAGCTCGTTGCCTGGGAACAGCGCTCAGTGTCTACAGAGCCAGCTGCCCGGGTTGGAAGTGCATCGATTATTGGAAACTGATCTCCAGTGACTCAGAACATTCCATAATTTTCTTGTGGAAAATTATTTTAGGAAATTAAAGTTCTTTCACAACTGCCTGTGAGCATCTGTGTTTTATCTCCGTTTAGTTTGTGCATCCTTTAACGGGATGTGTCTTAAAGTATCACAAAATATCCTAAGAGACGTTGTGTTTTAGGTCTAGAAATGCTAAAAAATTTCCCACATTAAACTAATAGTCATTGTTTCTTTGCTTTATGCCATTTTAGCTTACCGAAGTTTTCATAGGAATGCACTACTTTCAGATAGTAGGGGAGACATATACCTCTAACCATCTTAGGTTTTTATCTCAGACCCTTTAAAAAATGACAGATTAACAAGATAAAAAACAAACAGCTTATTAATTTGTGCAGCACACATCTCTAGGGAAAAACCTAAAACAAAGAGTAAGTCAACGCCATGGCTCAGGACCGCAGCTTGTAAAGCATCTTCAACAGAGAACAAAACATTTGTAGATAAATGACAGAACAGGCTTCCCAGGGCAGAAAACTGTGGGAAGGTAAATATATGAGTGGAAGCTGAAGAGGGGAGGTTGGTTTGCAGATTCCTCTGTGGTCATTTATGATCTGGTTATAGTCTGTTTCCAGTAAAAGGAGAATTTAGACTGCCTCTAGCAGAAAACAGGGAACTTCTCTGTGTTTGCTGTTTCTTAATTGTCTTCAGCTCAAAATAATTCTTATGTCAAAGAGGCATATTTAGGGGTGACACATTCTTATTCCCTTCAGTGGATTAAAGGCCAGTGCTTTCTACCTCCAAGAAGCTTCAAGCAGTGCCAAATTATGAGTTTCAGAGTCCCAAAGTACTAAAAATTGTAGCTTTCTGTGGTCCTCCCTTCTCTGATCAATCAAAATAATTCTTTATTTTTCAAAATCAACTAAAATGCACAATTGTCATCTCTTTTTAGGTGTTCTGATCCAGACCACAAGTCTAAAATGGTTCGTGGTATCTGACCTTCCTTCATTGCTTATTCACCCATATGTTCATTTTCTCACTTTCTGGGCTTCGCCCCTGCCTTAAACATGTGCACTCTGCTTATTGGGAGGACACCACATCCACTTTTATGGGGGTGTAAAGGGTGGGGTAGAGGACAGAACCCACAGAAATGCAAAAGCCCAAAAGTCTGCTAGACCCACCTAATTTTAGGGCAGGAAGAAGGCATCCCACCTTACCTCACTTTGTGGGTAAAGGCCAAAGTGGAAGGACTTGGCCCAGGTCACACAGATCCGTTGGTAGCAGAGTGGAGCTATAGCCCACAACTTTTTCCCCCAGTCCAGAATTACAATTTTCCCCAGACCACAATTACAATTAACACATATTACTGAGCTGGTGAAAAGAATTCCATATGGCTACTCTCCAGACAGAGGAGTGTCTTTAGGCTAATGCTTTGGCAGTTATCTTTCCCAGCTATAAACGATAATAAGATCAATCACTCATTGAGCATATACTGGATATGCCAAGTTAGACATTATCACCAATCCTCACAAAAATCCTGCAAATACTTGTTATTAACCATTATAACTTTTCACAGAAGGATAAGGCTTGGGATCTAAGTGACTGGATGCAATCACACAGCTAGGAAATGGAGACATTGGGATTCAATTCTGTTCAGTCCTGACTACAGAAGCCTGCTCCTTTCTCAAAGGAATGGAGTGTCAGAAGAGCTCCAATGTGGACACCCAGTCCTGGCCACTTTGCCCCCAAGGGGGTCCTGAAAGAGGAGGGGGAAAGGAATACGATCTGGGTTTGTGGCTCTCCAGTTGTGCAGCTGGATCAGGTGGGGCTTTGTTCTGTCTCAGGAGTGGAGAGAATTTTCCAATCAAGTGGAATGGTGAGAAGTAGAGAAAGAAGGAGGAGAGGGTGGTGAGCTTCTGCAGCATTTAGAGGTTTTTATCCTTTCCTTTCCTCAGAAGAGCAGAAATGTTCTTCCAATCTCATTGACTTGTTGTGGATGGGGCTTGAAGGCAGAATGGGTGGGAAATCACAGTGAGAAAAGTCAACGTTTGTCAGGTAAAGTCAGGATGGAAATAGCGCCTAAGTACTTTTTAAACTTATATAACCTTGAAAGTTTTTGGAAGTACAATGTTATACAGGAAAATGCACACAGCTCAATGAATTTTCACAAAGTGACTACACGCGTCTATCCAGCGTTCAGAGAGAGACATAGAATGTGACTGGTCCCTGGAGCCTCCTTATCTCACCTTCTGTTTATCTGACCCTACATAAATATGTTCTCTTACTATCTGCTTCCTTTCCCTCAGGGATGTGTTTATGAGGCTTATCCATGTTCTGTAGTATAACATTCCAGTTTCATTGCTGTGTAGTGTCTCATTGTTTGAACATACCACAGTTAACTTATCCATACTTATGTTAATGAATATTTAAGATAGTTTCAGCTTGAGGTTATCACAAGTCCTGCTACAATGAACATTTCCATCTATATGTTTTACAATCATATGTATATATTTGTTTTGTATATACATTAAAGAGTGACCTTGCTGGGATAGAGGTGCAACTCTGGTGCTAATACAGTCTGACAGTTTTGCAGAGTGGCTGTCCAACTTTTACCCTCATCAGCAATGCAGGAGACATCCTATTTATCTGCCACCTCTCCTACACCTGGCATTTTCTGTGTCCTTAATTTTTGCCAGGATGTTGGCTTGCACACTGGCATCACACTTTCATTCTAATCTGAATATCTCAGCAACTTTTTACATGTTTATTGATTATGTTGACATTCTCTTTCATGAATTTATTTCATCTTTGCCCATTTTCCCAGTAGGTTGTCTGTAGTTTTTATTGATTTTAGGAGTCCTTTATGTTTTCTGAATATAATACTTTATCTGTAGCATGTACATATCATACATATGTATTTATATACATAGTCACACTTGCATATATATATATATGTGTGTGTGTGTGTGTGTGTGTGTTTATGTAAAATTCTCCCAGTCTGTGTCTTTTAATAGTATCTTTTGTAGTACTTTTAATGTAGTTACATATATCAATTTTTTTCTACATAGCACTTCTGTGGTACTCAGGAAATCTTTGCCTACGCCAAGGTCAGTAAGACTTACTTTTGTGCTTTCTTCTAATTTTTTGTGTTTTTATAGTTTATTTATTTTTGAGGCAGAGAGAGACAGAGCACGAGTGGGTGAGGGGCAGAGAGAGAGGGAGACACAGAATCTGAAACAGGCTCCAGGCTCTGAGCTGTCAGCACAGAACCCGATGCGGGGCTCGAACCCACGAACCATGAGATCATGACCTAAGCCGAAGTCTGACGCTTAACCAACTGAGCCACCCAGGCACCCCTGTGCTTTCTTCTAAAACCTTATGTTGTTTTACTTTTGAAATTCAGATCTATAATTTATCAGGAATTATTTTTGTGAATGCCCAAGGTGAGAGTTAAGATGTATCTGTTTCTTACGAAGGTCCATTTGACTCATTGCCATTTATTGAAAAAACATTCTTTTCTCATTTGTTTGTAATGCCATTTGTGGGGGGTAATGAATCAGATAATTGTGTCTGTGTGACTGTATTAGGCTCTAACAGAATCTTTCAATACATGAACATGACATATATCTGCATTTGCTACTCTTCTTTAGTTTCAGTAAGGTTTTATACTTTTAGTATAAAGGTCTCATATATTGTTCATTAAATTTAGTTAAGGTAATTGATGCTATTCTTTTGGTTTCTTTGTTCTCTTAGTTTTATTGATATATAATTGTCATATAGCATTGTGTAAACTTTAGGGTGCACAATGTGGTGATTTAATACAAGTACATATTGTGAAATGTTTGTCTCTGTTTTTATTGAGGTCAACAAAAAGCAAAAATCTTAAGTACAGATCAGTGGAGTTTTTATATACCTATGCACCCATGGAAACCACTACACATGGGACAGAACATTTCTGGAAATCTGGAAAGCTACATCATGTCCCCTCTGGTCAGTGCTCTCACCAGGGATAACCACTATTCTGATTTCTATAACATATTATATTTGCCCATGGTCTTAATATTTTTAAGTGCCAATCTAGTATATTCCCCAGGGCCTCTTTCCTCAGCAGGTTACAAAGGTTAATCATTGTCTCATAAACCTACTAAAACCTCCACTCTCCTTTTCAGGCACTTTCTGCTTTTAACCTGAACATTACCAGAATTCACTAAATTTTAAGAATGGAAAAGTCAGTCACTTGTTTGAAGCAACCATTGGCTTTTTCGGTTTCTCTGTCCCCCAGCAAGAGTCCACCACAGTGGAAAACTGAGGTTTTCATTCTTCTGCTCATGCCCAGAATCCACAAATGATGCCAGTGAAAAAAACTTTCTTTTGGCTCACCTCTGAAGTTCTCCTTCCTGTGGAGTCTTAGTGTCTTCATCTGAGTTCAGATAATTTATGAATGTATTCTAGACTTGTTCTAGATGACTGGTTTGCTATAAGCTACCCCATTCCACTCAGAAGCAGAAGTTCATTATGCACTTGGGGATGTAAGAACAGTAAGACCCTTAGGCTTCAAGGGCTCATAATTCAATAAGGGAAATAAATACATATAGGTGAACTATAATGCAAAAACTAATTATATATATAATTCATAAAAGAATTATAACAATTATATTACTAATAGAAATTTGTACAAAGTTGTCATAAGAGCTTATATAAGATATCAGTTCTTTCTAAAATGTTAAGTGAGGTTCCATAGAAATATTTCAACTAGACCTTTAAAACTAAGAGAGTATCTTAGAGAGTAGAGTGGAGAAGTTCCTTCTAGGCAGAAGGAATAGTATGAACCAAAAAATATAAGGGTCAAATTGAATGTTGTTTTTGGGGAGAGTGAATTTTTTGGTGTTGTAGAATTGTGGTATATTTTGGGTCTTGTAGGGGAATTTTGGAGTAATCCAGTAGTTTTTATACTTAATATAGGAATTATGGAGCACTCTTGAGTTTTCTATTTGGTCAATGAAGAAGTTGAATTAAATGGTGCAAATGTTCCGTTTTCTCCATATACTTGCTGACACTCAGTATTTCTTACTTTTCAATAATAGCCATTCTAACAGGTGTGAGGTGATATCTCATTGTGGTTTTATTTGCATTTCCCTGATGATGAGTGGATGTTGAGTATCTTTTCGCATACCTATTGACCATTTGTACGTCTTTATTGAAAAAATGTCTATTCTTATCTTTCCATTTTTTAAAATTTATTCATTTTGAGAAAGACACAGAGAATGCAAGTGGAGGAGGGGCAGAGAAAGAGGGAGAATCTCAAGCAGGTTCCAAACTGTCAATGCAGAGGACATGTGAAGCTCAAACTCACAAGACCATGAGATCATGACCTGAGCTGAAATCAAGAGTTGGACCTCACCGACTGAGCCACCCAGGAAGCCCTGATCTTCCCATTTTTAATCAAATTGTTTTTGCTATTGAGTTGTACGACTTCTTTATATATTTTGGATATTGCCTCCTTATTAGATAAATCATTTACAAATATTGTCCTCCACTCAGTAGGTTGCGTTTTTATTTTGTTGATGATTTCCATTGTTTTGCAGAAATTTTTAGTTTGATATAGTCTCATTTATTTTTACTTTCGTTGCCTTTGCTTTTGGTGTCAGACTTAAAAAATCATTGCCAATAGTGATGTCAAGGAGTTTATTGCTTATTTTTTCTTCTAGAAGTTTTATGATTTCAGGTCTTACTTTCAAATCTTTAATCCATTTTGAGTTAGCTTTTGTGTACGGTGTAATGTAGTGGTTTAATTTTATTCCTTTACATACGGCTGTCCCAACGTCATTTGTTGAAGAGACTATCTTTTCCCGATTGTATATTCTTGTCTCCTTTGTTGCAAATTAATTGACCACAGATGCATGGATTTGTTTCTGGGCTCCCTATTCTTTTCCATTGATTTATGGGTCTGTTTTTACACCAGTACCATACTATTTGATTACTATTGATTTGTAATATACTTTTCAATCAGAAAGTGTGAAGCCTCCCACTTGTTCTTCTTTCTTAGGATTGCTTTGGCTATGGGGGAGGGGTCTTTGTGATTCCATACAATTTTAAAATGTTTTAAAATATAATTTCATCCATCAGAGGCTTACAAAGTAGCAATGTATTATATCAAAATTTCATTCATATATGTGGCAAAAGAAGGGTGATTTTTATATTTCTGGTTCCTCTTCACTCGAAGTAAATATAATGTCACGGGCACCTGCGTGGTTCAGTCAGTTAAGTTTCTGACTCTGGATTTCAGCTCAGGTCATGATCTCATGATCATTCCATTTCTGGGAATTTATCAAAAGGAAATGAAAACAGTAACCTGAAAAGATATATGCACTCCCATGTTCACTGCAGCATTATTGACAATTAACTTACATAATTTGTAACTTGTGAGATATGGAAATAACCTAAGTATCCATTAACAGATGAATGGATAAAGAAATTGTGGTATATATGTACACACATGTGCTGTAGAATATTATTCAGTCATGAAAAAGAATGAAATCCTGCCATTTGCAAGAACATGGATGGACCTTGAGGACATTACGCTAAGTGGAATAAGTCAGACAGAGGAAGACAAACATCATATGATCTTTTGTCTATGTGCGATATATATCATATACATACATATATATATATATACATACATATATATATGAAGGTGGAGTGGGGAGGGATGAGTGAAGGGGGTCAAAAGGTAAAAAGAAGAGGGTAAAGCATTTCTTCTGAAAGGAATGGATTCTCACATATTCACAGAGAAGTGGGACCTTGTCCTTGGCCGCTGATGTGACTGGTGTGGAAGACATGGATGTGAGTTGATAGCCTCAGGCTCACAGCAGAAGCACACCTTGTTTCCATTATTTTCATCTTGCTGACTAGCTGCTTTACGGAGATCTACTAGACCTGGATCCCAAGTATCTGTGGGAGGACTCACCAAAGCCTTCAGGAAGATGTGGGTATGGCATTCAAAACCCATGCCACTGAGAATCTGGCTGGAGCTTAGAAGGAAGGATCCAGACAAGGGATTTGCCAAGATGCACCAGCCTTTTCTGCCTGACAGAGGAGCTCATTCAGGATGTAAGGACTGGGGCTCAGAGGGCTGGCAGAGAACTCTATGGATTAGAGACATGCACATCTCCATCTTAACTCTTTGTACTGCCTTCTGACTTTCCTGGTTAATACCTGCACCACTAAGTGTTAAGAAATTACTATGTGGTAATATTAGCCACAGATAGCAACTTTAAAGAGAAATGGAGAAGGTGGTTATTAATTTCTTTTCAGTCCAGTGTTAAATGAAGAAGCAATTAACTATTGCAGTTGCCCATGGTGGCATCTAGATTCAGCGAGCAACTCCCAAGGGAAGAATAAAGCTCAAGGGAGAAATTCTGGCTGTGTATTTGGCTGCTCCTGCCTACCCAGGGCCTTGCCTTCACAACTCAGCTCTTTATATCTGGAGGTTTGCTACTTCTTTTCAATACAGGCAGCCAGTCTTGCACAAAGGTGGGGAAGCCAGCTGTAGAAGTAAGACTTCTTTCATAAGCCACATAAAGTTGTACCGACTGACAAGGTGAATTGTAAAACTGTGCACACTGCGTACACGATATCCCTGAAACAAGCTTTCCCTGTGTGACAAAATGACCATGACATCCAGAATGAGACTCAGGCTAGACTGTCCTGGGAGAGGTCTGGAAAATCAGCGTGGCAGAGTGGAAAACCAGACTCACAGCAGAACTTGCTAAATATTAGATGGGTGAGTGATGGAGTTTGAATCAATGAATAGACAAATGGAAAACACATAAACAAATATATGAAAAATTCATTTGCACGTGTCCGTAGATGTGCTTTTAAGTACTCTTATATCTTATAGCATGTTTTTTCTGCTTTTTCAGAATGACAACTTCTGAGACACAAACGCCACAATTGTCAGGTAGGCTGGGGGTTTCTAATGGTAGGAGATAACGTTTTCCTCCCTTTGTCTTTCCCTAGATGCAACTACTTAGCCAGGGCCTCCCAGACTCTGGTCAAATAGCCCCTGGCCTTTCTTTCCCTCAGGATCCGACCTTCCCCATCTTTAGTTACCAGAGCCAAGATACCCATGAGGATGCACTCCCAGCATGTGTGTGCTTGCACACTCACTTCCCCAAAATGTTCCCTCTGAAACAATGAATGGGTCGCAGACTGGGGCAGGATGCTGTGATGTGAAGCACGGATTTATTAGGGGAGGCAATAGAAGAGAAGCTCATGGAGGGAGGTTTGGAGGAAAGAATAAGGCAGAAGTTGTGCCTCAGCCTCCAGTGTCCCCATTACTCAGGGTGGAGCCCCAGGAGAAACCCAGATGCATCTGTTGCTTTGGGACATGGATGGGGCCCTAGCTGTGGTCAAACTAGAGGCTGGAGAGGATGAGTCCTTCTCATATCCACCTGGAAGAGTGTCAGGGTAAGGTACAGAGGAATACTTGAGCAATGCTTAGTGGGAGAAAATGCTGACAATGCTTTATTTGACCCTGGGCAGAAAGGGGTGGGAGAGGAGGGTAACTCTTGGGGCTGGAGGGAAGAGGAGCAGGAGGAAGAAAAGGCATCTTCTGCCAGCCTGGATGTTGGTCAGGTGGCATCCCAGTTCATCCTCATTTCTGTTTACTCTTGGGAGCTTGCCAGGCCGAGGAACACTTGTGCTGGGTGGGCATGGCTGTGCTCTTGGGTGGGCATGCTTCTTGGGCTGGGGAGCACATGGATCCTTGGTCTGGGGAGCACACATCTCTTGACACCTGACAGGGGGTGGCTGACAGGACTGCTTCACCTGCTGCCACTGGGCCTTCTGGGGCAGGCACTGGATCCACTGTTGCTGCTGAGAAGACATTGGCACAAGGACAGGGGAGGCAGTGGACACTCTGAGAAGAGCTTCCGCCGCCACCCCTCCCTCTGACTCCTAGAGCAACATTTCCCTACAACAGTCAAGGACATGATTAGTGATTAATTGGCCTCAAATTTGTTAATGGATTGACTCACACACACCCGTTGTGATCTTCCCCTCCCTTTCTTCCTTCCACTAGGCTGTTCTGATTTCCTGTTTTCTTTCATCCTTCCATGGACTCCTGACTTAACTGAATACAGAGTTGATTTCTCAGTCTTCCCAGGAAACAAGGCAAGGTGCAGAGTTGAGGATTAAAAAGTAGTGCAAACGTTTTACAAGATCAAGGCATGAGGTTTGAAATGTCAACTGGCTGCCGTGAGTAGGGCAGTGAGTGCCAGCAAGGGTGGAAGAGCATGGAGCAGAGGGTGGGCGCAGTGCCTGTGTCAGAGGGACGTGTCGTGGAGCATAAGTGGTGGGGAGAGAGCCTGTTCCAGGAACTCCAAGGCCTGACTTGTAGTCCGGCTCCATCCCTGACCCACCGCATGCTCCCCTGTAACTTACCGTGGCCGTGGGATAGAGGTTCTAGCCCTCCATGGAGAAATGGGGATGTAAAGGTCCCAGATCACTGGAGGTCAGGGACTAGAGAAAGATGTTTCTCCAAAGGCAGCCTGGTTCAGTGGAAGGAGAATTGACCAAGACCCCACAGGTCATGGGTTCTAGATCCAAACCTCCCAGGCACTGGCAGGCAGACCTCTGGGCAATCTGCCTTCTCTGGACCTCCATGCCCTTATTTGGAGGATGCTGATCTGGAAAGATCTCTGAGGCCTTCCCAGCTCTGACCTATGTCTCTGGTTTTGTTTACAGCCAGTACTTCTCTTTTCTAAATCTGTGATTATGATGATGATAAAAGGAAACATAGGTTCCATATGGCAATCATGATAGTGAGGCATGGGAGCTGCAGAGTGTAAATGCAATATATAATATACCTGTTTCTGTAAACCCAAAAGCAATGTTTGAAAAGGGTGCCTGTAGGGTCAAAGAGGCAGGAAGGGTATAAGAATATTTGGATGAGGCTCAGAATTGCTAAAAAATGCTACAGCTCTAAATATCTGCCCTCAATGAGAAAAATCCTCCTGCCAGGAAGTGAGACCCAGAATCAGGAAATTAGTCATACCTAGCAATGGTGAGGGATGCAGATTGTATTTCCTAAGTAACAATTAGTGTGTCATTTCTTTGTCACAAGGCTTATGTCACTTCTCTGATTATCCAAGAAGAGGACAGGGGTTGCTAGGGGCTGGAGACAGTTGAAGGAGGAAGGGCCCAGCAGGGTCCTTCAGGGGGAATGCATCCCTACTTACCAGAGGCACAAGCAGGACCCCAGGAGAGGAGACTGAGTGCAGGTCCCAGACCAGCCTCTCCTGGGCCCTTTATAAGTCCCCAGTCTGCTGCAGGCACTTGTGTGGGCCTGATCACCTCCTCCAGGGCATTCCTCACCCACTTCTCCCACCTGCACTTCCTCCAAGGACTGGCCCTACTGGCCGGTTTTGATGGAAAACACCCCCAGATATTCTGGCCTTCTGGGTCCCTGTTTAGTGGAGCAGACTTCACCTACTTAAGGTGTCTGCACAAACTCAAGGACTCAAAATCTTTAAAAAAATGAAACAAATCTGAGGCGAGGTTTGCTGAGAGTTGTAAGAAACTTGGAGGAAGGAGGAGGAACAGAGGAAATGTGGGCTTGGACCACTTCCGGCAAAAACATGAGCATCACTTTTGCTGCTATTGCTGTCACTTATTGAGCATGATGATCTAGCACTCACATGGGAGCTGCCTGGTGCTGAAATCGCTCCTCACACCCATTGTTTCCCTTTAAATTTCTAGCCCCCAGAAGGCAAATGTCATTGTGGCCATTTTGCAGATGAAGAAAGTGAGACTGGGAAAGATCACATGGCTAGTAAGCAGAAGAGGTGGGATTGGGACTCAGGTCTAGATGGTTCAGGGAACCCAAACATCGGAGGGAGAAGTCAAAATTCTAGGCACAGAGCCCCCTGGCCTCCACCCCACATGGTGCTTATGATTTTCCCAAGGCAGCTGAGACTGTTTGCGATGTGTTTGGGAGGCTGCCACTTGAGAAACAAGACAAGACTGTGAATGGTGCCCCCAAGCTTAATCAGCATGGTGTTGCTGTCCCCCACCTGCCCACCAGGAGTCAGCTGCTGATGGGTATGGGGGGGCAAAAAGAATGGGGTAGAACCTGGCCGCTGGGGTGGGGTTGCCAGATAAAATACAGGACACCCAGTTCAATCTGAATTTCAGATAAACAGAATTTTTTTTTTGGCATAAGTATGTCTCAAATATTGCATAAAACATACTTATAGCAGAAAATTACTTGTTAATCTGAAATTCAAATTAAACTGGGAAGGCTGTATTTTTATGTGATAAATCTGGCAATTTACTCAAGGTATTATTTAGATGGCAGGAAGGAGCCCTGGTTCCCCATTGACCTCATAGGCCTGGGATGGAGAAGGCAGGACTACTTTAGGAAGCTGATATACCACTGCCTCACACCTCAGGATCCAGCCGGACTAAAGACATTGATGTACTCATTTCTGTCATTATCAGAACAAAAGTGTAAGGCTGCCTGAGAAATGATAGACATACCCAAAAGTATTTTCCAGAGCATTTTCAAACCCCTTGCCTTATTTAATAATCATGGCAATCTTGTCAGGTAGTGTAAATCTGATTTTACAGTTTGAAAAAGTGGATCCAAAGAAGTTAACAGACTTGTTCAACAACATGCAGTGAGCAAGGGTGGAGCTGGGCGGGGCCCGGCCCAGGGCTTCTCTCCTCTGCATGGCAGTGGCCAGCTTCTCAGAGGCAGAACAAGTGACTGTTGCTGGGTGGGGTCATGACTCAAGATCTTTCCTGAGCTTTCTATTACATGTGGCTCAGTTTTCAGGGTCAGCCTCACTTAAAAGTTACCCCTTCCCTTAATTTCCTATGCTGACCAGACCTCCAGCTCTTGTCCCAAAGCCTAACGACTTTAAGAATGTAACATTCTAGATCCCAGATTCCAGGCTCTGCATTCCACTTTTGCCACCCCCACACCTCAATTCTGGCCCCCTGCTCCACTGTGTTTCCTTTGATACAAGCCCCCCAGAAGGGAAACATGCAGCAAGACAGATCTGGCATGGACACACAGTGAGGCATTGTCACAAGCCTGGCACCTAGAAGGCATCAGGCCATGGGCAGATGGTGCCCTCCCTCCATGGCTCAGGCACTGGCATGACTTTTCTGGAATAAACTGTAGTCCTCACCTTTCCCAGTCTGTTCGGGCCATCCTCCTGCTTAGTTTTGAGAACTCTTTCTAGTGCTAGAACAGAGCTATCATCTCTGAGGACCCTCCAAAGGTGGCCAGGATAGACAGCCAAACATAGCTGGCCTTGAAAGGGCTGTGACCTCTAGATCATGATGTATGTGTGAGCACATGAGCTCATATGCATCCAACACAGACTTTCCAGAACCTTGTCGCTCAACTTCCCTGTTAGCCACATTATCTCCATTTTACCGAGGGGGATATTGAGAGTTGGGATGAAGACATGGTTGGCCCAAGGTCACACAGGGGGTAATGCAGGGCTGGATCCCAGGGCTCCTGACTTCACAGCTATTTTCAGTCAGCTGAAGTGTCTGAGCCACCAGAAAGCTTCCAGCCAAGGCTCTGTCAGTGACAGACTAGGAAGCTGGCTCTCCATTTCCTCCAGACCTACCTCCTTTCTTCTTTCTACTCTGGCACTCAGTGTCTTCCTTCCCATCAAGGCTGTCTCCCTACTTCTTCTAAGAGACCCTAACTGGTCCCTTGCCCCCACAATGCTAGATACAGGTGCACCTTTATTAGTCATTCAACTTACACCTCTTTGTATAAGCTTTCACACTGTGAAGAACGCTAATTGTGTAGTAAATTTTAGAGGTGAGAAAGCTGGTTCCAATGGTAGCTGAATCTGGAATCCAGAAAACAGGGCTGACCCAAGTCTTTTACATCTGTAAAGGCTGATTTCGAGACACCCTGGCTGGCTGGGGAGTGGCTTATTCTTTCAAAGGAGGAGGGGAGGATTGCTGGCACCCCTCAAGGTGGGCCCTGAGAAACAAGCGACTCCGCCCCTGCCATCCAAACTGGCCACCACACTGTTATCTGGGCTCTCCTGAGTCCTGCATCTGCCCTTTCATACTCAAAGGGCCATGTTGGATTCAAAACAGGAAGCCAGGCTCTGCATCTCCCTACAGCAGACACAGGAGAGTAGGTATGTGCTGTGACTCCATCAGGGAGGGGAAGGTACAGGCAAGACTAAGTCCTGAAGATGAGTCAAGGCTTGAGAAACCCCAACCCCACCCTAAGGGCAAACAGTGAAGTGACTGGGATACAGAGACCTGACCCTGGGAGGGGATCCTGCCAGAGACAATGCTAATCACTTAGCTCTCCATCTGGACACATCTCCACTAGGGCACTTTTGGGGGAAAGAAGGGTTGTTGATGGTTCCATCTAGAAACAAATAGAACATAATTATTTTGCTATGTCCAAGAATGAAACAATAAAAGAAAAAAAAGAGAGCTCTGGGTTACTCATGAGAGGCTTTTAGGACAGGAGGACAGTGCTTGGCAGGGAGGACAGTGGAATTTGGGGCTGCCAGGGTTCCTGTATTTCAGCAGCCTGGTCAGTCAAATGAACGTTTAAAACTGAGCAAATCGCATTTCACTTAAAACATCAGAATCATGTCATAGTTGCTTTATCTTGAGTACCGGTACATACTCAATCAGCAGTCATGGTTTAGGGCATTTCTGTTTCCAGTTTCTCCCTCTACTAATAATTTAATCTGTCAACAAAAAGTTTAGAAGATGCTAGTTAAAGAGACTTTGTGACCTTTTTAAATGTGGGAAATCCATTTGCAACATGAATCATTTCAGCCTCTAATTTTTATGTTTGCAAATAAGATGCTTGATTACTGGTGTTAAGTATTCTGTGCAGTAGTGTTGAAAGTGGTCCCATGGAGAGAGAAGAGGAAAGGAAGAGGCTCCAGAAATATGTGAGCAATTTATCTCCCCCTTCCATCCTTCAATAGTATATTTCTAAAAGACTTTCGACAGTCTCAGGAGTTTGACAAAGGAGGAAATGAAGTCCTGGATGGTGAGAGGCTGGCTCTGACAGCACAGCCACAGACCATCACCTGTGGAAGCTGAAGACTGGCAGTGGAATGGGAGGGATGTGTGGGCAAAGCCCCTCCACCCTGAGATGGCAAAGGTTAGCCTCTTGGAAGTTGAGTGGAGCTAAAGCACTGGTCCGCCTCTCCTAGGACATGACATGGTGTGGCTCAAGGCAGGGAAGGAGCCAAGGAAGTTAAGTTACAGCTCTACTGATACTCTCCTCTCTGCCTCTGGGGTCTTGGGCATGCCCCTTAAACTTTCCCTGGCCTCAATTTTCCTGTTTCACAATATAAGGAGACTGGCTAAAATTCCCTCGAAGGTCCCATTGAGCCTCCATTCTGTAAATGCATGATTAGGTCTGGGAAGGCAGCCAAGTTCACCCTCAGGAGATTAATCATGAGTGGAGGGCATTGAGGCCGCATTCAGGCTCAGCTGACCTCTTGGTCAGAAGCATCTGCTGTGGGAGGGATAAGTGACTTACGTGGACACAGGCAGTTAATCCTCATTAGCCTGAAGCAGGGAGAGAGAATGACTAAAGTGTTTGAAGAAAGAGGGAGGGTATGAACTGTTTGAAAATCCTGCACAAGCTGAAACCATCTGTAATTCCTACCTTGGCTTCTGGTTCCCTTAACTCAGCCCCAGACAAGGGTATCACTCATCCCAAAACTCACCCCATGCTTTCTTGCCTCAAATCATGTGATCTGTGATGGCACACTACTCTCAAATCTTGCAGTGAAATTCAAGGTGACCTTTAGGAACCATTTGAAGCATTACTTTCTCTGTAACCTCTTTCCTAAATCTTTCCCAAAAGATGTGTTTTCCTCCTCTGCTCAACACCCACACCTATGAGCCCTTTTTATGTAATGACTTGAATACATATAAATTATAAACTCTGTGTGTGTGTGTGTGTGTGTGTGTGTGTGTGCTACTCTTAGCATTATATGTACATTCCCTGGTGGTAGGAGCTATTTCAAGTTCATCATATATTCATGTGTTTATCATCTTCTCCCCATACTAGCCAAACACATTATATCCACTCCATGAATATGGACAAATGAATGCCTAAATGGGTGGGCGAATGACCCATAAATGAACGAGGTAAACTGAATGATAAAACTTCAGTAAGAACCAATGAAGTCCCAAGATGCTTTGTGAACTAATCCATCTTTTTTAAAATCAGGCTGTTGCTTGCCTTGTCTAAGTAGCTCTTTCTGTTTATCTGACCACATGCATTGTCTGTGAAGACCTATGCTGATATCATCCATACTTATAAGAGGCCCAAGTACCTGTTTATATGTGTGTGTATGTGGGAGACGTCTTTATAGGTGGTCAAACTGTAAGCTTCCCAAGGGCAGGAAGGATGTTCAGGACAGAACTTCTACCCTCATAAGAACTGGTGCTTGACCAGCAGATACACTAGCAAGTTGATGAGTGGATGGTCCAATTACCAAAGGATGTTGTTGAGTGAGTGAGTCGGGGAGTGAGTGAAAGGAGGTGAGTGAGCTGGCCCAGCCACTGGCAGCCATGATGGAACAGTAGCTCTCTTCTTGGCAGAAGATGGCTGGGCCACAGGACATTTCCATTTATGGCACTGCCCACTGAGATGCCTGATTGTTCGCTGGGCCTTGGGCCCTGGTGGCAGAGAGCTGGGGCTCAGATCATCCTTTTGGCCAGAGAAAGGGGCCTCTGTGATGGTGGCTAAGATAAGGAACCAAACCAAATAGACAAATTAGCAGACACTAAGAGTTGAGCCAGTTTTTCTGGTCAATGCCCTGCTCTCTGACCACAGAGATTTTCCTTGAGAAAGTAGCTGCAGAAGGCAGCAGGCAAGAGTTGCCACCCTCAGCTCAGACAGTGCCTGGTGATGACTGACACCCCTAGGTGGGACCAGGGCTCACAGAGCTTTGAGCTTCCACCTTGAGCTGTGATTAGTCTTGCACATACTCTGCAGGCTGGTATACAAATACATCACCCCACCATGCCATGCCTCTGGATCAGGATGAAAGGGAGGGGGTGGGACCATACCTCATAACCAAGCCACCCCATGCCCAAACCCTTCAGTGATTCCCCACAGGCCTCAGGATAAATTCCATGGTTGTTGACATGGTTTCAAAGGACCTTCCTGCTCTGGCCCACCCTGGGAAGACTTCCAGTCTCGTCTCCATAGTCACCCCACCTTCCTTTTTCTCTCTGCACAAATACTCTACTGTTCTAGCCATAAGCCTTGATGAATTATTTATGGTTTGTTTTCTTAATAATGTGCTGTTTTTCTCATTCTTCTCCTGCCAATAAACCACTCCCTTTGCCTGGAGTGCCTGTCCCTAATCTGTGCCTGACTAATCTTAGAACTTCAGCCACTAGTTCATTTCTTCCCTGAACAGCCCTCATTCTGTTACCTTGGCCACATATGGTGTATTTGTACAGGAAGCGTTTGTCCTAATACTGACTCTGCAGTCTGGGGATAAAATATCCCCTGGTCTGTCCTGTGTTAGCTGTGAGCTCCTTGAGGGCAGGGACATTCCCTACTTTCCTCAACTCTTGTATGTAGTAGTATGGTACCTCATTCATAATAAATACACCATGAATGTGTGCCCAGACAAACAATATGTGGTCAGTCCACAGTATATGTAGATGTGGGCTCTCCCAGTGTGTGGCTGGAAAGGCACCAACACCCTCTGTCTGATGCAGCAGAGCCCAGTCTTTCTACATCATCAGGTCTCACCCTACCTGTGCCTTTCCTCCCCTTTGCTGGCACATGTCAAACATGCCTTCCATGAGCTTTGTTTTCAGCCATGCTTTTCTGCTTGCTGGATCACGAGCCTGTGAAGAGCAGGAACCTATTTTTCTTCATCTTGTTTCCTTCCTGTTACTCAGAGCCTTAGTCTTCTTTGCATATAGGAGAACTTGATAAAGGTTAGTTGGCTTTTCTAGGATGATATTCACAGCTCAAAAGAAGACAGCACTGGCATCAATAATTCCAAAGTGTAGCTATCCAAGAATCACTTTACATGGGTGAGGTAGACTGTACTGTGTTCATAACTATTTTGCAGCCTCTGCCCCTCTTCCCCCAGGGAGTATCTTACACCGCCCATTGGTGATTGGAGCTATGGCCATGGGACTTGCTTTGCCCATAAATTGTAACCTTTAGGAGCCACAGTTAAGTATGCTGTCTTGCCTTTATGCCATGAGGACTGACCATGTTCCAGATCGAGGCTGCTCTGCACCCCAAAGTCAAGTTAATGTGCAGCAGGGCTCTGGCTGATGCTCCATGGACATCTAAAGTGAAGAAGAGGTAACACTGTTGTTTTGAACCCCTGAAATTTGGGGCTTATTGGTTACTGAAGAATGACTTGGCCTATCTTGACCAATACACTGGGATATCAAGAGATGACTGAAGGAGATTCTACTCTTACTACTTCTGCTTCACTCTGCCCAAAGGAAAAGTAAATGCTGAAGTCCAGCATATAGTAACTGGTAGCCAAGACCATGACTCAGGTATGTGTGTGTGTGTGTGTGTGTGTGTGTGTGTGTCCATGTACAGGTGTGTGTGCACAAATGACTGCAGAGGTGGGATGGAAAAGAAGTGAAAGGGAGGGAAATGGAGAGGCAGCCTGGGCTTACACAGTGCACAAGGACCATATTCTTGTGGTCAACTGATATTTTCCTACAAATGACTTTCTGTCTGTGGTTGGGAAACAAAATAAACCATCTCTTTCCTCACTCTGGCCACAGGACCTTGTGCCAAACCACATCAGAAGTCAGCCCCTAGGCAGTTGGGGCAGAGTGCCACCTGCTGGGTCCGCCAAGCCAATGCGACTGTTTCCAATTTCAAGAGTTCCTCGTTTGCAGGGCTGGTATAGACAGGGAGGCAGGGAGACCTCAGATGCAGAGGAGGCCCTAGTTATTCCTCTTACTCACTTTACAGGCAGAAAATCTAAGGACTTCAACTGGGACTCTTCTCACTCCAATGGCTCTCAAGCTGGGTCAGGGAGAGGGATCAGAGGGAGGAACCAGCTACCTCCCAGTGGAGTCAGTGCCTTTCCAAGGTTCCCTTGCTGGCTCAATCATGGTGGCGTTCGATGAAGACAGACTGACTTGAGTCATTGCATGAGAAATGGGAAAGGACTTAGTGAGGTTCAGGAAGGCCAACCTGAATGGAAACTAAGAGAAACTCTACCTGGGAAAGCTTCCATTTACTCAACAACTACTACATAAAATGCAAGGCTCTCTACCTTGTTGCCCCCAACCCCTGCAGGAGGAGAAGCACCATCCCTCTTTGCCTGACAAGGAGACTGAAACCCACAGAGGTTAAGTAACTCATCCCAAGTCATGTAGCTGGCAAATTGTCGGACCAGAGCCCAAGCCTCCATCAGTCCGGTCCTGAGACTGGACTCTGCAGTGCATTGCACTGCCTCTCCCATGCCTCCTTACCCCTCTGGCACAGGGCATGTGGACAAGCAGGTCTCAGGCCACCCAGGCTACACCATGCAGTTCTTTCAGGCATTCATCAGACTACAGCATGAGAGTTTGCTGACTGGACACAGACACAGTGCTTTGAACAGCAGTATAGCATAAGGTTACCGGGAATTTATTAGTGCCAACCCCTGTGTTTGGTGAAGAAACAGGCAGTGGGTGGAGAGGAAGACAAGTAACCATGTGATTACAACAGAGTGTGACAGTCTCCAGGCCCCTATGTGCAGCAGGCTAGGGAAGCTGTAGGACTTTTCAATCTCTCCTTGAGATGCACCAAAACTTTTGGACAAGGTGATATCTGAGCATAGACCTCTGTCATCTTTTCCCTTTTTAGAAATCCTGCTCTAGGGGTCCCTGGGTGGCTCAGTCTGTTAAGCATCCTGAGGTCAGGATCTCATGATTTGTGAGATCGAGTCCCTCATTGGGCTCTGTCCTGACAGCATGGAGCCTGCTTGGGATTCTCTCCTCTCTCTCTCTCTCTCTCTCTCTCTCTCTCTCTCTCCTCTCTCACTCGTGCATGCACACACACATGTTCGCTCTTTCTCAAATAAAATAAATACACATGAAAGAAAATTAAAAAACAATCACGTTCTAACAAACCACTGTCACTGGAAGAGCAAGGGAGACGTGAAGCACAGGCCTAACTTGTGGACAGCCTCCCTGTGCTGGAGTGTGGTCCTGGCTGGTGAGGCTGTGAGAGCCTCTGCCATATGGAGGCAGGCAGGAGCTGGCCAGGGAGGCACTCTTGCAGTGGGACTCATGGTGAGAATGATGGTCTCGTTACATGCCACCCTGGTATGTGCTCATTCACCTTTGGTTGTGCCTGAGCTGTTAGCACAGTCCTGTCTGAAGGCTGCTCTGGCTTCACTTTAGTAAAAGAAGAAGCCACAATTAGCAAAGGATCTCCAAATGGAAGATGAATCTTGAGATGTGAGACTTGGGCTGAGGGTCTATACATTCTGACTTGGGGTTTATTCCCATTGGTGACCTCCCAGGACTGTCTCTAATTTCAGGTGGTGTAGATTTCTCAGAGTCTGCTTTAATTACAACTTAGCTCCTACTCTTCTGTCTGCAAAAACATTTTTCTGGCTTCCAGACCTAGGGCAGACAGCCCCTCTTGGCCCATTTTGGAGGCAGGAGGAACTTACAGTCAGTCTGAGTCTGAGCTGCATGTGCTCTGTTGTTGGCACCTGGGGTGTCCTGAGTGCAAGCCTGGCCTTGCTCACCTCCTTACATGGCTGCTGTCCCGCTGTCTGATCCTGTATCTATTACCCTCCCCTTTTCTTGTCATCTGCCTTGCAACCACAGGTTGCCAATCCCCTGGGACAGCAAAGCCACCACTATTCTATTAACCAACACCTGTCTGTTCTAAGGAGTATCAGGATGAGCATCTTTATAACCAAGATTCTGATTTTACAACTCTCCCCACAGGGGGCCCTCACAATACAAGACATGAAGGGAGACTGGCAGGAAACTTTATAAGATTCTGGTAACTGTGGGCACTCTTCTGTCGACAAAGAGAATAGCGTATGCCTGTGTGCATGCACGCACACACACACTCACCCATACACACACGAGTGCTTAGTCTGCAGGGAGCCAAGGCACAAGCCACCACCAGGACCGAGTTTCATGTAAGGAATAGGATAAGAATATTCAGTGAAGACTTGAACTTGTGGCTGACAGCTGTCAATCAGTCTTAAACACAAGCTAATCTCTCTCTCTCTCTTCCAACATAGCAGCTCTAGCTCCATGCACATCTGTCTTACCATTTATTCTTTGCTTCCTCAAGGCCATTATAAGCAAGAAAAAGGGCTCCTGTTCAGTTCCACGGAGGCCAGAAGTAGTGGTTAACTAAACACCCCATGAGACATCACCCAAACTTCTCTCCCAAAACATACCTTATGAACTACAGATGAGAACAGCTCAGCACCTGCTTGCCCTGGAACAATTTCTAGCCCAACTATCAGAGGAGAATAGAATGAGTCAAAAAGATGGGTCTGCATGAAAGACAGACCTATATTTGAATTGCAGCTCTTCAGCCACCAGATACGTAATTGTGGGCAAAGTTTGTTCACTCCATGGGCCTCCTTTTCCTCATTTGCAAAATAAGAATTGTTTTTTATGGCAGTAATGAATATTAATAGGGTAAGAGTGTTAAAATCCTAGTATAGTGCCTTACTTGTAGAAGTAACTCACCCTTTTAAATATACACATGTGTACATATATGTATATGCATATATGTGTATACGTATATATAAATCTAAAACTGACAGCAGTTGGTGCCCTGGAAGGAGGCAGGTTAGTCCTAAGGCTGACAGATCTTAAAATATAGATGTGGATTTTAGTGAACTTGCTCTGTGCCTCCGTGCAAACCCATACACAATGATCTGGCTCTCGGGTGGCCTCACCCCATCCCTGCCTCCAAGGGTTTTCCGTGACTGTGACTACTTAGGAGATGGGGAGATTACATAAAGATTAGAGTGAGTCAGTTACCTTCTAGTGAGTCAGAGTGGGAATAAAGCTGAGAAAGAATCCAGCAAACCTGATGTGACCTTGTACAAGTGAGGAAACTGAGGCCTGGGAAAAGGAAATAATTTGCCCAATTTGTCACCGAACAGGAAGGCAATGACAGGATCAAGATAATAATTCCAGGTCTCATGACTCTTCTTTCTAGCACTCCTTATTTAGAGCTGTAGCACCTCCTAAAACCCACAGAAGGTGACCCTCATTGTCCCATCAGCCCTTGGGGACAGAGGACACTCAAGCCAAAGGCTGCCTGGAGGGCTAAGGACAGAAAGTATGGTTGCCTTTTAATGTTATCAAAGAGCAAGATGGAATCAGTCAGTCTGGTACCTGATAGCTGGTGTAAATATTATAGAAGAGAGGACTAAATGGGAGTTGGATGTTGACAATGACTATTCTCTGCCCCTGGGCAGCACCTCCAGATGACACACACACACACACACGCGCACACACACACAGTGCCAGATGGCACGACAGTGACCCACGAGGAGTTTCAGCAGAATGGGACACAGGCCAAACCTGCTGCGTCTTCAGTGTTGCCAGGCGTCTGCAATTCCCCCAGGAATGCCAGACAGCCAAGACACGTGCACACACGCAGGAGAAGGTGGAGGAGGCCACACTGGTCACACCCACGGGTAGGGCTCCCACTAACGATTCCCGGTGGCTAGAGCTGGAGCCTGGCTGTGGAGAGCCATCACCAGCTGGTCCCCCGAAGCATAGTGGCTGGCAGTTGAGAGAGGTCTTCACTTTCCCAGGGGGCCCGAGGAGGAAGGGGCAAAGGAAGGGCAGACCACCACTGCCTGTCTGTTTGCATTTTCAATTCAGGCTGGAAGTTCTAGTGGTTCTCATTTTATAGCTTAGGAAGGTTAAGTGAGTTGGTCAAGGTTAGTCAGTGAAAAAGGGAATAAGAGATTTGAACCCAGGTTTCTCAGACTTCAAGATGGGTAGGTATTCTTTTTCCTGTGCCACACCACCTTTCAGGGGATTTCTTAATTTGAAATCTATAGCTGTATTCTTCTCTGAGGAAGACGCACAGCCTTCAAAGCCCCGGAATCAGACCATCCCCCTTGGCTATGGCCAAATGTCCCAGCTGGAATGCAGCGGAGGCCTGGCGGAAGCTGCTAGGAGACGCTGCCAGGGCACACAAACAGCGTCTGGACCATCACATGAGTGAGGGTGACACCATGGATATGCTAGGGGCCCAAGCCCAACCCATCAGGGCTTCTGGAACACTGCCCCACACTTGCTCTCAATGCTCAATGTCAATCTACAAAGCCGTAGAATGTACTTTGAATAATAACCCACTGTGTGTAATTTATGAGTGTGTGCAAACAAGTGTGTATGGGGGTTTGTGAGCTTGCTGTCTTTACCTTCCTGATAGATTGATGGGTTGGAAGTTCTGGAAAGAGAGGATCCAGACTTTAGGCTTCTGCTAGCTCCTAGCATGGTCAGAGCACTTGCTGTATCACAGACAATGTTGGCGAAGAGACAGAGGGTTCCAGGTTTGCAGCTCAGCTCCACCACCTACAAGCTGTTATTACTGCAAGCGAGGAGGGGCTTCTCTGACCCTCAGTCCTCTATCCATGATGGGAATAGCCATACCTACTCCAATAGGGTGGTGTCAGTGGTGGTGTCAATGTGTGTGAAGGTGGCACACCTGTGTCAGTGAGGACCTTGCTCCTGTACACGCTTCCTCAGCTTGTCAGCCTCCCTTCTTGCCTCCAAGGAGGGTGGTCTTCCTCACAGAAACATGGTTGGCTGTCCAAACTGAAAGCTGAGAATCACCGTATGCCAGAGCTGCCTCAAGGGCAGGATCCATTGTGGACAGGTACTAAAACACAAAAGATTCTGGAAGTAAAGGGCAACCACCACGTGGGGTACTTATGCCCTAAACTAAATCTCGTTTCCCCCTATGAACACCCACTCTGATTCTTTTCTCTACTTAATTGGATCTGTCCTTGATCCTGAAATGTGCCCTACCCCTTCATAACTTTGTATCATTAAAGGTCTGGAGCCCCTGTCCTCCAGTGCAGGAATAAGTGGAGGGTGCTATCTGTAGGCTTGACCCTCCACCAGAACTGGAGAACAGTAATAAAAGCAACAGCTAGCATTCTTCAAAAACACTTGCTATAGGTCGTGTTATGCTCACTATTTATTTAAGGTCTCCTTGAACACATCCCCATTTCACCCCAAGAGGTGGTTAATCTTTTCCCCCACCACACAGATGAGAAAAACGAGCCTAGGGATGTTCCCTAAGTCACTTTGAGTCACACAGCAGAAGGGGGGGTGTTTCTGGGATTCAGACATCATATGACAGTGACAAAAGAAAACTTGTCAAGATGGTTCACACATGAGCTCATGTGTACGTGTGCTGATTATGGCAATTAGTAAGGAGACAATGAAATGAAGCCCAGAGAGGCAAAATTCAATCTCATGTTACACTGTGGAGTGAGGGAGGTATGGAAGGAGGGGAAAGAGGGGTGAGACCCTGAATGAGAGGACATATGGGGGTGAGGAGGACACACTTGGAGACTGTGCTGATTGGCAGCTCCAAATGAGGGGGTACTAAAGAGTTCACCTCATTTTCAAGGTGTTCTCACTCTGTCTCTTAATTCCAAGGGCACGAAGTGGTGCCTAAGTCATCACAAAATTGACCCCACCCTGATACATCGTTCCTTGTTTCACAGAGGCCTTCTCCCAGGGATTGTTGGACCCAAAGTCCCCCGTGCTGATTTCTCTGTTTTTGTAGCATCCCTCATGTTCTGCACAAATAGGAGGGGAGGTGCTTACTAATGCTGCGCTGATGGGTTGACAGGGTGGTGGGGACAGATGGACAGGGGATGGATAAATGGGTGAGTAGGTGGATGGAGGGAAGACAGCTGAAAGGTGCAGAAGGAGTCTAATGGACAAAGAACATTCCAAGTCTCAAAGCTTTGGTCTGGAGCTCCTCTGTGTTCTCCAGGGTCTGTAATGTATGTTGGGGATAATCCAGACTTTTAATTCATGGTATTTTCCTCTCTGCCTCCTTTTGGGTATTTCTGCTGGCTCTTAGTGACTGCCCTGGAGCCCAGAGACATGAAAAGGGAGGCAGGTGTAGGGGAGGAGTTTCGAATACTCTAATCTGTGGACCATTTTATTGGAGCGGGGTTTGGTTGAGAGGGATGGAGTGGGTAGGAGAAACAATAGGAACCAGCAGTTTGGATTACTTGTAGGTCTGAATTATCTGGTTACCACAATCATCCAGGAATCTGAAGAATCAAAGGTAGGAGGGCAGTAGGGGGAAATAGCTCAGGGGAATTCCCAACTGAGAAATAATCTGGGGCTCTGATTTTACTCACATGTCGACAATGGATATTGTGTGTTGAGTATACGGTGTTTGCACAGATTTCTCCTAATGGTACATTTGGTTAGCTTGGAGAATATTTGGTCTTCCCTTTTACTTGTGGGAGAAGTTTTAAGGTCTTAATCTCAATTCCTTTGGACCTGGAAGCCCTTAGAGTGTATTCTCTGAAATATAATTTATTTGCTCAACCCTTCTCCTTTGCTATGTAGCTCTTAGCTGGCGGGGGTTCCCTTGCTCTTTCTCTGCCGGCAAGGATGCTCTTTCCTCACGCATGTTCTCCAGATGGGCATCATCTCCCCCTGGTCCAGCTATGCTCTCATTTTCCCTGGGCATGGGGTGTGTCCCCACGCTGCAGAAGCACCCACTTCAAATCCTTATCTTGGCGGGGGCACTGGAAATGCCCCACAGCTCACAAGTGCGTCTGTACCATGCCCGCTCCTCTGCCTGCCCCCACGTGCCCAGCTCCCCCAGGGCTGTGCGGCAGGCCGCAGGGGCTGGGTACAGAATCTGCAGGAATGTAACACTGTTCAACAACAGAAGAATCAGACTGAAATGTGTGCCAGAGGAACTGTGTTTAATTGTTTGGAAAACAGGAGTAGGAAAGGGAGGTGGTAAGAAAGGTGTGTGGCAAGCTGCCCGAGCTTCTGGGAAGCAGACATAGTGATATAAATACATGTCAGTAGGAATGGTTACACAGTTAGGAGCCAGATCCTTGTCTGAGGTGGAAATTGCAGCTGATAATTAATAAGAGGTAGAGATCGAAGAAGCCGCCCTCCTGGTGCTGCTTTTTCTCCAAATGGTTGCAGCCAGAAGCTGGGGGTGAATGGGGCTGATGGTTGGCTGTCTGAGAGACGGGGGCAGTGAACTTCATGCTGCTCTCTGTTTTCCTTGAAGGCGGTGCCTCTGGTCTCATGCTGGGGTCTTACTTCTGCTTGGACTTCTGGCACTGCTGAGGGGGCGGGCATTTCTGTTGGCACTTGGGTGGAGGCTGACAAGGCTGCTTGGTTTGCTGAGGTGGAGGACAGCACTGCTGGGGAGGTGGAGCACACTGCTGGGGAGGGGGAGCACACTGCTGGGGTGGGGGGCAGCATTGTTGGGGAGCACACTGCTGGGGAGGGGGAGCACACTGCTGGGGAGGGGGAGCACACTGCTGGGGAGGGGGCGCACACTGCTGGGGTGGGGGGCAGCATTGCTGGGGGGGAGCACACTGCTTCTGCTTCTGCTGAGACATTCTGGGTTGACGCACAACTGGAAACAGAAAAACACAGAAGTGAGGAATACCCTCACCACAGAGACACTTTGGGCCCCAGGCTGGTGGTGGTAGGGACCTTCTGCCACATTCACATCCTGCTGTGCTTCTACTTTGCTTTGATGGCTTCACAATTCAAGGTGTGTGTGTATGTGTGTGTATGTGTGTGTGTGTAAATGTGTGTGCATGTGTGTGTAAATGTGTGTGTGAGTATAAGTTGTGGCTAAAAGTTTGTAAGTCATTTGAATTCTTTCCAAGACAGAGAAAAATGGAAGGAAGGAGGTAGGGAAGGAACAGGAGAAAAAGGGAGAAGGGAAAGACGAAGAAGGAAAGGCAGGGAGAGCAAGAATAAAAAGAATATACTTTTATGGCAAAACTATAGAATCTGGTACATGACTGCCTGGAATCTGAGTCCTGGCTGAATAATTAACCTGTTGTGTGACTTCGAGCAAGATACTTAGCCTCTCTGTACACTTCTCTTAAGGTTGTCATCGAGATTAAATGAGTACATAAAACATACATATCAACATGCATGCAGATATACATACATGTACTATGTGTGTGCACACCCACAACCACACACAGTACCTGGCACATGATGAACACAGAGTAAGGATTTTGATTTATTAAATAAACTTCTAAAAACTTTAAAGGGATAGGAAGAAACATCTCTTTTCTCTAAAAGAATTACAGAAAAGAGGAATCTAGAGACAAAATGGATCTTTTAGCTTGACTCTTAATTACTGTTGAGGACAACCAGCCTCAGAGAGGGAAGTTATTAGTCCCTAGCCACACAGCACAAGTGGGTGTAACAGTGGTCCCCAATTCCCAGAGCAGGACCTTGGCCCTGTACCTCATCACCTTGTCCCTGCTGCTCTGTGCTCCCTGGGGTCCCTACACCCCTGTTCCCTGATGCAGCTTTCTTCTCTTTTCCGTAAAAGACAACTCTACCAACTGCTCTGTCCCATAGCTGGCCCATCCACTCCTTCTACCAACCCCCTCTCAACATCCAGCAAAACCCAACACCCTTAACACACCAGCAGGATCCTCAAGGCACTGACCCCTTGGCAGACTTTCTTCACCCATCTCAGCCCAGCCCCCATACCCCTTGGCTGGATGACTTGCAGACCACTATAGGTTGGTCCCCAATAATACAGAAAAGAGAGATGCCAAATAAGGTCTTTCCAGTCAACCACCCAGAGCTCCAGCCCTGACTCCCAGCCAGGTTGGACCACATGGAGCAAGGCTGTGAGGAGAGGCACCGTTCTGCCAGACTTACCCAAGTTCACCAGAGGCTGGAGTGTGGAGCTGCTAAAGGGTTTGGGATGCTCTGAGCCTTCCCACCTTTTATACACCTACATCCCTGCCCGAGGGCATGAGATGGTTTAGGATTGGAGTGTCCTAATTAGTCCCTTCCTCAAATTTCAGGTTTTGCTCACCCCCACCCCGGGCTGTCAGCCTCTCTCGTGGCAGGGCAGGACTCGGGGGTGATGGTGCCTTTACCTGGCCTCCGCCCCACCTCCCTATCACTTTACAAGGCTGACTGCCTTAGATTTCCAAACCCACTCGTGACTTTGACTTAGAACCTTGGCATCTGGGATGGTCCCAAGCCAGCATTCAGGACAATGCTGGTTGTGGAGGTGTGAGGGCAGGGTTCTGGGAAGTTCTGTTTAGCAGAGAGGAGGGGGTGGCCTGGGTGGGGTACGCAGACAGCATTGTCTTCAGGGCAACTTAACAACTGAGGAGGTGAATGGCTCTGTGGGAAGCCCATTACACTCAGCAAATACATGACTTTGACTTAACCTGGGCTCATAGCCACATTCAGCCTGAACTGGTGGAAAGTTAGGGCAAGCAGCTTTGGTTTTGTGTCTATTATTATTTAGGCAATAAATGGGGGCTGTAGTCCTCTGTGTTGCCTTCTATTGAAAACAACAACAACAACAACATTAGGCTCCATTAAGGGGAAC
Organism: Cryptoprocta ferox; assembly: GCA_028646485.1. NCBI lineage: Eukaryota > Metazoa > Chordata > Mammalia > Carnivora > Eupleridae > Cryptoprocta > Cryptoprocta ferox. The sequence goes on from CM053570.1 coordinate 303,659, forward strand.
CGGGTAGTTATAGTAGACAGTACTTATTTCTCATCTTTCTACATATGTATAAGTCACTCAGACTCTGGGATTCCCAGGGAAGTTATTACCACGATGAGGAGGGGGTGGGGGAGCCCAGCACTGAATTAGAATGAGCTCCTGGAGGAGTCACCTAGACTGGTCTCAGATTCTGAGCTGCCAGAGCCCCAATTCTTCCTCCCTACTTCTGTTAGAGATTCCAAGACACAGAAGGATGACTCAGGGCACAGACCTTGATGTCCTCCATATTTGACAAAAGATGGAATATCTTTGAAACATCCCCAAGAAATGTTCAGAGTAGGGCTCTGACCTTTACCAGTGGGGTGACTTTGGGGACTTAATATCTTTGAGCCTCAATTTCCTCATCCACTAAGGAAGGTAACCACACCAACCTGCGTGTTAAATGGCTTAAACTGGATGACTTAAATAAAGTATGGGTATTTGGCTCAGAATGAGTGTTCCACAATTGTTGGGTGCTCCATGGAGTTGGGCTCTGAAATACTAGGGCAAGATACACTCTTGGAAGAATGGAATAGCTAGGTGCCAAATATGAAGGCAAGCAGTGGCACTTGCCACCAGTGTCCTAAGACCTTGGCTGAAAGAAATGGAAATAACATGCTGGTGCTGAGGGTGGTGTGTTTTAAATCTCAACACAGAATTTAGCTGTAGCTCTGTTGAAAACCTTAGACTTTCCCAAGATCTTGGGAAGTTCGGCTGCAACACTAAAGACACAGGCTTGGAAATCAATGGTCTCTCTCCTAAAACATGGTCCTGGCAGGCTGGACACAGAATGGGTAAGTGAGAGAGACTGAGAGGAATCCACGGGGAGAAATCCCTTGGCCTGGTGTTGATCTGACAGAAGCAACCCTAGAGAGTCTTGGAAAGGAATTTCAGCTCAGGTCCCTAATAGCAGAGAAGAAAGGCCATGTGGGGAAGTTATCCTGGGATGGCTGTTTATTCATTAGGATAGAGTGCACTGCCACTGTGTTCTGGGCACTGTGTTGTGCTGGGCCAGTGGTAAGCAAGGAGGGGCTGGGCCCTCGCTGTTCCCCAAGGCAGCGGGGCAGGGGGCTCCTGTGTGGCAGGTCTGCCTCTGTGCATTGGGCCTGTGAACAAGGTAAGGGAAATAAAACTGCTCCAAGTCCTCCTCTCCTCCTCCTTCCAATGTTTATAGATCTTTTCTTTTTAATTGGAGTATAGCTCACATACAATGTTACATTAGTTTTGGGTGTACAACATTCAACATTCAACAAATCTATGTTATGCTATGCTCACCACAAGTCACCATACCATGCTATTACAACGCCTTTGACTATATTCCTTATGCCGAGCCTTTCATCCCTGTGATTTGTTCAGTCCTTAACTAGAAGCCTGTACCTCCCACTGCCCTTCACCCCTTTTTCCTATCTCCCATCCCCCGACCCCCTTCCTTCTGACAACGATTGGTTTGTTCTCTGTATTTATGGACATGTTTCTGCCTTTTCTGTTTTTTTTTTTTTTTCATTTGTTTTGTTTATTAATTCCACACGAGTGAAATCATATAGTATTTGTCTTTTTTTCTGGTCTTATTTCACTTAGGATATTACCCTGTAGGTCCATCTATGTTGTTGCAAATGGCAAGATCTATCTTTTATTTTTTCTAAAGTTTATTGATTTATTATGAGACAGAGAGGAGAGAGAGAGAGAGAGAGAGAGAGAGAGAGCGAGCAGGGGAAAGGCAAAGAGAGACGGAGAGAGAGAATCCCAAGCAGGCTCCATGCTCATTGCACAGCCCGACATGAAACCTGATCTCAGGACCTCAAGATTAGGACCTGAGCTGATATCAAGAGTCAGATGCTTAACCAACTGAGAGCCACCCAGGCTCCCCTCATCCTATTTATGGCTGAATAATATTCTATTAGTTAGCCATAAAATATTCTAATACACACACACACACACACACACACCACATTTTCTTTATCCATTCATCTACCAAAGACATTTAGGTTTATTCCATATGTTGGCTAGCATGAATAATGCTTTAATAAATAGGAATGCATATATCTTTTCAAATTCATGTTTTTATTTTCTTTGGGTAAATACCCAGTAGTGGAATTGCTGGATCATATTTTTATTTTTACTTTTTTGAGGAGACTTCACACTGTTTCCCACAATAGCTGCAAGATTTTTTGATTGCTTGACTTAGATTAGCTGAAGAACTAAAATCCAAATGTCACAGAGTAATGCCTGTATAGCTACGGAAAGTATGAACATCAGCTAATTCATGAGTTTTGGGTGTTAAATTCTGTCAGTCTTTTCTTACACGGGCCCTGACCACACAGAAGAGCTACCTCAAGAATGCATTACATAATATTGCTTCTACCACCAGAGGACAGAAAAGGAATGGATAATCTAGAAGCCACCAATAAAACTAAATGCTGATTCTGGGCATGTGGAATGCCGTTATTCACCGGCTTTCATAAGCATTGCTTTCTGTCTGCCTGCCTGCCTGTCTCTCTCTTTCTCTCTACTCATTTTTCTCTCCTTCTCTCTCTCACACACGCACACATGACGGTCCCTCCCACACTCTACCCCTAAGTGCTTATGGGCCTGTAAGTCCAGTTCTCAGTAAACTTGATGAGATAGAAGCTGGTACATTCCTACTAATTTCCAAATCACATGCATATACTTACTGCCTACCGTCGGTCTGTCTCTAGTAGGTCCATGAGCCCTGCTTTCTTTGTATGGCTCCTGTCCTCTAAGGCTCTATATGACTTTGGAGGATATTTCTCCCCCTTTAGGTTCTCCTTGGTGTTCATCTTGTCCTCATATTACATGCATGAACATACACATACTGGTGAAGGAGTGGAGATGAGAGGTGTATACTAGGAGAAGGAAGTGTGTAGGGAACCTTCCAGGATGTCCCTGGCTTGCAAAAGGACACTCATTTGCTCAGTTCCTAGTGGTAGGCACCCGTTAGCACATTCAGCTTGAGAAGAACCAGGAACTAGCTTGGCAGAAGGGCAAGGGGATGACTGGATGACCCAGTCAGTCATCAAGTGTACAGGAAGCAGACACCACGCCCAGTACTCTGGGGGCTGGGGGACTGTGGGACCACAGGCCCAACCCTCAAGAAGGGCTTGATCTTCTTGGGGAGATAAGGCCAGCTCAACTCAGTGTGGCAGAGGAACTGGAGTGAGGAGGCAGGCCACATGAGTCAGGAGCCGCGGGATGATATGGAACAAGGGTGGCACAGAATCTCTGAGTTGCTATCACCCCTGTGGGCTGGGCCACTGTTGACAGTAAAGCATCAAGGAAGACATGAGAAGCTCCAAGATGGTGGGCTCCTTCAGGGCATAAACACTGACTTCATGTTTGCACCCTGGTGCCTAGCAAAGCTTCTGGTTCTGGTGATTTGGAGCTATATACGTTTCTGTGAGACGAACAAGGAGATTAGAGGCAAAGGGATATGGACTGACTAAACGTTTGAAGGTGGGGAGATGTTATGTGGTTTTGGGGGTAAAGAAAGTGGCCTGCCTATAGTGGGTGACCAGAGTCCACTCTGGGTGACCAAAGCAGATGAGCAGCAGGCAGTGGCCATGAAGCCAGGCCCATGGAGGGAAGACTCACCAGGACAGAAGGGGATTTCAGGGTGGGAAGTGCAGTGAGGCCTGGGCTCTGGCTCTTAACAGTCAGATGTGACACTTTATAGCATACTCTATACATTTTTAAAATTTCTATTGAGTAGCATAGGGAGTTAGAAAGCCATTGGCTTATGTTAAGGCCTTGGTATACTTCTGGTTCTGACAGTAATAAGCTGTATGTATTTGGACAGCTGGCTTCCCCTCTCTGGGGCTCAGATTTTCTTTTCTGTGAAAACGATAATACCAAAAGCCCTTTCCAAACATAAACATGTTATGACTTTCCCATTGGGAATGGGGAGCCAAAGGGCAGACATGTCTGAAAGCCTAGATTGGCAGGAGGTGAGAGTAGGGGCTGGGGAGGGGATGACAGAGCTAGGGGACCAGCTGGAAGAGAAGCAATGAAGAAGACCTGACCTCAGATGGCAGCTGTAGAAGCAGAAAGGCAGTGAGAGGTATAAGAATGATCTTTAGCTAGGAATACAGAGGACTGCAGGGCTGAGAGAATGGAGGGAGACAGGGGAGAACTCGGAGAACTCAGATCAAACACTGTGATCCTAAGGAACAGAAATGGGGAATGCATAGGGTGGGGCTGGGAGCAGGGCAGAGAAGACCAGAGTCCTCTTCACGGATGTTGTATCTGTGCCTGCAGGATGCGGAGAAGCTAAATGACCACACGCTACACGTACATGACTGTGCAGAACCTGTGGTGCACACTTCTGAGCACTGGGAAGAAGGGAGACTTCACCTGCTGGGACTGCAGGAAAGCCTGGGAAATCAGGCAAGGAAGCTCTAGGTCCCTGGGGTGCAGCCCTCTTTCCTGGAGCAGGAGTAGGTCAGGGGGCAAAAAACATTCCGGACTGAGAGGCTGGAGCTAGAAGGACCCTGTCGCACAAAACTCCCAATTCTTGGTACAGAGACATTGTCAGCACTCAGTAACACTCTTAGCAGGCCACCAAGGAGTGACAGAGCAGTAGCACACTTCGTGGAGTTCGGTGTAAGACTACGGAGCTCCATTGCTTTGGAAGCTCTTGTTTTCTGTTTGCTCTTTTGAGATTATGCACTTTTCCAAACTCACTTATTTTAAAATTAGCTTTATTTATTGAAATTATAGTAATTATAAAGGGCCTTTGCCCTTACTTGGAAAAGTAAAATGTTGGCCCTCTTTATCTATTGTCTAGTTTTAAAAAAAATAACTTTAGTTTTAGTGGACTCCAAACTCCTGGGTACCATGAAATGTGGCCCATCCAGTTTATCACTAGCAAATATGGAAACGGTGAGGTAGACAAAGGGAGTGACTTACTTGAGGTCACATTTTATCAAATGCTCGAGAGAGGACTTGAACACTGGGTTCCTGACCAAAACCCAAACCAAATAAAACAAAACAAAATAAAATAAAACAAAAACCAACCAAAAAAAATGAAACAAGACTTTGGCCAATATCAAAATGTTAGCAGGAAATTTCCCTCCCCTCTTGTCTGCTCCCTGCCACCATCCTCCTTAAACCAGGCCTTTACAATGATGTAAAGGACCAGGCTTGTGTGGCACTCACATCTGTCTTTTCTCAGACAGGAAATTCCTGTCTTTTCTCAGACAGGAAATGTTAGCAGGAAATTTCCCTCCCCTCTTGTCTGCTCCCTGCCACCATCCTCCTTAAACCAGGCCTTTACAATGATGTCAGGACCAGGCTTGTGTGGCACTCACATCTGTCTTTTCTCAGACTCTCCAGGACACAGTGCAAAGCTCTGGCTTGCCCCAGTCCTCAGGAGGCATGCTGTGGCCTGCACTGTGACCTCACTGAGATGGAATTCATTCTCTCTTGCCTTTATCCAGCCTCTCAGATTGGAGGGGATTAACCTCTTCAAACCACCTCTTCCCTTCCTGACTCTGTAGAGACCCCTTAGTTGTGAGAAGTAATTCACTTGCAAGGTCTCCATGCTGGCTTCTACCCATCATACTTTTCCATGCCCAGAAGCAATGGTTTCATCATTATGATAGGGATGTTCTGGGATGCTTTGCTGCCCCAGGGAACTGAACTTAACTTTGCTCTGTGTTGTCCCAAGATGTGGAATGAGGCCCCTGAAATTTTGAGGATCCAGAGGAATCTGCCTTTAGGATTCTGGTCTCACTTGGTGGCATTACTTATTCCTGTGCTTCTAATTACCACCTATACACTAATGACTTGCAAATTTGTATTTCCAGACCAAGCTTCTACCTAGTGCTTCAGATCCATGGGACATCCAGTTGCCCCTTCAGTATCTCCATCTGGTCTCATTGGTCTCAACACCAGTTCCAGAACAGAGCTTCTCATTGTGCCTCTTGCTCCCTCTTCATTTCAGTAAACAGTACCACCAAGCACCCCTATCATCCACCTAGTAGACCTGACCAGAAACTTGGCAGGACCTCTGACCACATCCCACCACTCACCAAGTCCCGCTGATCTACCATCTATATATGTAGTGTATGCCACACAGAGTGTAGATGACTTTAAGAAGCCCCTCCCTGGTCTGGTCTTCATCAGAGCTTGCCTGATTGCCAAAGAGATCCCTAACCCATTTCCCTGTCTTCAGTCTCTCTAGTGCAAACTGCCTTCTATACAGAAGCCAAAAGGATCGTTCTGAAAGGCAAATGTAAAAGAATTTATTGTCTTTGGGAAATATACACTGAAGTATTTGGGAACAAATGTCACCACATCAGTAGAAAACAAAACATAGATAGATGATAGATGATAGATAGATATATGATAGATAGATACAGATATACAGTTACATAGATAGATATATATCTATATACATATAATGTATACATGTGTATCTATATATGTATGCCAGATTTATATACCTATATCAATATATGAATATTGATACACATCTCTCTCTGTAAACACACATATATCTTCTTCCTGAACATAAATGCATATCTATGTATCTCTCCATATAAATACATACACATGCATTCACAGATGGGCGGTGCAAAAGAGATCAACATTTGGGAATCTCAGTGAATCTGTGTGGAAAGTATCTAGAAATTCTTTGTGTTGTTTTTGATGCTTTTCTGTAACTCTGAAATCGTGTCCAAATAAATGATTTTTAAATAAACACATTTTAAATGTAAAGAACCTGTGTCATTTTCCAACATAGAAACCTTCATAGGTTCCTCATAGCCTCTACCTACAGGACCAAATCTAAATTCTGATACAACATGACCTGCCTACCTCTCCAGCTTTATCTCACCACTCCTTGGGTCATGCTTCTGTCCCAATAGGAAGGACCTTTGTGTAGCTCCTGGCAGACAATCTACTATTTCTCATTGCAAAATTTTTGCTCACATGATCATTCTGACTGGAATCCCCAACAATCATCTGCCCCTTTGTGGCTACTGGGAAAGTCAGAGAAATGATCAAACATAGAATGGTGGATGGAGCTGAGTGAACTTTCCATTTCTTCACACCTTCTTCCCTCTGGATGCTATGGTTTGTTACATTTTTGTTATGGATCGTTCCCCTCACCCTGGAATACAGACAGAAAGGATTCTTAATTTTAAGTGGGTTAGAGGCAGGTGTAGAAAACTTAAGGATTGCCTCTGGGGAAACCAAAGTCTCCCAATAGGATTCCTGGATCTGTGGTTTTATCTCTTGTCACCCAAGGGAGAGGACAGTTGTCATGCAATCTGGTCCTGCTCCTCTCCTGATTCTCTTTACAGAGACAACTAAACCTTTAGCTAATCCCCTGCGAAGTGCATCAGGCAAATTTAAGCTGGAGCTGGAGGCTCACATCTGTATACTTGTAGGGGTGGGGGCAGGGGTAAGATGCAGACAAGATGAACCTTTCCTCTGCCAAGAAGTGTATCACACTTCACCCTGGCTTTAGAGATGTCAATCATTTTTCGCATCTAATTTAAAAAAGTATGTGTGAGACATCCCCTTTCCAAGCAAGAAGACATTCTGTTAAGGTCCCGTGGATGGGGAGGAAGGACATCCACGGGTCTGGAACACTCAGACCCATAGAATGCAACACCTGCTTGCACATTCTCTGACCTGGCAGGGTGCCCTGGAGCTGGAGATGACTGCTGTCCCTCATTAGCATTTAGGAGGCCACAGTCTTTTCTCTAGGTTTGATGAAGACCCTTTAGGGAATCATGGTTACAAACCATCTTGCTCCTCCAGACGTAAAGGCCCTTACCTGTTTCTGTATTGTTCAGAATCAGGGAAAAGGGCAAACTGAAACTGAACTAAAGCAAACAGAAGGCTAAGTTTATCTCTATATTAAAGAACTGATCACAGCAGAGAGGAAGAGAGGGGAGGAGAAATGAACGTGCACACACACTGAGCCTCTGGGTGTTGGTAGAGATTCTATGCAATTTTAGAGAGGAAGGAAATATTTTTTTGGGGGGGGAGGCAATTTCTATCTGTGTGGTATCATCTGTCTATCTATCTGTCTATCTATCATCTATCATCTATCTATGCCTAGATACATGGTAAGAAATGTAATTTAAAGAAATTTTGCTCTCAGTGTTAATGGAAATTTTCCTTGGTATTTTCCTAGTGATCTTAAGTATTTAATTGCTTTCTGAGGTAGCTTTTTGATATGATACATAAATCTGTAGCTGAAACATTTTAGCTACAGATATATGGAAGTCTAGTAATACATGACTGTTCATCTGTGTAAAATGCATTTTTACAAGGTTAAAACATAAGTTTACTCCCTTGTTCTTAAGATTAAAGAGAAATGCATTAAATAATCAGTTTGAAATATAGTTCAATTTTAGGCAGAAAAGAATCAGTCAAAAGGGTTGGGTCATGGTCTTCCACCATTAATGTGCATGATACATAGCAATGTTGCAAAGTGTAGAAGAGCAGAGACCAAGCGTGGCTCCCAAGAGTTTCAGGTCCCACTACCCCTGGCTCTTTCCTGGGTAACTTCCTTCTGTTCTCAGCAGTAAAGCAGAGGCTGGGTAGATAGAGGCAGTAGAGGACTCTCTCCCTTCCTCCTCCTCCTTTTCCATGCATAATCTTCAGCTGGGATAGTGCTGGCGAGTGGGTATGTGGAACCCAGACAAGCAGGTATCATGTTTGTTTCCTGGTAGAGAGATCAGACACTGTGTCTGAAATTCTGAGTCATATCAAGACTCTGTAAGGGTGTGTCTCTCTATTTCTTGTGCTACACACACACACACACACACACACACGCACACATCTTTAGTTGTTCCCCACTACTCTGCATGGGACTCTTTTTCTCTGTCGTGTCCTTTGCTAGGCACTGTGGGAAGTATATATAAATAAAATGCACCCCTAGTTATTTGCTGAGGACCTACCATGTAGTTAAGACAGAGTTAGGTACCATCAAAAATGGAAGCAGTATAAAAAAGATCGTATCCTCAAGTTGCTTAGAGTCTAGCAACTGGCAACAAAAGAAAATACACAAAAGGGGAGCTCAGTTTTTATGTATGTATAGAATCTGAGGTTTCTATTGAGAATCAGATTGTGGACAGAAAGATAAGACTCTCTGAGGGAGGACAAGGCCCAAAGACTCTGCTCAAGAAAGGAAAATAGAATTGCTGCAAGTTGGGGTGAATGGATGTGGTGGTCAGTGTTACACCTATGCATTTCCCCATCACGATGTGAGTCCAGAAGGGGCAGCAACAGGACTAGACAGTAGGGCTGGTCTTGGCCAAGGACCTCACGGAGGTTAATAAGAAGGCCCTACCAGGATTGGAATCCTGGTCCAGGCTGGGGAAGGAGGCATGTGGTAGAAACTCTAGAGGCTACAACAGGGATGTGATGAGAGCCTCCCAGAGACACTGAGTCCAGATGTGTAGTGACAGAGAGAAGAGAAATACTGTCCAGCATGGAGGCCAAAGCTAACTTGAGAAACAAGTTAGTGCTCTTGGAAAAGAACCTTAGACACCCCCAGAGGGAAAGGGTGAATATGTAATGAGAAGTTAGCTATCTCCCTTTTAAATGAATAATGTCTAATATTTTGAGGTTCCAATAGAGTAGAAAAGAAAACAGGTACCCTTGAAATATAAAATTCAAATGGTATGTTCTTCATAAAGGCTTTGTCATGTTCAAGAAACGTGTCCTCTCTGTCTAAAGATAGACATTAATTCTCATATCCACAGTCACACCACAGATATATAAAATGTTCCTCTTAGTTCCAGAGACGTTTGGGCATACAATTTTTAACCCAATTGTTAAACACTTGAGGACAGAGCCACAAAGGTCCTCCCCAAAATTAGCACCGAGTCAGGCTCATTAAAAGATCCCGGTAAATATTCCAGGGACTGAAGTCATGTTGTTCCACGGATGAAAGCAGGGGCTGAGGGAGTTGTTTTGGAGAAGAGTAAACAACAGTCTGAAGGAACAAAGCAACCATATATCAACATTCCAAGTTTCCCTACTCACAAGCTCAAATGAATGTAGGGCTAAACACAATAAATATATATTGAATGAATGGTCTGAATAGAAAGTTATGGGAGGTTGAACTGAGAGAGACAGTCATGTAGGCAACAGTTTCTTCACCCCATATCCCAAAAGGGACATGTGCAGACACACACACACACACACACACACACACACACACACACATCTCTCAACCCCAACATGCATACTTGCAGACTTAGGTGTGTAAAGAACTTTTGTGTTTACAGATACATCTGTTTCTCATCAAGGAAGGGTATAAATAGAATGGTATCTACATGATGCAAGTTCCAGATTTGCCTTTCTGGGCACCTCCTTTTGTTGTGAGGCTGCTCTGGAACATGGGTCTATGTGGGGGTGTGGTCTTGGATGCCAGTGACATTGAGTGGCTCTTTGCCTGATAAGACCACCTCAGGACTGTAGGGAAGGTGTGGTGTAGAGACAGAGAACTCAGGCACGCCTAAAAAACATATGTATATTCAACATTTAGAGAGCATCTATTATGTTTTAGGCATGGAAGTAGAACTCAGAGATAAATAAGACATTGTGTCTGCTCCACAAGTCATCAGAACTACAGCAGGAAACAGACTGAATAAATTATTTCATTTCAACAGTACATAGTAAATGCTTTGGTGGAGTTATTTAGAAGCTGTTGTAGAGGTAGGGAAGGACATGAACCAGCCAGGAAGCATTGCTAAAGGCCTCCTAGAGGAGGGAGGTCCCACTCAGTATTGTCTTCTCAATGAACTCATGGTGAATGCAGGTCAAGGATGCCCTCCCTTTTCCCCCAAAAGTTCCTTGATTTGAGAGAGAACTTTATCCATCACTACGGCTCAGAGAAGTCTTTCCCTCCTACCTCTTTCCTCCAGTTCCACCTAACTCCATTCCTTCATGCTACCAACATTCTCACAAAAGCCCAAAAGAGACTGAGAATTGGGCATCTGGAGGGAATGTCCGGAAATTGATCTGATGCACTGACCAGTTTCCAGGCTCATGAACTGTATGATAGGGGCCCGTTCTTGCTACACCTCAAGGGTCTTTGTGAGGCCTAATTAGGTGGGGAGGGCAGGAATCATCACGAACACCCCATACCTGGAAAACTGTTTACAGAGAGTCAGTGTGTTTGCAGCAGCAAACACTACTTATTGAGCGCCTACTTTGCACTGGCCACTTCCATGGCACAGAGCAAACAGGGCACAGCAAAGCCCACACAGGCTCTTCTTTCTCAGGCTGACATCTGGGGGAGCATGTTTTTTGAGCGGGGGTGGGGAGAGAGATGATAAGTACAAATACAACCAAGAAACAAGTAAGTGAATAACGTCATTTAGGGTAAGGCATGAGGGCTATGAAAAACTACAACATGGTAATGTTTAGTCAGAGTGTTTAAGGAAGGCCTCTGTGAAACAGGGACATTGGAGCTGGGATCATTGATGGCAAGATGGTCATACAAAAGTCTGTGGATAGAGACAAAGAGCAAGTGCAAAGGTCCTGAGATGGGGATGGTTTTGATGTGTTCAATGAGCATCATCTGACTAGAGCATATTAGATGAGGAACAGGTGAGTTCAGGGTACTGGGCAGAGACCATGTTCCATAGAGTGCGGGGCTGTGGAAGAGTCTGAGCTGACAGTGAATTGACCTGAGTTTTACATGAAGAAGGTCACTCTGACTGCTGTTGGAAAGTGGGCTGAGCCAAACCATGAGTCAAGGCTCCTGTCTTCTTTCTTATCTTGGATCTGTATCAGAGCCCAGAAAGCATATTTTCATTCTAATTTTTTAATTTTAAACTTAGTTATGAAGAAACCAAGTTTCAATAGGGGAGCAGTGATACACTTACTGATACTAAGGGTAGGTCTCTTTGCACTCTATTGTACATCATGGCTCCTCTGGAAAAGTACCTTGATTTTAAAAGTATGTCTTTGTCCATCTGAGCACATTTGGCCCTATTAAACCACTGACTCCTATTTGAGAAGGTTGTCACTGTAGCAAGTGACCTCTTGCTGAAGAAACCTTCTCCCACTGCCCTTCCTGCTAATCATGTCAGATTAGCCCTACTGTACTTGTTAACCTGGTCTTCATCCAGGCCTCCTTCTTTGGCCTCTCAGAGCTCTTGGTTGCTCTGGGGTGCTCCAGAGTTCAGTAAGGGCCATACAGTGCTGCTGGGTTCTGTCTTACCATGTCGGTTGGAATGTACACTTCTTATTTCATTTTCAGCCATCCCATGCCTACAGCAGGAGATTCAAGGAAGAACACAGCAGGAAGAACAAAAAACATAGTATCAAGCCAACCAGCCTTTTCATTTTATTTCTTTCTGCCTCCCACACTCCAGCCAAACTGAACCACTTAATCCCTTCAGACCACAGTGTTTCTCCCTCTCTCTCCTTCTCTCAGGTAGTTCTTTCTGGGGCCCTGCTCCATCCTCTTTCGGTACCCATCTCTTGGTACTCATTCTTCAAAGCCTAGATCATATGCCATCTCCCCTAGGAAGGTTCTCTGAGAATCCACTGAGCCTCTGTGTGATATCCCATCACTGAGTTCCTGGAACATTTGCACAGGAATGGGCTCTGGACACAGACATATCTGAGTTTGACTCTCAGTGACTTGCTGAGTACTTTGGGTGTGTGACTTTTCCTCTCTGAATCTCAGTCTCCTTGTCTCTAAGGTAAGGAAGATAATCAGACATACATCATAGCATTGTTGTGCTGAGGAGATGAGATGATGCATGTAAAGACACTGGGACTGACCTATGGCCAACACTCAATAAATGGTGGCAGTTATTCTTAGTAGAGTCATCTGCGCATTTGTCTTATACCCCTGCTTACTCCGAATCCTTCAGGGCACAAACTGCCCTGTTCATCACCATTTCCATGGAGGTGTCTCAAGTAGCATAGATACCCAAGCTTTGCTTTTTGGAGCCTTCCTTGGATGGAGTCCTCTTCTTCCAGGCCTGCACTTCTGCATCAGGACACTAGAGGGTAGCAAGAGACCACAGGCACTTTGAAGACTGGCAGGCCATCTTGGATACTCTTCCTCTTAGCTACCCTGTACCAGGTTCAATCCCAAGTGTGTCTTACTCCAAGGGACATCTTTTTAACCTCCACAGTGGTACTTCGCCTGGTCAGATTATTTTATTTATTTATTAATTTGTTTGTTGTTGTTGTTGTTACTATTACCTAGTGGAGTGGTCCAAACATTTGTTTCTGAGACATAGGAACCAGGGTTGTTTTTTGTGTGGGATATGAAGATATTAGGTATTGATCGAATAAGATATTGTGGCATTACATTAACTTTTACTACCGGACGTGACATTCTGGAGGAAACTAGAAAATGCTTAGAACTAAAAGTAACATTAAATACTGCAAACCAGAACTCATGATATATACAGTAAAAGCAACACAGTGAAAGAGAATGAAAGAGTTAAACTTTTCATAGAAATGTGAGTGTTAATGATCTAAAAATCTACCATAAGAAACTAGAATTTAGGACATTAGAATATGCCAAAGAAAGTTGATGTAAGAAGATACTAAATATAAAATCAGAAGTATGTGAAATAGAAAACAAATATACAAAGGGGGAGGGGGGAAGCAACAAAACTAAATTGCTTCTTTTTGAAAAATGAAAAATAATTAAGACTGAGAATATTGACCAGGGTGAAAATGAGAAAAAAATTAATACTGAAAATATAAAAGGACGGTCATAACTAGAGTCAGAGTAGAAACTACAATGTAAAACAAATTTATAATAAATTTTAAATTTAAATGAGAAAGAAAAAATCATAGGAAAATGGTTCAGTTGCTGTCAATCTTTTATTATTACCAGTAATAATAGTAGTACTAGTAACAGCAGCAGGGAGAGACTTTATTCAAAATGGTAATTGCAAGAAGAGAGAGTAAATATTGCAATAGGGAGACCTCTCTGACAACTGTCTCCTGTCAGGTTTTTAGATGCTTACAGTCTGATGCTTTTATCCCCATCTCCCATTTTTATCAACCCCCTTTTGCCTAGGGGTATGGAGTGCTCAAGGTTAGCCTGACAGCACCTCACCTCAGGTGGCTCTTCTGACCCAGGGCTTCATGACTTCCATGCATAGAACACTGAGAGGACCCTGCCTCGTCCTGTTGGTGTCAGCACAATGTGGAAGCATGAGGGAGGTAACATCCCCTAGGACACCACTGAGTATTGGAAGGCAGGCGTCCATGAAGAGATGACAACATTTTTGTGTCTCAGGTTAACAATTCTGATGCATGCTCTGCATGGTCCTTAGAAGCTCCAGAGTGGGCTTTACCTGCAGGTGCCCACAGTAGCACCCAGCTCAACAGCACAACCCTTTGACTCCTGTTTTGTTTGATTTTTTCTAGTGCCCCTGACTTTGGATACTTTCAGCCACTTTTCAAAGTAAACTACTTGTATACATTCTGCTGTCTTCGACCATACCTTTCTTGAGGGGAAACTAAGCTATCTCTATAAAATGTTTTAAAAGTTCTTTACTACTCTTTACATTTTTAAGTTGAAATCAGTTTTTATTATATATTTAAGTAGTTATAAAGGACAAATTTCTATATTGCTATTATTAACATTTTCAGTGCTTTTTTTTTACTATTTTATGGAAAATTTTAAACATATACAAAAGTGGACTGGATAGTAGAATGAATCTCATGTATATCATCCAGCTTTAATAATTATCAAATTATAAGCAGTGTTGTCTCACTTATATCCCAATCATTGCCTCCTCTGGGTTTTTTAAAAGCAAATTCCAGACTCATGTCATTTCATCTATAGATATCTCTAAATTAAGGACTCTTTTTCCTCCAATATTCACATTTCTAATTATCTCATAAGGGTCATTAATTTTTTAAGAATATATTTGAAATGGGATCCAAATAAGGTAGACTCATTGTTATTGGTTAATATAAAGTTATTTTAATCTATAAGATTTCCTGTCCATTTTTTTGTCTCCTTGAAGTCTTTTATTGAAGAAACCATCTTTGTCATATGGAGTTTTCATGATCCGGAGTTAGTACTGACTGTGTCCTCATGGTGTCCTTCAACATCATCATTAGTATGGTTTTGCTTCCATTTGTTCACATTGTTATGTTTCTTCATATGACTGCCCTTGGGCAATGGAATCTGCTCTGTCCTCATATGCACAAAGACTGATGTGCCTAAGATTTTATGTCTACCTGGAATGGCCCTTAGCCAATGGCTTATGGGCACTGGAGTGTGGAAGCTTGGCTCTCTCGCCTCACATCAGTACAGCTCTGAGTCTTTTATGCTCTAAAGTTCTGTTGTGGGGCCAGGTTGAAGCCACCCTTCATATATCTATGCCTGAAACCAAAAACCTACATGGTTTCATCTTCTTCCCAGTTCTGCCTCTCCTACTCCCTTAATAGTTTTTGCTGGAAGAAATGCCTTAAGAAATCACTTGCAAACAAATCCACATCTCAGGGAGTACTGCTGGAGAATCCAGAAAAGACAACCAGCTGTGGTTCCAGGAAGCAGAGTCCGACGGTGGGATTCTGTAGTCGGCTTACTCACTGGCCAGAGGAGACAAGAACCCCTTCACTGTGGTAAGTGGAGTGCTGATTGCCTTTGGCATGTTGTAGCATCGTCATTACCATCTTTTACGGTGAATTGGGGCAAGATAGAGTGGATGGTGTTGTGTTGGCTTGTGAAGTATTTTTGACATTTGAGAACATATGGAAGAAATGGTAACCATAAAGACAATGGAATCGGTTGATTGTTCTTGGATCCTACTGATGCCTTAAGGATTAAAAAATGACAAACTCAGGTCATCCATTCACTATCTTAGGACATGATATGAAAGTAGCGTTTAAAGACCCTCATCTCCTGCAGAGGGCAGATAGTGCTAAACATCAGGCCTAGGACATAATGGTGACCTTCATAGAAAGCTGAGTTTGTAGCAACCACATGTTCCTTTTTTTTGTTTTAATTGAAGTATTGCTGACACACGATGTTACATTAGTTTCAGTGTACAACATGGTCATTTCATAAGTGTATGCATTATGCTGTACTCACCATAAGTGTAGCTATCATTTGTCACCATACAATGCGATAACAATACCATTGATTATATTCCTTTAAAAAAATTTTTTTAGTTTATTTATTTATTTTGAGAGAGAGAGAAGGGAAGGTGCAGAGACAGAGGGAGAGAGAGAGATAATTCCAAGCAGACTCTGCAAGGTCTGCACAGAGTCCAATGCAGGGCTCAAACTCACAAACCATGAAATCATGACCTGAGTCAAAGTAAAACTCTTAATGAACTGAGCCACCCAGGTGCCCCTTGACTATATTTCTTATGCTGCACCTTTTATGCCTGTGACGTGTTGACTCCATGAAGCCTATACCTCCTACTCCCCTTAACCCATTTTGCCCATTGCCCACTCCCTCCCCTCTGACAACCAATAGTGTTTTCTCTGTATTTATGGGTCTGTTTCTGGTTTGCTTATTTGTTTTGTTTTTAGATTCTACATATGAGTGAAATCATACGGTATTTGTTTTTCTCTGTCTGATTTATTTCACTCAGCACATGCCCTCTATATCCATCCATGTTGTCACAAATGACAAGATTTCAGTTTTTTTATGGCTGAGTAATAGTCTACTATATGTGTATACACACACACACACACACACACACACATATGTATATATCCATTCATCTATCTATATATAATATGTATTATATCTATATGTTATACATAATATATCTATATAATAGCCATATAATATTTCATTAATATATATTTATTTATCCATTCTTCTATCGATGGACACTTGGGTTGTTTCCATACCTTGGCCATTATTAATAATGCTGCAATAAACATAAGGAAGTGTGTATCATTTCAAATTAGTGTTTCTGTTTACTTTGGGTAAATATCCAATAGTGGAATTACTGTATCATATGACATTTCTATTTTTATTTGTATCTGTACTGTTTTCCACAGTGGCTGCACCAATTTACATTCCCACTTATAGTGCACAAAGGTTGCTTTTGACATGTTTCTTATATCAAGAGCAGGGACCTAGGGAACAAAGGGAAATATATTAACAAATGTGCTTGATAACACTGAATTCCAGAATCCTTTGCATTTTCTCAGCCTGTAGAAATGGGCCACTTGTCTTGGATAGGTGATCTCAGTCCTCACATTCCCATTGGCCAAAGACTCTGAAGGGTCTCAGCAGAGCGAGTCGGGTTAGTGCTGGTCCTGCCTTATAAGAGAGAGAGATGGAAGAATTATTCACTGAAGGAGCTTCAAGCATTGTATTCCAGTGCACAAGAGAACTTACCTGGGATAGGAGCTTGAGAATGTTAGACCTTGGGGAGAGGAATAGGAGACTGACTAGGACACTGTTTATTGATCTGGAGCAATAATTATGACTCAGTTCCCCAGAGATGGTACTAATATGCTGCTGGAATGCTTGTGGGACTTGGAAAAAGTTATGGTGAAGGTGCCAGGTCAACTGAGAGTATTGAGGAAACAATAAAGTGTTTGAGAGGTGGACGTGCTAGAATGAATCTATTATACAACCAAAACCCAGTAACTAGATATGTTCTTCAGGAAAGCTTGAGAGACAATCCTTTTAGTAAAGTTGCAAAGAATGTACTGGTGAGGGGGAATGATCATCACTGAGAAGCCAGATACTAGCTGTCCTCTGTAGTCTGGGGCTGATGTGGGAAATATTTATTGAACTGGGCTCCACGGTCTCAGTGAAGATGATAGGATTCTGGAATAGCTGAGGTTAGGTGACATTAGTTAGCCATTAGAGGGAAGGAAGCTGTGATTACTGTCTTGGTCAGCAAGATTGGAGTGTCAGAATGTCCACCTGATCCCCTAACTTACAGGGACCTAGAGCAATGTGTGATAGAAAATGGTATTCCTAAGGACAAGATGGATGAGGAGGCATTAGGGATATATATATTTTTCCATATATGTGTCTGATGTCAGCTGCCTCAAAGCTAAGTTATAATTCTTCACCCGATATTCAG
Organism: Cryptoprocta ferox; assembly: GCA_028646485.1. Classification (NCBI taxonomy): domain Eukaryota; kingdom Metazoa; phylum Chordata; class Mammalia; order Carnivora; family Eupleridae; genus Cryptoprocta; species Cryptoprocta ferox. The sequence goes on from CM053570.1 coordinate 321,718, forward strand.
TCCTGAGGCAGTTCTTAGGCCCCTAAACCCTTTGATTGAAAGGAATCCAGTCCTTCTGAGGAAAGACCCTACAACACTTCATCAAATATATACTGTAGTGATGTATCCAGTTATTTCCCAAGTACCTGTTCTTTGGAAAAAGGTAAATATCTGGATCTTTTAAGAAGTATTGCTTATATAGTCTGAGCAGAAAGTAGTATTAGAGGCCCCTGGGATCATCCTAGCCTTCCTGTTAGAATAAGAATATATGGGGGGTCAAGTGATAGAGTTCTAGCCCAGATCCTTTTCACAATGGGCCCAAGAGGTCCTGGATGCACTGATGCCTTAAATATAAGATGACCTTGCAGGATGAACATATTTAGGACCTGGAAGTTTTCTCATATAGAGTAAGAGCTATCATAGCAGAAAGGCCGAATTTCTTTCTACAACCCCCCCCCCCCCCGCCACACTAACCTACAGATTGTAAATAAAAAACAAAACACCATCCTGGGCAGAGTGGCAGAGACTAGTGCCACTCTCATACTAGTCCCCATTATACACCCTTGTTTAATGCACCAATATAGCCCCTCAAAAAAATCAGAGGGATCATGATGAACGATTATGGTAGCTAATTTTATGTGTCACTTTGAAGGGTATTTACAAAGCTAAATATATTCTGACCATGTGATCCAGCAACTGTGCTCATAGGTACTTGCCCAAATAATTTGAAAATCTTTCTCTAAGATAAAAACCTGTGCACAAAGAGTTGTAGCAGTTTTTATTCATAATTGCCAAAAAAATTGAAGCATACAAGATGTCCTTCAATAGGTGAGTGGATCAACAAATTATGGTACATTCATACAATGAAAGATTTGTCAGTGGTAAAAAGAAATGAACTACCAAAATATGAAAGATACAGGTGAAACTTAAATGCATATTGCTAAGTCAAAGAAGCCACTCTGAAATAGCTACATGCTGTATGCTTCCAATTATATGACATTCCAGAAAAAGCAAAACTATAGAGACAATATAAGTATCAGTGGTTGTCAGGGATTCAGGGAGAGTAGGGAAAGGTTAACAGGTGAACCATAGGTGAGTGTTTTAGGGCAATGGAAATATTCTGTATGATAATGTTATGGTGGATACATATAATTATGCATTTGTCAGAGCCAAACACAAATGAACCTTAATTTATGAAAATTGAAAAAATTATTTAGGAAGTCAAGACATCCTAGGGAAGAATGCAGACTGTAACAAGAGAATCAGTGTTATAATGTATGAAACAACCTCACTTGAGGGATGGCCTCAATAACTTTGGAAATGAGAGGACTCTGTAACTATTCAAAGGAATCATCCCATAGTTGATAATGATATTTACACCCATGGAAAGGGGTTCAAGTTAATTCTGATTCTGCTATATGTGTATACTGGAAATGAATAATTAAGAAAATAGATTGTAGATGGTGAGTATCAGGTTTCTCACTGTTGAAGTAAAAATTTGGAAGTGAGAAAGGGGAGGAGGCTGTGGTAATGGATTACCATCAGAGACATCAATGTGAACTCACGTTTACCTTAATTTAGTTACATATGGAACCACACGCACACATACACACACATGTTAGAAATACAGTATATTTTATTTGTCAGCTGAAAAGTCCTAAAAGAAACCAGTAGCAATGAGCACAAGTACCCAGGTCTTGGTTTCTAATATCATTCTTCATAAAATAAAACAGGGCTCTTTGAAGAAATTGTTGATGCTAGACAGAGGCAGAAAACATACAAGATGAGCCTAGAGCATTTTGTGGTGCCAGAAAGTAAGAAATTGCTAAAAAATCAAAGCAAATAAACAAAGAAAATAACAAAAAATAAAACCAAATTGGAAAAGCTCACAGAACACTAGAACTAACTGAAAGAGCTCCCAACGACCAGAGCTGGAACAGTCTGAGCAACAAAATGAAGTACTATTCATGTCCTTTGCCCATTTCTTAATTTGCTTGTTTGTTTATTGCTATTATGTAGTTAAGTGTTCTTTATATACTTTGCATGTTAACACTTTATCAGATACATGGCTTGCAAATATTTTCTCTTCCCTTTTCATTTTGTTGATTGTTTCCTTTCCTGTGCAGAAACTTTTATAAATCTTAGTTGTTTATTTTTCTCATGTTGTCTGTGCTTTTGGTGTCAGATCTAAAAAAAAAAAATCATTGCCAAATAGGAGGGGCCAAGATGGCAGGACAGCATGGAAGATCTCTGCTTCTCTCATCCATGAAATGCAGCTAGATTAGCATCAAACCATTTTTCCCACCTAGAAAGTTGATCTGAGGATTAACACAACACTCTTCATAACTTGAGCCACAGAACTCAACAGGTATGCAACATAGAGAAGTGAACTGGGAGAGAGAGAAGCCACAGAGGGTAGGGAGCTATATTTTTGGAAAGAGAACAGAGAAAGCAGGGAGAATACAAGAAAAGCACTCCTCCCAAAAATAGATGGAGAGAAAGAGAAAGAGTGGAAAAACCCACAAGTGACTGAATAAGAAAGGGAGTAAGGAGAAAGGAGAGGATTTCAATACCATTAGGACTCTATAAACATGGGAGAGCAGCACTGGAAATTCCATAGCCCATTACCTGTCAGTGCTCTGGTGGGAAGGGCAAATCCCCAGGAGAAGGCAGCAAGGTCCAAGGGGTCCATGGGACACACAGGGAGAAGCATTTCCCCTGCTAGGAGGGCATTTGTTAGAGGCTGTACAGCCTTTCCACAGACAAAGGTCCCAGCAGACCCCAGAGAATACAATTGTTGGTATTGGAACAAAGATGCCAGAGTGCCGTGAAACCTGGCCCTGATGTGTGTTTTGATTATAATCCCTGAACTTCTGCTGTTATGTGATCACACAAACTTATTCTGGGGCAAGCCAGCACCTGGTCACAACCTCTGAGCCTCTGCAGCAGCACAATCATAGGACCGTTCTGGGGGCGGGGGGCAAGCCAACAGCAAGCCATTTCTCAGTGAGACCCTCCCCTAGAAGGTTGGAGAAGGTCCAAGCCACAGGGCCCTCAGAAATGAGGGGTTGGAAACACAGCCCCATCTGAGATAAAATTTGGGAAGGAGGTGCTGCCTTCCAGGCTGACTGCTTGGACATGGACAGTGTACAAGCAGTGAGTGGACAGAAGCTGGAGACACAGGAGGAGTGCTTGTTTGCGGTGGGGTAGAGGGCAGATTCCTGAGCCAGAGACTGGGAAGCTGGATGACACCATTTTCACCTCTCCCATGCATGTGCATACAGATACCCCCATGCCATACGGATCTACAGTGAAATCTAGTAGAGAATGGAGCTGTTACACCAAGCCCTGTACAACTGCACCAACCAAGCCCTAGAGGACCACAAGTCTCTCCACCTGCTTAATGTATGGACTATAAAGTGCTTCGTAATTTGATCTCTAGGGGAAATTGGATGTAATTTTATTCAGATTTCATTCTGTTGGCTGGTCCATCTATTCATTTTTTTTCTTTTCTTTTCGTATTCTTGGACACAGAAAGAAAATTTTATTTTTTATTTTCCATTTTTATATAATTAAAAACATTTTTACTATATTTTTAATATTTGAAAATTTGTTTTCTTATGTATTTACCTTCTTCAATTCATTTTACTCTATTTTAATGAATACATTTTCTTAATTTTTAAATGCTTTTTTTTTCTTTTCTTTCCCTTTTTTCTCTAGTCAATCAAGCTTCTTTCAACAACCAGACCAAAACATACCAAGGATCTTGCTTCCTTTATTTTATTTTTTGTGTTGTTTTTAATCTTTTTAATTTTAGTTTTAATTTTATTAATTATTTTTCTTCCTTCAAAATGACACAATGAAGGAGTTCACCCCAAAACAAAGAACAGGAAGAAATGACAGCCAGGGACTTAATCAATACAGATATAAGCAAGATGTCTGAACTAGAAGTTAGAATCATGATAATAAGAATGCTAGCTGGGGTTGAAAAAAGCATAGAATCCCTTTCTGCAGAGGTAAAAGAAGTAAAATCTAGTCAGGACGAAATTAAAAATGCTATAACTGGGGTGCCTGGCTGGCTCAGTCGGTTAAGCATCGGACTTCGGCTCAGGTCATGATCTCACAGTTCGTGGGTTCGAGCCCCGTGTCGGGCTCTGTGCCGACAGCTCAGAGCCTGGAACCTGCTTCCGATTCTGTGTCTCCCTCTCTCTGACCCTCCCCTGCTCATGCTGTCTCTCTCTGTCAAAAATAAATAAACATTAAAAAAATAAAAAAAAATCTTTAAAAATGCTATAACTGAGATGCAATCTCGAATGATGCCATGGCTGCAAGGATGGATGAAGCAGAGCAGCAAATAGAAAACAGAATTATGGAGAGCAATGAAGCAGAAAAAAATAGGGAAACTAAGGCAAAGAGCATGATCAAATAATTAGAGAACTTAGTAACTCGCTAAAAAGGAATAATATCCAAATCATGGGAGTCCCAGAAGATGAAGATAGAGAAAAAGGGGTAGAAGGTTTGTGAGCAAATCGTAGCAGAAAATTTTCCTAACCTGGGGAAAGACACAGACATCAAAATCCAAGAGGCACAGAGAACTCTCATTAGACTGAACAAAAACTGGCCATCAACAGGGCATATAATACTCAAATTCACAAAATACACAGACAAGGAAAGAATCACCAAATCAGTAAGGCAGAAAGAGTCCTTAACCTATAAGAGAAGATACAGCAGATTTACAGAAGACCTATCCACAGAAACTTGGCAAGCCACAAAGGAGTGGCAGGATATATTCAATGTGCTGAATCAGAAAAATATCCAGCCAAGAATTCTTTATCCAGCAAGGCTGTCATTCAAAATATAAAGTGAGATAAAGAGTTTCCCAGACAAACAAAAACTAAAGGAGTTCGTGATCACTAAACCAGCCCTGCAAGAAATTTTAAGGGGGACTCTCTGAGGGGAAAAAAGAGGAAACAAAACAAAAAAGACCAAAAACAACAAAGACTAGAAAAGGCCAAAGAACACCATCAGAAACTCCAACTCTGCAGGCAACACAATGGCAATAAATTCATATATTTAAGTATTCACTCTAAATGTCAATGGACTAAAAGCTCCAATCAAAAGATATCGGGTAACAGAATGGATAAGAAAACAAAATCCATCTATATGCTGTTTACAAGACACCCATTGTAGACCTAAAGTCACCTTCAGATTGAATGTTAAGGGGATAGAAAGCCATCTATCATGCTAACGGTTACCAAAAGAAAGCTGGAGTAGTCATACTTTTTTCAGATAATCTAGACTTTAAAATAAATACAATAACAAGAGATAAAGAAGGGCATTATATCATAATTAAAGGGCCTATCCACCAAGAAGATCTAACAATTGTACACATTTAGGGCCCAACATGAAAACACCCAAATATATAAATCACTTAATCACAGACATACAGAAACTCATTGATAATAACACCATAATAGTAGAGAACTTCAACAGCCCACTTGGAGCAATGGACAGATCATCTAACCACAAAATCAACAAGAAAACAATGGCTTTGAAAGACACACTGGACCAGATGGGCTTAACAGATATACTCAGAATACTTCATCCTAAAGCAGCCAAATACCCATTCTTCTCGAGTACACATGGAACATTATCCAGAATAAGTCACATACTGAGACACAAATCAGTCCTCAACAAGTTCAAAAAGATCAAGATCATGCAGTGCATATTTTCAGACCACAACACTATGAAACTCAAAATCAACCACAACAAAAAATTTGGAAAGACATGAATACTTGGAGATTAAAGAACATCCTACTAAATAATGAATGAGTTAACCAAGAAATTAAAGAAGAAATTAAAAAGTACATAGAAGCCAATGAAAATGAACATATGACAGCCCAAAACTTCTGGGATGCAGCAAAGGCAGCCATAAAAGGGAATATATATATAGCAATATATAGCAATCCAGGCCTTCCTACAGAAGGAAGAAAGATCTCAGATACACAACCTAACCTTACACGTTAAAAAGCTGGAAAAGAACAGCAAATAAAACCCCAAACCAGCAGGAGACAGGAAATAATAAAGATTAGATCAGAAATCAAAGCTATCAAAATTAAAAAAACAAAACTATAGTAGAACAAATCAATGAAACCAGGGTCTGATTCTTTGAAAGAATTAACAAAATTGACAAACCCTTAACCAGTTTGATAAAAAAGAAAAAGGAAAGGACCCAAATAAATAAAATAAAGAATGAAAGAAGAGAGATCACAACCAATACTGCAGAAGTACAAACAATAATAAGAATATTATGAGCAATTATATGCCAATAAATTAGGCAATCCGGAAGAGATGGACAAATTCCTAGAAATAAATAAACTACCAAAACTGAAACAGGAAGAAATAGAAAATTTTTACAGACCCATAACCAGTAAAGAAATTGAATTAGTAATCAAAAATCTCCCAAAAAACAAGAGTCCGGGGCTAGATTGCTTTCCAGGGGAATTCTACAAAACATTTAAAGAAGACTTAACACCCATTCTTTTGAAGCTGTTCCAAAAATAGAAATGAAAGGAAAACATCCAGACTCATTCTATGAGGCCAGCATTACCTTGATTCCAAAAACCAGACAAAGACCACACTAAAAAGAACTATAGACCAATTTCCCTGATGAACATGGATGCAAAAATTCTCAGCAAGATACTAGCCAACCAGATCCAACAATAAACTAAAAGATTTATTCACCATGATCAGGTGGGATTTATACCTGGAATGCAAGGCTGGTTCAATATCTGCAAATTAGTGTGATCCATCGCATTAATAAAAGAAAGGACTACAACCACATGATCTTCTCAATAGATGCAGAGAAAGCACGTGACAAAATATAGCATCCTTTCTTGATAGAAACCCTCAAGAAAGTAAGGATAGAAGGATCATACCTCAAAGTCATTAAAGCCATATACAAAAGACCCACCAGTAGGGGCGCCTGTGTGGCTCAGGTGGTTAAGTGTCTGACTTCAGCTCAGGTTATGATCTCATGCTTTGTGGGTTCAAGCCCCACATCAGGTTTTTGCTGACAGCTCAGAGCCTGGAGCCTGCTTCAGATTCTGTGTCTCACTCTCTTCCCCTCCCCCACTCATACACTGTCTCTTTCTTTCTCAAAAAAATAAATAAACATTAAAGGAAAAAGAAAGACACACAGCTAATATCATCCTCAATGGGGAAAAACAGAGCTTACCCCTTAAGGTCAGGAACAAAACAAGGATGTCCACTCTCGCCACTGTCATTTAAAATAGTATTGAAAATTCTAGCCTCAGCAATTAGATGACACAAAGAAATAAAAGTATCCAAATCAGCAAGGAGGAAGTCAAACTTTCACTCTTCACATATGACAGGATACTCTATATGGAAAACCCAAAAGATTTCACCACAAAACTGCTATAACTGATCCATGAATTCAGCAAAGTTGCAGGATATAAAATCAATGCACAGAAATCAGTTGCATTTCTATACACCAATAATGAAGCAGCCAAAAGAGAAATCAAGGAATTGATCCCATTTAAAATTGCACCAAAAACCATAGAATACCTAGGAATAAACCTAACCAAAGAGGTGAAAAATATATACACTGAAAACTATAGAAAGCTTATGAAAAAAATTGAAGACACACACAAAAAAGGAAAAATATTCCATGCTCATGGATTGGAAGAACAAATATTGCTAAAATGCTGATACTTCCAAAAGAAATTTACATATTCAATACAAGCCCTAGCAAAATAACACCAGCATTCTTCACAGAGCCAGAACAAACAATCCTAAAATGTGTATGGAACCAGAAAAGACCCCAAATAACCAAAACAATCCTGAAAAAAGAAAACCAGAGCTGGAAGCATCACAATTCCAGACTTCAAGGTGTATTAAAAAGATATAATCATCAAGACAGTATGGTACTGGCACAAAAACAGACACTTAGATCAATGGAAAAGAATAGAGAACCAAGAAATGGACCCACAAATATATGGCCAACTAATCTTTGACAAAGCAGGAAATAATATACAATGGAATAGAGACAGTCTCTTCAGCAAATGGTGTTGGGAAAACTGGACAGTGACATGCAGAAGAATGAACCTGGGCCACTTTCTTACACCATACACAAAAATAAACTTAAAATTGATGAAAGACCTAAACATAAGACAGGAAGCCATCAAAATCCTAAAGGTGAAAGTAGGCAAAAACATCTTTGTCCTTGGCTGCAGCAACTTCTTACTCAACATGTTTCCAAAGGCAAGGGAAATGAAAGCAAAAATGAACTATTGGGACCTCATCAAGATAAAAAGCTTCTGCATGGCAGAAGAAACAATCAGGAAAGCTAAAAGGCAAATGATTGAATGGGAGAAGATATTTGCAAATGACATATCAGGTAAAGGGTTAGTATCCAAAATCTATAGAGAACTTATCAAACCCAACACCCAAACAACAAATAATCCAATGAAGAAAGGGGCAAAAGACATGAATAGACATTTTTCCAAAGAAGCATCCAGATGGCTAACAGACACATGAAAATATGCTCAACATCACTCATCATCAGGGACATACAAATCAAAACTACAATGAGATATCACCTCACACCTGTCAGAATGGCTATAATTAACAACTCAGGCAGTGATAGATGATGTTGGTGAGCATACAGAGAAAGAGGATTTCTTTTGCACTGCTGGTAGGAATGCAAACTGGTTCAGTCACTCTAGAAAAGAGCATGAAATTTCCTCGAAAAATTAAATTAGAACTACCCTATGACCAAGCAATTGCAGTACTAGGTATTTATCCAAAGGATACAGGTGTGCTATTTTGAAGGGGCACATACACCCCAATGTTATAGCAATGTTATTAACAATAGCCAAAGTACGGAAAAAGCCCAAACGTCCACTGCCTGATGAATTGATAAAGAAGATGTGGTATATATATATATATATATATATATATACACACACACACATAATATAACAAATACACGTAATGGAATATTACTCAGCAATCAAAAATAATGAAATCTTGCCATTTGCAACAACGTGGATGCAACTAGAGTGTATTATACTAAGTGAAATTAGTCAGTCAGAGAAAGACAAATATCATATGACTTCACTCATATGTGGATTTTAAGATATAAAACAGATGAACATAAGGGAATGGAAACAAAAATAATATAAAAACAGGGAGGGAGACAAAACATAAGAGACTCTCAAATATGGAGAAAAAACTGAGGATTGCTGAAGGAGTTGTGGGTGGAGGGATGAGCTAAATGGGCAAGGGGCATTAAGGAAGACACTTGTTGGGATGAGCACTGGGTGTTATATGTGGGAGATAAATCACTGGATTCTAATCCTGAAATCACTATTGCACTATATGTTAACTAATTTGGATGTAAATTAACAAAAATAATAATAAATTAAAAAAATCATTGCCAGGACCAATGCCAAACAGCTTTTCCTGTGCATGTTCTTCTGGGAGTTTTATGGTTTCAGATCTTCCATGTAAATCATTAACCCCTTTTCAGTTGACTTTTTGTATGGTTCTAAGATAGAAGACCAATTCTATTCTTTTTCATGTGGATATCCAGTTTTCCCAGCACCATTTTTTGAAGAGATTATGCTTTTCCTATTGTGTATTTTTGGCATCTTTGTTGAAAATTAGTTCACCATGTATGCATGGATTTATTTATGGTTTCTCTCTTCTGTTCCACTGAACTGTGTGTCCATTGTTATGTCAATATCATACTGTTTCCAACAGGTATATGAAAAGATGCCCAACATCACTAATCAGCAGAAAAATGAAAATCAAAACCACAATGAGATATCACCTCACATCTGTTAGAATAGCTATTATAAAAAATCAAAAGCTAACAAGTGTTGGCAAAGATGTGGAGAAAAGGGAACCATTGTACGCTATTGGTAAAAATGTAAACTGGCTCAGCCTTTATGAAAAATAATATGGATGGCCCTCAAAAAATTAAAAATAAAACTACCATATGGTCCAGCAATCCTACTTCTGAGTATATACCTGAAGGACTATCCATATCTGCACTACCATGTTAACTGAAGCATTAGTCACAATGACCAAGATATGGAAATAATCTAAATGTCACCAAAGCATGGGTAATCAAATGTGAGTAGAATGATAATTATCAGAAGCTGGCATTTGGGGGGCAAGGAGAGATTTTTTTTTAAAAAGACAAAAAGAAGTCAAGAAAGGAGAATGGTGGTTGCCATTGTTGCAATTGGTTTGCAAGATCAAAAAGTTCTGGAGATGGAAAGTTGCACAACAAAATAAATGTAGTTGATACTGTTGAACTGTATAATTATTAAGATAGTGAGTTTTATGTTATGTGTGTTTTACCACCATAAAAAAGAAAAAAATGAATAATTATTGGATTATAGCCCAAAATATAAAATAAATATCATGAGTCCATACTGATATAAACCAGTACTTGTCCTATTAAGAGGACTTTAGCATGCTTATCCTGTAAGTACAGATGGTCCCTAACTTACTGTGGTTTGACTTAGGATTTTTTGACTATGCAGTGATGTGAAAGCATTATGCATTCAGTAGAAATCACACTTCATATTCTGAACTTGGACCTTTTCCTGGCCTAGCAATATGTGGATACTACTGTCTCATAATGCTGGGTAGTGGCAAGGAGCCAGAGCTCCCTGTCAGCCACGCAGTCAGTCACAGGGGTGAACAACTCAGGCACTGTTAACCATTCCGTACCCATACAACCTTTCTGGTTTTCATTTTCAGTACGGAACTCAATAAATTACATGAGATATTCAACTCTGCATGATGTTGCCTAACTATAGGCTAATGTAAGTGTTCTGAGCATGTTTATGGTGGGCTATGCTATGCTATGATGTTTGGTAGGTTGGGTCTATTAAATATATTTTCATCTTACAGTATTTCCAATTTATGATAGGTCTATCAGAGCGTAACCCTATTGTAAGTTGAGGAAGATCTGTAATGAGAGTGTTAGCAGAAGCGATGAGGTTAGATCAGAAGTTTAAGTAGAACCTGTCCTCTGTGTGATGCGTGCAATATGGAGTGTGTATAGAGCCGCGGAGTAAAGGAGACCAGCTTGGAGGCCACTGCAGTAGTGGGGGTGAGCAATGACCTCAGTCCAAGCTTGTGGGTGTTGGCAGAGATAGCAAGGAAGTGGTCCTGGGGAAGGGCTGGGGAAGAAGAGGAGGTGGAGTGATCATGGTGTCTCTGCTGAGGTGAGTACCCAGATGCTGGTATTGCTGCCCCAGAGAGAGCACCTGAGGGGGAGACCCGGTGAGTGTTGCTGGGGCTGGGCGGGGAGTGAGGGAGGCTAAGTGCCTTTCAGGTCTGTGTGAATCTGGCTGCCTGTGGACGTCTCAGTATGCCCCAGACATCTCCTCATTGCTGTGGTAGAATAGCTCTGGGTGGCCTGAGACAACCTGCTTGAAATGATAGGGTTAAATAGTTAAAGGCAGGTGATTTGAAGCTTTAAATAGAGTTTGTCCCAGGAAGGAGAGTGCCCCAAGTCCTGATGTGATTGATGGCAGTAAAACTGCGGAAATGTCAGGAAGGGTAATGGCTACAGTGGCCTTGGATCTGTATTTCTACAGCCTATTGGGCACTCCCATGATTCCAGTGAGCACAGCTTTTTCCTTCTTTAGTGACACTGTCACTTTTCCCATCAGACACCAGTCTTGGGACTGTCTCCTTTTCTCACGTTGCCCAATTCTGCTTCTATCACTTTCTTAAAATCTTCCGTAGCCAAGCAGACAGTTCATGAGAGTGTAGGAAAGGACCAGAACACAGATGGAGCTCCCACACCTTGCTGGTGTCTTCCCAGAGTCCTCCCTGATGTGAGGAGATGAAAGGAGATTGGAGGAAATGGGCTGAGCTTGGCTGGGGGCTAGGATTGAGCCTAGCGTGTGGTGTAAGGCAGTGCTGGACTGAGGCGGACAGATTCTCCTTCCCCCAACCAGAATAACTTGTCCCTGTTTCATGACCAGCAATTGGCAAGCATTGCTTTCAGGTGTGTGAGTGAAGTTGTTATTTTGTTTTTGTTTTTGTTTTTGCTTTGTTTCCTTTTAAGAAGTTGCTGAATGCATTGGGTGGTTTGGGGAGCAGAGTGAAAGATGTCTGTCCTCCTCCGGGAATTAGCCAAGAGAGTCCATTGCAACCATTGACCCACACACAGGTTCTTTATATGGTGAGAGACAGAGAGAATACAAAGAAAAGACAAAGAGAATACAGGATCCCAGACTTCCAGGATTTATTCTGTATTATTGTAAATACTCACAGATTCAACTATAATATCGGGGATAAAGTCAGAATTAGTGACAGAGGCTCTGGCCATCTGCTGGGTCTGAGCTCATTAGGGATGGGTTCTGGGCATAACTTTCCCTTCCCCCAGCCCCATTGAAGAAACATGCAGAAGGACAGGGTGAGACAGGTTCACAGATGAGGCAGGCCACCTGGCTGGGGACCTGAGGTATGAGAGGCCACTGGCTCTCTCATCACTTGTGTGGGATGGCCTGAGAGCCTCTGGGATACTGGGGGTTCTTACTTATATTTGGGGAGGTCATACGCCTCCAGCTTCTGCTGCTGCTGCTCTATGAAGGGCATGACTTCTCCCTTCAGTGGCTGGACTAGTTGGGGCTCTTGGACGTGGCCAGGAACTGGGACAAATGCAGGCTGCTTCAGCTGCCCTCCCTGCTGCTCTGCTGGCTCTGGCTGTTGCTCCTGCTGTTCCAGCAGCTGCTCTTCTCTCTTTTCCAGGTGCTCATTTCTCTTTGCTAGTTCTCCATCCAGGTGCTTGTCCATGAGCTTCTTCTCCTGTTCCAGCTGTTCCTTTTGCTGCTTCGTTTGCGCTTTCACTTGCTCCAACTGCTGCTCCAGATGTTTTGCTTCCTGATGTTCCTCACACTGTTCCTTTTGTTGCTGTTCCTGTGACTCTTGCTGCTGATGCTGTTCCACATGCTGTGCCAGGTGCAGTTCCTGCTCCTGTGACTCTTGCTGCTGCCGCTGTTCCGGATGCTGTTCCAGGTGAATTTTGTGCTTCTGTGACTCTTCCTGCTGCCGTTGTTCCAGATGCTGTTCCAGTTGCAGTTCTTGGTTGTGTGACTCTTGTTGCTGCTGCTGTTCCGGATGCTGTTCCAGGTGAATTTCGTGCTTCTGTGACTCTTCCTGCTGCTGCTGTTCCAGATGCTGTTCCAGGTGCAGTTCCTGCTTGTGTGACTCTTGCTGCTGCTGCTGCTCCGGGTGCTGCTCTGGCTGCTGTGGCTCCTGCTGCTGCTGTTCTGGGTGCTGCTCCGGCTGCTGTGGCTCCTGCTGCTGCTGTTCTGGATGCTGCTCCAGGTGAATTTCGTGCTTCTGTGACTCTTGCTGCTGCTGCTGTTCCGGGTGCTGCTCCGGCTGCTGTGGCTCCTGCTGCTGCTGTTCCGGGTGCTGCTCCGGCTGCTGTGGCTCACATTGTTGCTCAGGCACCCCCTTCACGAGAGCTGTATGATTGTCCCCGTGCCCCAGCGGGACCTCCCCTGGGAGCTCGGAGGGCGGCTTCTGGCACAGGGCAGGCAGGGGGGTTGGCTGCTTCCCTTGCTCCTGCTGCGTATTGATGGGAGGAGAAACAGGCTTGAGGGACTCCTGACAGAGTGCAGGGGGCAGGGTCACTGGCAGAGTGTGTTGCTGGGACATCCTGGAAGGTGCTTTAGGTCAACCTAGAAAACAGGAGGGGTCAGAAGGGTGACTGAAGGCGGAGGGAGCAGATGAATCCCTGGAATCTGCAGCAATGCCTGGCTTCTCAGCATCCTTTTCTTACCGTGGGTTGGGCTCTCCCACCCACTAGGGGTGCTGCTCCCCAGAAGCACAGGGTGGGCGGGAGGACCCCTGGGAAACCTCTGTTCCCAGAAAGAGCCAACAAAGAGGTCTGTCTTCAAAGTTGCTGGGCAAGGGTGGGCTCAGTGCCATTTCTTGCCTAATCCTTGCCTCTGCCCCCTGCCTCCACTCCTTTTTTTTTTTTTTTTGAGAGAAAAAGAGAGTGCAAGCTAGGTAGGGACAGAGAAAGAAGGAGAGAGAGAGAGAGAGAGAGAGAGAGAGAGAGAGAGAGAGAGAATTCCAAGCAGGCCGCACACTATCAATGCAGAGCTGGACACAGGGCTTGATCCCAAACCACGAACCATGAGATCACGACCTGAGCCAAAACCAAGTTGGAGACTTAACCAACCGAGCCATCCAGGCACCTGCCTCTGCCCCTACTTCTCATCTGCACTGACCAAGGAGAGATGAGCTCTGATGGGAAGAGGTGAGTCCCTAGGAAAAGAGGGACTTTGGAAGACTCCCAAATCCTAGAAAATCAGTGGTCCATGCCAGGGTCATGGCATATGCCCTGGACTGCTCACATAACACAGTGTCTGCTTAAGTGTCCCACTGAAAGGCTGTGTGTTTCTGAGCAGGTCACTTAGCCCCTCTGGGCCTCAGGTTTCTCCTCTGTAAAACTAGCAGATCGCCTGTTCCACTCCAGAGCTTTCTCTCATGGCCTCTGGAGCTTCTGCCTCAGCCCTGGCACCTGGCGGGGGGGGGGGGGGAGAGGTTGGGATGGGGAGGGGGCGGAGGAAAGGCCTGGAAGGTTCCTGAGAAGTGGAGCCAGTTCTTTCAAGTCTTGTACTTCTAAGTTGCGTTGTCCTACCCCTGCTTTGCCTAGATGTCTCCAACGAGAAGTCTTTCCCCATTTTCCTGTCCTCTGTTCTGCATAGCAAGAGTCACATGCATTTCCCTCAACTCTGCCCCCTGATGAAGGCACAATCATGGTCAGCCCAAATAAGAGACTTCCAGGGAAGAAAGTGGCCATACTCCTCCTCATCCCATCTCCTCTCTCTCTCTCTCTCTCATACACACACACACACACACACACACACACACACACACACACCTCTCTCTCTCTCTCTCTCTCTCTCTCACTCACTCTCTCTCTTTCTCTCTCTCCAAAACATCAAACCAAGAAAAGGTGGTTCAGGAGGGGAGCGGACTGCTCTCTGGTATTTCCACGCCATGGCACATGTCCCTCAGCATAATGACCTGAGCCCTCCAGCCGAATCTGAGAGTGATCCATGCACCCGCCCAGACTAGCCACCAGCCACGTTCAGGTGTGCAGTGCCAGTCCCCGTCCTGCCTGATAATACTCACCAGCCTCACTGTGGGGGTGGCTGCAGAGGCCTCTAGGGGAGTTTTGAGCTGAGGAGGGGCCAGGGTGCCCTTATATGGTTCCCCAGCCCAGCCTCCTGCCCTGGTTGAAGAAGATGGACTGGTTTCACCACTCGAGTTGATCAACTTCCTCCAGCCCCCTCCTGACTCATCACAGGCACCTGAAGCAGAAAACCCCTCAGGGCCCCTTTTCACAGAGACTCACAGAGCTCTCTGGGGGCTCAGTCATTCCTGTGATACTCATCTGACCTGGGCATGGGGAGGTAGGGGAGGCATCTTGGGAAACTTCTCCCCTTTTTTCTATTGCTTTGTGACTTCAGCCAAGCCTGTTCTCTGAATCTTAATTTCTTCACTTGTAAAACAGGGTCATTCTCATAATTAGGCCTAAGATTCATTTCTGAGGGCACAGGATTGAAAGTTGTTGCCTCTATGGGATGTTCAGGCCAGCGTATGTGGTGTCAAGGTGGGAAGAATCACATCTCATGAAGAGATAAGGTTCCTAGGGATTCTCTTGGCCACTAGCCCACAGCCCATCTGCTCTCAGGAAATATCTATAACTCCATTCTTTGTGGAAATAAATCCTGGCTTGAGGGGGTCAGACTTCAGACCAGAAGAATTGAGTAGAAACCTTGTTTGGGTCTTCTGCTATGAGCTAGGGGCTGTCTAGGTCCCATGTGCAAGTTTGTAGCTACAGAAGTTCTCAAGAAAGCCATGTTCATAAATAATCCAAAGCATGGACAAGTCCAGGCAAAGAAACAAGTATTAAATATACAATATATAAAATAATAAATATTGCTTTTATGATTGCTTCTTATTGCTTTTTCTATAATTCTTTTGGAAATGCACAAAAGCATAAAGATTAAAACCAAATCATTTTTTGCTTTCTCCAAACCATTTTCTAAAAATAGTTTAATCAGTCTTTCAGAGTGAGGGTTGAAACTTATCCCTCCTTGATGCTGAAAGTGACCTAGCTCACCTGGAGTAAAATCCAAACTCACTGCTGTGGTTTCAAAGACCCTCACTAAGTGTCCTCAGTTCCTAGGACAAGTCCAGGGTTCCCCGCCTCAGGGCTTGGCATCTACTCTTTTTCACTGAGCAGGCTCTTCCAGGGTCCCTGGCTCTTTGTGTCTTTTGGCTTCAGTATAAGTGTTGGGGTCTGCCAGAGAGCCTTCCTTGACTGCCTACCTAGTTCTGGTTTGTTCATTTCGCTAATAACAGTCAAGAGATTCATTCACTTATTTATTTTTTATCTTTCCCATTGAAAAATAAGCTCCATAAGGCAGGGGTTTTGCCTGCCTGTGTTTTCCGTGATGTCCCCAGAATCTATCATAACCTTCACATATACTAAGTGCTCTGTAAGTATTAGTTGAAGGAATGGATGAATGGTGAATTTCACCACCTCGAGATAACCACTATTAAACATTTTAGTGTTGTGTATGTGCAAATGTGTGTGTAAACAAAATTGAATTGTAACATGCCTTTCTCTTTTATTTAATGTTTATTCAGTTTTGAGAGGCAGAGCGAGTGTGAGCAGGGAAGGGGCAGAGAGAGAGGGAGACCCAGCATCTGAAGCAGGTTCCAGGCTGTCAGCACAGAACCCGATGCAAGACTCGAACTCATGAACCACGAGATCATGACCTGAGCCGAAGTCAGATGCTTAACTGACTGAGGCACCCAGGCGCCCCTAACATGCCTTTCTTCTTAATGATTGGCTAATAGCTTCTTTTGTAGATATCATTTATTTAAACTCTCTTCTTTACAACCTAATCAAAAGGAAATATTAGAATAATATGAAAGCAAATACTCATTTCTGGGGCTAATTGTGAGAAGTGTCTTGATTCCCAGTGGTTTCATGACAGGCATCTCCCTCCAGCTGCAAAAAGATCTATTTATAGTACTAATTTTGCCATGCTCCTAGAGCCAGCCTGGGAAGACAGGTGGAGGATCCCCTGACCCTGGAATCCCACCCTCTTCCCATGCCCTCTCTGTTCCCTGAACCCACCCAGGTCTCACACTGCCTCATCTTCTGAGGCAAGGAAAGCCCTCTCCACGCCCTCCGACCTCCCCTTCCCCAGTGAAGAACTAACCAAGTATCCTCACATGGGCACTCCTGCCTTGCACTTGGCTGCTGACCTCACATGGGAGGAATCTGCCTCTCCCCAGCCCTTCACAGTCAGTCCCAGGGCAGCAGACCCTGCTCAAGGAAGTCACACCGGTATTATGGGTTTCTAGGGGCTCTTATCTGCCAGATCTGTCTCCCGCCCTCTGATTCACAGCATAATGAGGGCTTTGGGGGGAAGACAGTGTGTGTGAACCTTTGGCCACTGGGCAAAGCTAGGGTGTGGGGAGAAGGGTGGAGCGGGGAACTGAGGGAGTATGTGTGTGCAGGGGAGGGGTTAGAGAATCCCCAGCCTGTTAGGGGCTCAGAGGCCCCATGCTCTGCCCTCAGACTGCCCATTTAGGGGACAGACATGCATGTTTATGGAGGAGATCCTCTCAGTGTCTGTGTGAGTGACCTCATAGGCCGCGGGTGCACATGATGAGTCTGGGTAACTGTCCAGCCCCCGCCCAGGGTAATGAGTATGAGCTCATATCCCATGACACATGCAAAGGACTTGACCCCAGCTTTCCCCAACCCAGGGAGGCTCTGGACATTTCTCTTGCAGAGGCAGAAACTGGCTGGGTTCTCTTTCTCCCTGAGTGAGACAGCTCACTTGAACTGTTGCTTAGCTATAGAGGAAGGGAGCATTGGCCACAGCATTTCACTGCCCTGGGGGCAGGATGTCAAGGAAGCTCTTAGTAAGCTGGCAGCATGGGCTGATGGCAGATGGTCCGAGGAAGGTGACTTGGGCCAGGTGGCCCTTTGTTCCCATTTTGGGTGGCTATGCCCAGGTTGTTCCCTGGTGAGGCAACGCCCCAACTTTCCGAGGCTACTAACTTGTCCTTCGTCACCATAGGCCTCCTCCTCTGCCAAGGTCACTGCCACTGACATCATCTCTCAATCTGCAACCTGCACTGCCCTGAATCCTTACTGTCTTCCTTCACAGCTTCCTGAACCTGACCTCCACTCCTCATTCACCTCTTGTGCCCATCTGCTGCTCCTGGAGAATAAGGCAAGGAAGAGAGATGAGACCAATAAAGGGCCAAGAGGCTGATTCTTCTTCCCTGGAGCTTCTGGATTAGTTGATGTGATGATGTGCCCCGTTTGTCTCTGTTTGTCTTCCTCTGGCTTCCCTTCCTAGGCCTGTGGGATTGCTGCTTCCACTTTCAGGCCCCAGTGCTGACTGCTATGGAAGGCAATGTATGACTCTGCTCTCGGAACAGCAAGCAGAGCAAAGGCATGGAAGGCTGTCAGGAGTGGAGAGGCAGAGATGCTCGTGCCCTCCTCTCCAGTTGGCAGGGTACCCTGCCCCTTGGGCTTACTGTTCTGGAAATCACATTCTTTGTGGTTGAATTTTGGCACCAGAATGCAGCAGCATGCCTTAACTAGAGGGGACTTAATGCATGGGGAAGGCCTCAGCTAGTGCCTGGTGCATAGGAGCTTCCTAAAACAGCCGGGTGGATGCAAGGGAACCAGACTCCTCTTGTGACAAGTGGGCGTTGCAGTCTGGAGAGAAGACATGAGATGCCCAAGGACCTATAGAAGGTCTGCAATTGAGTGGGGCTGGAACCCACATGATCCTGATCTCCTTGTAGTGGGCTCTCTTCCCTACCAGGCTGCCTTCCCAGATGCCTGAGCATCTGATGGGGGTGACAGATTTCATTACATAACTTCAGACATCTTCCAGTTCTGTTAGTCAGCCATTTACTGACTGACCCCATCATGGTCAGTCCTGGGTTGTCTGGAAGAAGGGCCAGTCTTCTCTGGCTCAGATTCAGCCAAAACACTTGGTTTGACCCTCATTAGTCCTGGGAACAGAAAGCTCTACTTCATGGCTGGTGCGGGTGTATGTTTTAGCCTAATCCAACCTGGAGGAGTGTTACCTTTCAAGAATGGGCATTGGCTTTGGAGTAAGGCAGGCCCAGGTTTGGATCTCACTGTACCTCAACTTATCTGGACATGTTGCATTAACTCTATGGCCCTTAGTTTCCTTTTCTATAAAATGGGGATACAAATCCCTCCTTCTATTCCTGTGGGGATTTTGTGAGGTAATATATGTGGTTAGCACATAGACTCCACTCAAACTGACTGTTCTTTGGCTGTTTTGTTGCCAAAGATTATAAAACAGTGCCTAGTCTATCCTTCCTGAAATGTGCCTTCCCACTTAACTATCTGCAGCAAACTGGGCCCCAGTGCGGAGTCAGGGCACGTGCTGGCACCTGGGGCCCCACTTGGGCCAGTGTACTGGTGTGGGCCTTGGCCTCCCACCCTACCTTCCCAGCTGGGCAGGGAGGGACTGCTGACTTCAGGAAGCCCTATATTTAGTGGGGGGACCCTTCTTCTGCTCTCAGGAAAATCCCATCTGATGGAGAAACTGAGACATGGGTACCCTTTAATGCCATACCATGTGAGCACTCCACTACCTGGCCTGTGCGTGGGTGCAAGTGAGAACAGACCAGGACTGCAAGAGTCCCCCTGGGGAGCATGCAAAAGACACGAATCTACAAAGCCTGCTGTTTATGAGATATAGTGCTAAATTCTCCTCATCCCCTGTCTAATTTAATCCTCTGCATGTACAGATAAGGGACTGAGGCACAGGGCAGTGTAGCAACTGACCAGTGGTCCCACAGCCAGCAAGTGCATCAAGCAGAGAGCCTCTGCTCCCGGGCCAACCTCTTTCTCCACCACTGAAGACAGAGATGCCCGCCGAATGTGATAGATGTGGGAGTCCTGCTGTGTCCCCAGGACGAGCCCAGGGCTGCCACAGAGGAAGACCAGATTGCTGTAGGGCATAGACAGGCGAGATGGAAACTGCAGGAGTGTTATTTTCCTACCACTCAGGTTTTACTAGAAAGCTTGTTTGGTGTGGGATGGGGGCAGGAAGGGGAGAGAGAGGTCAGAGGGCTTTGGGGGAGAAAGTCAGGTCCAGGGCTTCTCCTTACAGGGAAGTTCTTGCTTGCTGGACTTCAGCCTTGCCCTCCTCTCTCCCCTTGTGCCCAGGCTTCTGGTGTTTCTCCCAGGAGACTCTAGCCCCAGTCACCCCAGAGCCATCACACGGCAGTAAAGGATCCAGGTCTGAGAGAGCTGATGCTGGAGGGGCCTTCACAGTCAGCGAGTCCAACTGGCTTTGCAAAGGATGATGCAGTTTAGAGAGAGGAAAGAAGCACACAGATCACACGGGCTCAGCAGCAGGTCTGGGCCAGGCTCTGCTCTCCTGAGTTCACTTCTACTCACCTCTATGCCTTTGTATTCCATTCTCTCTGCTGACATAACATTTTCACTTTATGCCTTACTGCTTTTCCATTCAACGGCTATTTATTTGAGAGCTTCCCATGAGCCCTTGTTCTAGGTAGTAGGGGCACAGCGTTGAAGAAAACAGGTGAATATCCCCACCCTCCTAAAGCTGTCATCCCAGCAAAGGAGGCAGACAATGAGCAAAATAAACATGTACCTAGAATATATAAAGCACATTAGAAATATTATGTAGAAAAATAGGGCAAGAAAGAGGTTTATGGAGTGCTGGGGGGTGGATATGGTTTATTTTAAATGGAGTAGTCAGGAGAGACCTCACAGCAAGAACCTGATGAAAAGGATGTCAGTGTGAGGATAAGTGGGAGAGATGAAACAGCAGGGACCATGTCCCTGAGGCAGGGGCCTGCCTTGCATGTTCTGGAACCAGCAAGCAGGCTAGTGTTGCTGGGCATGTGTGAACAAGGGACAGAGATGTAAGAGAGGAGGGTGCAGAAGTGGGTCATGGTGGGCAGCGCAGGAAATCATGCAGCATCTTGGGTTTTCATGGTGAAGGAGAAGCCACAGGAGAGTGTCATACAGAGCAGTGGCTTCATCTGACTTTCTCTGAAAGGGGTCTCCCTGGTAAGGATGGAAGCAGGTAGAACTGCAAGAGGCAACTGTGTTAATGTGGCAATGGCTTGGACCTAGGGGGATGGCGGCAGAGGCAGGGAGAAGTGGTCAGATCACAGATATGTTGTAACGATGGAGTCAGTAAGATTCTCCAACAGATTTGATATAAGATACAGATGAGAGCACACAGGAACTCAAAAGTTCTTGGCCTGAATGACTGTAAGGATAGAGCCGCCATTCACAGTGATCAAGAAGACCATGGGAGCAGCTGGTTTGGGGGAAAAGATCAATAGTGTGCTTTGGGGCATGTTACGTTTGGGGTGTCCATTAGACATCCACGTTTATTTGAGAGTAGACAATTAGATATAGCAGTCTTGAGTTCAGAAGAATGGTTCATGCAATGGTTGTAAGTTTGGAATCACCAGCCTACAAATAGCATTTGAATCATGAGCCAGGATGAGATCATCATGGGAATAAATACAGTCAGAAAAGAGGAGACGCTCAAGGACAGTCCGTTGAATCACTCCAGTGGTAAGTGGTCAGATGAGGAGGAATAAGTGAAGACCAAGGAAAACTGGGAAAGAGCAGCCAGTGGGGTAAGAAATGTGTCCTGAGGGGGAAGTCCTGCACAGATGAGGGCTGAGAATGCCACGGGGTTAGGCAACGTGGAGTCTGTTGGTGACTTTGACAAGGCAGCCAAAGGCAGTAGTGAGGATGAAAGCCATACTGCAGTGGCTTCAAGAGCAAATGCGAAGAGGGAACTTGAGAACAGTGAGCACAGACAGTATTTCCAAAAAATGTTGTACTGAGAAGCAGATGAATGGGGTATCAGCTGGTGCTGATCCCTTCCTCCAGCTCCTAAACCTGGCGCCTGGCTCTACCCTTCCTCTGCTGGGGAGCTATCACCGACAGACCACAGTCCATGAGGCTCTGGTCATGCTACAGCCTGTGTTCATTTCAGGCCACTGCCTGCTTCCCAGTTCCTACTAGTGGGGGGTTTGGATGCAGCCTGGGACTCTCCCACCTGTTCCCTGTTCCTGGGGACCTCTCTGCAGATATCCCCGTGATGTACTTGTGCATGTCAGCTAGACCTCTACTCCAAACATCACCTCCTTGAGATGGGCCCTTCCACCCTACCTAAAACAGAGCACTCACTGCACCACACTATCTGTCTCATGACAGCTCTCAGCACTGTTTGAACTTACACTATTTATTTGTATGCTTGCTTCACTAGAATGAAGTTTGTGAGAGTGGGACTCCCAACCATATGAGCTTCCTGACTTCTCCAGCGCCTAGGGCTATATTTGGTGCATAGTCCCACATGTCCATCTCCTTCCTAAATCCTTCTTGAAGCAATGAATCTACTCATGTTAAAGAGGAACATGTGCTTTTCCATAAATAAACTAAATATCTAATATCTACTCGCCGTTCCTGATCATCATGTGTTCAAATCCTGATAAACTCAGGCAAGGCTGCTTTAACCTCAGTCATTGTAGGATCTCCTTTCCCACTCCTACTTATTTTAGCCTGCTTTATGGAAGGTATAGGTTTTTAGATGTCTGCCATGAATCCCAAAAGCTTCCTTAGAAACTTCAGGATGTTTGTTTTGAGGATCCAGCCCCAGACCCTCGCCTGGATTGTGTGCTGCTGACCAGAGGGATGTGCTTTGTGGGAGAGAAAGGATGCGGTCTCAACATTCCAAAATTTTGCCCACCCCAGTGCTGTCTCTCCTTTTTTGTGGCAGTGCTGATCAGGTGACTTTGTAAACACCCCTTAATAGTCCCAAGTTTCCAAGAGCAAAAAGAAGACCCCATCTGTCTTCTGACATCTTCCCTGACACTTGCCTGGTGGTATTTCTGTGCTTAGAGTTTCACTGCTTCGCTCCCTGCCTCCAGCTGGGGCAATAGCAGGAACTTTAGCCACCCTCCATCCCTGCCTCCAAACAGCTTGGAGCAGCAAAAGAAGGTAACTGGTTGTGGCACCAAAAATAAATGTGAGGTCTGCATTCAGGGATGAGATGAGTGCTGAGTCCTGGCACCTTTGCGAGGGCTGGATGGCTAATAAAAACCGGTGAGCCCCAGCCCTCCTGAGGGGTCTGTGTTGGACCCACCTCCAGGAAGTAGGCAAAAGGGAGAGGGACTGGAGCCAGGGGAAGTGCAGTGGGATTTTACCAGGAGAGAGGAACATTCCATTTGGCTGAGGCTCAGGAAACCCAATCTTCTGTAGCTTCCTAGGCCCTGCATAGTATGAACATCTTTGTGTATATAGCACGATGTCAGAGTTTAAAAATATAGTTTGCAATTTTTGTCCATGACTCCTAAATGCAACTCATCCAACTCATTCGGTGCTCAGCGAAGCACACAGCAATCAGTTTAGTGCTGGGCAGAGCGAGAGGAAGCTAGCTGTATTGGACTACTAAAGACTCGTTTGCATCTCTCCAAATTCCCACCGTGTTAACATGAGTTTTCTGTCACTGAAATCATTCCTTTTTCACTCAGCTTTATGGAGATATAATTGAAATGTGGCGTGTAAGTTTAAGGTGTCCAGGGTAATGCTTATATACATGTGTGTATTGCAGAATGATTATCACAATAAGCTTAGCTATCACTTCACATGATCTACTCACTTTCAAGTATATAACACCATAGTGTTAAGTCTAGTCGCCATGCTGTACATTCCCAGAATTTACTCATTTTATAACTAGAATTTGTACTCTCTGTGAACAATCTCATTTTCCCCACCCCCACTCCCTGGCAGCCACCACTGCTCTGTCTGCCTGTATGTTTGGCTTTCTTACCTTCCACATGTAAGAGAGAATGCACGGTAGTTGTCTTACTTTGTCTGATTTATTTCACTTCACGTAATGTCCTCAAAGTATCTCACATCTTCTTTATCCATTCATCCATTGATAGACAGATTGTTTGCATGTTTTGGATATTGTCAATAATACTGCAATGAACATGGGGGTGCAGATATCTCCTCAACATAATGATTGCACTTTTGATTCACAATGCTTCTTTTACTTCCCTTTCCTTACTGCCCCCACATCCAGCCTCTTCGAGTGGAGTGGACCATTTGTCTTAACATTAGGGTTCCTGTTTTCTGATTCAGGATCAGGTTGGCAGCATCAAGGTCCTGGACCTCAGGGGATCTTCCATCCCATTCCAAATATTTGTGCCCAGGACCCCAGTCTTTAATGAAAGACCCAAAAAACTCTCTCATCACATTTTGAAAAGGTTTTCTAGCCTCATGTTTAGTCTCCCGAGCCCTAGAAGTCTCCTAACTCTGGGCCATGGCACACAGCCCATGACCAGAATCATATCCACTGCAGCCTCAGCAGAGAGCATCTGCCTTTGCTTTTTACACCATGAGGATGTGCTCAGGAAGGAACCCAAAGAGATATCTGGAGAAAAGATATATTCCCAGGAAGGATTATGTGGTTGGAGTTAAAAAAAATTCCTTTCTACTAACAGCATTTATACCTATTGTATCTGTTCGCCTGCCTTCCTTTTAAACTGTAAGCACCACAGGACAGATCTGACTTACTTACTGTAGTTATTTATATTTCTGAAGGGCATCACATAGAGCCTGGCACTTATTTGGTGCTTAAACAAATGGTTGGTAAAGCACAGTGAACTATCTTTCTGTTCTTTTTTAAAAGAGCAGATTTATGCCTCTACCTTAAAAAGAGTTAAAAAAGAAAAAAGACGCAATACACGAGACAATGGTTGTTAAGCTACTAGACACATCAGGAAATGAAGCAAAAATAAAGACTTTTGCAAAACCCAAATGTAAAATAATTTAACACCAGCAGACTCTGAACTATAAGAAATGTTAAAGCAGTCCTTCAGGATGAAGGAAAGTGACATAAAATGGAATTATGGATCCATACAGAGAGAGAAAGAACCCTGTAAATGGTAACCACCTGGATGAAAACAAAAGACTTTTGCTTACTGTTTATTTATTTTTAAATGTTTTTCATGTTATTTACTTTTGAGAGAGAGAGAGAGGGAGACAGAGCATGAGCAGGGGAGGAGCAGAGAGAGAGGGAGACACAGAACCTGAAGCAGGCTCCAGGCCCCGAGCTGTCAGCACAGAGCCCGATGCGGGGCTTGAACCCACGAACTGTGAGATCATGACCTGAGCTGAAGTCAGCTTCTTAACCCAGGCGCCCCTTTTGTTTACCGTTTAAACCTACTTAAAGAATAGATGATTATTTAATACAAAATTGAGAACAATGTACAATGAGAATATAATCTGTTATATGTATGATACATATGTATAATATATACACATGTAGAAGAGAAAAGTATCACACCAACAGCAACAGGGTCAGAAGGGGAGAAAGGGAAGCACGCTATCCGTAAGTTCTTATGCTATCAGGGAAGGGATATAACGTGGAGGTGGGCCGTGCTGAGTTAGAGATCCATGCAGGAAATCCTAGTGTAACCACCAAAATTACACAGTGAAGAGTTACAGAGAAGTCAACAACAGAGATGAGATGAGATCATAAAAAACCCAGAGCAAAAGAAAACGGAAAATAGGCAAGACGGAAAACAAATCTCAGGATGCTAGATTAAACTCAACCACAGCAATAATCACACTACAAGCAGTGATCTAAATACTCTGACTAAAAGGCAGAGATTGTCAATTGAAATTTTAAAAGACTCAATTTTATATTTTTTAATTTTTAGAAAATTTACATCCAAGTTAGTGAGCGTACAATGCAATAATGATTTCAGGAACAGAATCCAGTGATTCATATCCCACATATAACACTCAGTGCTCATCCCAGCAAGTGTCCTCCCAAATGCCCCTCACCCATTTAGCCCATCCCCCCACCCACAATCCCTCCAGCAACCCTCAGTTTGTTCTCTGTATTTCAGAGTCTCTTATGTTTTGTCCCCCTCCCTGTTTTTATATTGTTTTTGTTTCCCTTCCCTTATGTTCCTCTGTTTTATATCTTAAATTTGACATGATTGAAGTCATATTATCATATATTTGTCTTTCTCTGACTAATTTCTCTTAACATAATACACTCTAGTTCATGCTCATTGTTGCAAATGGCAAGATGTCATTCTTTTTCTTAAATATTATTTAATGTTTATTTACTTTTGAGAGACACACACACACACACAGACACACAAAGTGTGAGCTGGGGAGGGACAGGGAGAGGGAGACACAGAATCTGAAGCAGGCTCCAGGCTCTGAGGTGTCAGCACTGTGCCCAACATGGGGCTCAAACTCATGAACTGTGAGATCATGACCTGAGCTGAAGTTGGATGCTTAACCGACTGAGCCACCCAAGAGCCCCATGATTTCACTCTTTTTGATTGCTGAGTGATAGTCTGTTGTATATATATATATACCACTTCTTCTTTATCCATTTGTCAGTCAATGGACATTAAAAAAAACTCAATTATATATTATCTGGAAGGAATCCATTTTAAATATAAGGACACACGGGGCGCCTGGGTGGCTCAGTCAGTTAAGTGTCCGACCGGCTCAGGTCATGATCTCACAGTTCGTGGGTTCAAGCCCCACGTCGGCTCTGTGCTGACAGCCCAGAGCCTGGAGCCTGTCTTCGGATTCTGTGTCTCCCTCTCTCTCTGACCCTCCCCTGCTCGCGCTGTCTCTCTCTGTCTCTCAAAAATAAATTAAAACATAAAAAGAAAAATTTAAATATAAGGACACAAATAGTTTAAAAGTAAAAGAAATTTTTGCCTTCAACCAATCAAAAGAAAGCTGAAGAGGGTAACTGACTTCAAAATAGATTTTAGAACAAAGAATATCACCAGGGGTACAAGGTCATCTTTTAAAGATTAAGAGGCAATTTATGAAAAGGATATAATAAATCTAAGTATTTATTCATCTAATCAAAGATTTTCAAAATATATAGAGCAAAACTATTAGGATTACAAGAAACAACAGAGAAAATCACAGTTATGGCCAGAGCTCTCAACATGACTCACTTAATGTTTGACAAAACAAGCGACTGTGAAATCAGTACAAATATAGAAGACTTGAATCATGCAGTATCAACCTAACTGATACTGTCAAAGATGCCATGCAATGAAAGTAGGTTGTATTCTTTTCAAATGGACATGGAGTATTTACCAAGATGGAGCATATTCTGGTCCACAAAATAAGACTTAATAAATTTAAAATGATTCAAATCATACATAGGACATTATTTGACCACAGAGGAACAAAATTAGAAACAACAAAGATCTTTTGAAAATCTCCCAACATTTGGAAAATAATAATTTAAAATATTATAACTAACTCATGGATCAAAGGAGAAATCAAAAAGGAAATTAAGAAGTCTTTTGAACCAGAAAATAAAAACAACATATCAAAAACTTTTAAATGTACCTAAAACAGCACATAGAGGGAAATTTATAGCATGAATACATATTAGAAAAAGAAAATTTTCAAATTAATGGCCTTGGCTATCATCTTAAGAAACTAGAAAAAAGAAAAACAATTAAACTCAAAGTAAGTGGAAGAAAAGAAATAATGAAGATGAGATCAGACATCAGTAAAATAAAAACTGAAAACAACATAGAAAACCAATGAAACAAAAATCTGGTCCTTTAAGAAGACTGATGAAATCAATGAAGATGCCAGCCACTCTGGGAAGCAAAGAGAGAAGACATGAAGGACCAATACCTGAACCAAAAGAAGTCACCTTATTACAAATTCTATAGGTATTAAAAAACAATAAGGGCATACTGTAAACAACTTTATGCCAATAAATAAAAACAGATAAAATATATTTCCTAAAAGACAAAAACTAGCAACATTCATTCAAAAGGGAATAGATAATCTGAAACACTCTAAATCATTTAAAGACATTGTATTTTTAATTAAAAACTTTCCCACAAAGAAACCTCCTGGCATAGATGGTGAATCCTAACAAACATCTAAGGAAGGAATTATACCAATTCTCTCACAGGCTGCTCTAGAAATTGAGGGGAAAAAAACCCAAACTATAGATCAATAAAACTCATTAACATAGAGGCAAAATTTCTTAAAATTTTAGCAAATCAAATAAAAGGACATGTAAAAAGGATTAAACAACCCAGTCAAATAGGGTTTATCTCAGAAATGCAAGGGTGTTTTAACTTTCAAAAACCAATCAATGTAATTCGCCATATAATGGGCTATAATCATCTCAATAAATGCAGACTTTTTTTTTTTCAAAATCCAACATTCATTTTCCTTAAAAACTCTTAGCAGAGTAGGAGAATGAACATCCTTAAGTGACAGGAAAAAAAGGATAAAATGTATATAAACTCTATGAATTTACATGAAGCTATTAATACTAATAAGCCATATACAGATTACTAAACACAAATTATTGTGTTTTATATACCAACGGTGAAAATCAGAAACTGGAGATAAAAAGTGCTGTTTGCAATATGATCACTTTGATGATACATATGAAATATGTAGGGGAAATATGACAAAATATGTGCAAAACCTGTTCACTGAAAAGTACAAAATTTTAAATAATTAAAGGTAACCTAATAAATGGGCAGGTAATTTTATATCTATGAATTAAAACACTCAATATTGTTAAGATGTCCATTCTTCAATTTAATCTCTAGATTTAATTAAATCCTGGTTAAAATTTCAACAGGCTTTTCTTTTCTTTTTGTGGAAATTGCCAAGTTTATTCTAAAATTCATATGCAAGTGCAAAGGACCTAGAATAGCTAAAATAACTTTGAAAAAGAACAAAATTAGAGAACTTACATTATCTGATTTCAAGACTTCATACAAAGTACAGTAAATAAGACAATAGTGGCAGAATACACAAACTGACCAATGGAACAGAATAAGAATTCAAAGATAAATGCAAACTGATATGGCCAGTTGACTTCTGACAAAGATGCACAAGCAACTGAGTAGAGAAAAGGTAGTCTGGAACAACTCATAGCTGTCCTCCACACTCCCTCCGTCCACCCCCACAGAGAACTTCCTTGTTCCTACCTTTCATCATACGCAAAAGTTAACTTATAGAAGAAAGCATAGGAAAAAAATCTTTGTATCCTAACATTAGGCAAGATATCTTAGATATGACGCCAAGAATAAGATTCATAAAAGAAAAAGAATTGTTTAACTCAATTTTATCAAAACTAAGAACTGTTCTTTGAAACTGAAAATGAAAAGATAAGGCCCCAGACTGAGGGAAATATGTGCAAATAACTTCTCTTATAAAAGACTTGTATCGGGAATATATATGTTCCAAATACCCCTCAGAATGCAGCAATAACAAACCAAATAACTCAGTAAAGTAATAGAGGAAATATTTGAATGGATAATTCACTAAAGAAGATACATGGTAAATGGTAAATTGGCAAACAGAAAGTGCTTAATATCATTAGCCATTAAGGAAATGCAAACTAAAGTAACAACAAAATAACACTATATATTTATTAGAATATCTAAAACTAGAAAAACCATGAATACAAAATGTTGGCAAAGATGTGTACCAGCTGGCCTTCTCATGTACTTCTCATGGGAATGTAAAATGGGACAAACATTTTGGAAAACAGTTGGGTGGTTTCCTAAAAAATAAAACACATACCTACTAATGATATAGTCGTTTTACTCCTAGGGCTTTACCCAAAAGAAATGAAAGCATATGTCCATCCAAAGACTTGTCATGAATGCTCATAGCCACTTATTTGTAATAGTCAAACCTGGAAACAATCCAAATGCCCATCAATAGATTAATGGATTAAAAAACTGTGGTGTGTCCATACAATGAGGGCATTCACGACTCAGCAATAAAAAGAGAATGAATAATTGATACATGCAACAACTTGTTTGAAATTCAAAGTAGTTTTGCTGAGTGAGACAATCCAAGTATAAAAGAGTGCATACTAGATGATTTCATTTATAGAAAATTCTTGAAAAAGCAACCAGATTTATAGGGACCAAAAGTAGATGAGTTGTTTTCTGGGGATTGGAGGGTGGGACAGTCATGAAGGAGGAAACACAAAGCAGTATTAGAAAAAGATTAGAGGTGATGATATCCATCAATATGCCAAATTATATGCCCAAAAGGCAGCAAACATTAAAGGTTACAAGTATGGTGAATAAGGCTGGTTTCTCTATTTCTACCTGCCCACCTAGATTAATGGAGATGTGTTTTGGGGACACATTAATGGAACATGGTAGGTTTTTTGCAGGGAAATCAGGACCTGGTGGCAGAGAGAAGTTTGAGAACCATGTATAGTATATCCACCATGTGTCTGACCCTATATTAAGTACCTAAGGGAATTATCCCATTTAATTCTCATTAAAAACCCTATGAGGCATTATCATTACTTCCATTTTACAGATGAGGAAATAGAGCCTGAGA
Source organism: Cryptoprocta ferox (assembly GCA_028646485.1). Classification (NCBI taxonomy): domain Eukaryota; kingdom Metazoa; phylum Chordata; class Mammalia; order Carnivora; family Eupleridae; genus Cryptoprocta; species Cryptoprocta ferox. Next base: position 352,259 of record CM053570.1, read on the forward strand.
GATTGAACAATGAACTCTAGGACCAGAGAGCCAGCACTGATGCCCCAAAGCTGCACTGTCTGTGCCACCACAGAGATTGCCTGGGGGCCCTACCTCCACCTAAAATCTCTCAGCAGGGGAGGGGAATCACTCTCAGGGGTGGCCTCTTGCTTGTTCTGGCCTCAAATGTGGTAGCCAGGGACCCAGGGGCAATGGTATTCTTGCACCAAGGGTGACCAACTGCCCCACTTTGCCTGGGACTGGAAGGGTCCCTGGAATGCAAGACTTTCATTTTAAAACCAAGACTAGGGGCACCTGGGTAGCTCAGTCGGTTAAATGTCTGACTCTTGGTTTTGGCTCAGGTCATGATCTCATGGTTTGTGGGATCCAGCCCCATGTCAGGCTCTGTACTGAGAGCACAGAGCCTGCTTGGGATTCTCTCTCTCCCTCTCTCTGCCCCTCCCTTGCTTGTATGTTCTGTTTCCTTCTCAAATAAACTAAAAAAACAACAAACAAATGAACAAAACCAGGATGAGTGAGTCACCTTCACTCTGCCCTGAGAGGCCCTGTGCTTCCAGGCTCTGGTTTCCTGGCTCTGGTTTTCATGACATTTCCAGAACATTTTCATGGACTACGACCAGATGGGTGAGATGGTTTCACAGATTAAGGAGAAAAGGAGGCGACGTTCTTTTCAATGCTCTTTTATTTTTGTGCTATCTAATGTCAGGATCACTAGGAAAGACAATTTTAGCTTCTTCAGCCTTCCATTTCTAGTTGGGGGCCTCCCCAGGTGGGGAGTTGTGAAGGGAAGTAGGGGCTTCTGCTTGGGAGTAAATGGTTGTCAGTGAGAAATAGCTTTTCTAAATGTAGGCCTAGCCTGACCCCACCAGGCCTTCTACTTGCTTCGATTCTTCTGCCCCGGCATATCTGGGTTGGGCCCTTGTTTTGGACTTTGGGGCTGCTGTTTGGTTTGGGAGTTCTTGTCCTGAGTTTCAGGTGATGTGGGTTCACAGTCCTTATTAAGGCAAGAGAACTCAGACTTGGGTTCCAAACAGCAGCCCTTGGGCTGAACGCAGCATGGGGGCTTTGGCGGGCAGCATGGGGGCTTTGACGGGCAGCACGGAGGTTTCTGTGGGCAGCATGGGGGCTTCTGCGGGCAGCACGGAGGTTTCTGTGGGCAGCACGGAGGTTTCTGTGGACAGCAAGGGGGTTTTGACTGGCAGCACGAATTGCATTTTGGCTGGTCACACATCTTCTGGAGTTTTGAAGGTCCTAGGAAAAAGAGAAGAACATTCTGAGAAAGACAGCTGGCTGACTGCTTTCACTCCCCCTTCTTTGACCTCCAAGTGCATCCATCCCCAGCGTGAAAACTGAGACCAGGCTGGGAGGGCAGGACTGGACGCCTCAGAGGACACAAGTCAGCCCCTCAGTTCTGTGCCTTTCCACGTGTCAGTGTGCTGGTTCCTCATCAGGTGGTCATTTTCCAGATGGAAATGCAAAGACCAGAACATGTAAGAAAGTTGCCTAAGGTCTCTCAGCTAATAAGGAACAATGTGGCACTTAGTAGCCTGAGTTGGAGTCTCTCGTCAGGCACTTCACAAACACTGTCTCCTGAATGACCACAGTCAGCCTGAGATCAGCATTTTTGCCCATTTTCCATATGAGGACGCCTGGGGCTTGGAGGTCTCCATCAGCTGCCGTAAGTGGGTCCAAGCCAGGCTCTGACCCAGCTCAGAACCATGTTTGGTCTGGTGTCAAATATGGCACCCAGAGACCCAGGGGCATCAGGAGACTTGCACTTTGTGTGATCTCCCATCACACCCTTCCAGAATGCACCACCTTGCTCCCGTCTCTCAGCAGGTGGGAAGTCAGCTGCCGGGATGGGGGCGTCAGTGACCGGAAATGGAGAGGAGAGGAGAGGGTCTGCTACAGGGCATCTCAGACCTCAGCTGAGTCCAGGCTGGCCTCCATAACTCCTGGGCCCTGGGGCAGCTGCAGCTCACTTCTTACTCCACCTCTGGGCGCTATCTCTTGGTCTGTATAGGTGTCAGTGATAATGAGGCTAAATGAGACTTTATAGGTGTCCTCAAACCCAAGCATTCAGGATTTGTGTAATTTCCTGATTCTTCTAGGAGTGGGAAATTCCAAGATAACCCTGTCTTTGCACTCCACCCACCCGGGAAATCCAAGTGCCCCTGGCCTAATATGTGGCCCTATGGCACCCCCTTCTCCCCCTACCCCCACCCCCGGGTTTTTCCTCATTTCCCCAATAGCAAGTGGTTAAAAGCTGCTGTAAAAGCCCCAGAGCAGGACAAAGGGTCTAGAAAGTGGCCAGGAGTCAAGAAGGCAGAGCAACATGGGGAGTCATCTAGACTTAAGGCGCACATGGAAGGAGGGGGAATGAGCATGTGCCTCCAGATGAGGACATCTCACAAGGCTGCACACCCACACTGGGAGGTGCCAAGTCTGTGAGAGCCTGGTCTCCCGGGTGGAGGCAGATAGGCAGGACAGCTGCTGAGGTGAAGCTGCCATGGACCTGTGGCTTCCAGCACTCACGGATAAGCCTCTGGCCCAAACCGGTTTTTTAAACTGAACCAAATACTGCTGTGGGCTTTCCACAAGGCACACACACTTGTACACTGGTGTGCGCATGTGTGCATGCACCTGGGTGTGTGTGTACAGAAACACAGGCACAAGGAAGGCAGGACTTGAGGTTTCTGACAGTGGCCATGTGGCTGGACCAAGAAGAGATTTCTGTGGACTTGTTCATCAGGCTCCAACACTGGAGCCTGCGTGACCAGCTCACAAGGCATTGTTTCTGCCCTGGTCTCAGTGCCTCCTGCCCATGGACCCTTCCAGGTTCTCCATCTCATTCCTGCCCTGCCCTGCCCTTCTCCAAATGCTCCACCTGATGCTTTGAAAGCCCTATCTTTCATCTTTTTGTTCTGTTCTTTTCTGTGTTCTGAGGTTGGGGGGACTCCACCTCCCTAAAAATTCCCCTCACACCAAAGACTTCCTGAGGGGCAGAGTGGGGCAGAAAGCTGTATCATCCCCTCTGCGCTATTCAAGATCGCGTCCATTCACCGAAGACGCGCTGGGTTCTCGGATCAGGTGCACCATCTGACACCGGCAGATGATCTACTTCACGGCAGAGCCAGGGCCTTGGATGCCTCAGATGACAGGTATCAGGCACGCAGCCTCAACCCTTTTCATCTGCAGACCCACCTCAGTCTGCTCAGGCATACAAGTTGCCTCCCGCTGAGCCTCCCCCCACCCCCCAAAACAGTAACTTTCAAAGTGAGTCTGTGTTGCCCCAGCCGAAGCTCTCTGCACCTCAGCTCTTGAAACCCACAGAGCGTCGTCTTGGAGTTCCTCTGTGGGAAAGAGCCCCTGGGCTGTGCCTGGGTAGCCTGTCGCTATGCTCCTTGCTGCTGTCCAAGGGACAGACTGTGGCCACTCCCCTCTGGGGTCCACCATGCTGTGAATCTCCTGAACCAGAGCAGCAGACATGAAAAAAATTTGAGGAGGATCACCTTGCAAGGGCCCCCGCCACTGGATCTACACCCCCCACCCTCCCAAGTCCTTGGCCATTCGGCTGCAGTCTGAACTGGGTCAGCGGCAGGCTCTCACCCATGAGGGGAAAGTGACTGCGGGAGGAGGGTGTGGGCCTCAATTTGTTTGTGACTCTCTGCTTGCCTGTCTCTCAGGAATTAATTCTGTCATTCAGGAAGAGTTTTCTACTTAGTTTTAAGACGATGACGCTGGACCAGGACTCCTAAGGGGTGGGAGTGGGGACAAGTCAAGCAGTCCCTCCTTCCAGCTCAAGAGATGATGAAAGAAGCTGAGGTGGCAGAGACCTGTGGATGCCCTGCCTTGTCTGGGAGGGAGGAGGAAGGAGAGAGGCAGAGCAAGGGAGACACAGAAAATGAACACAAAACTGTCATCAGCATAAAAACGGGGAAAAGGAGGGGAGTAAAAGGCCATAGGAGTTTTGCTCTTGGCCTCCTCTGCAGCCTTGGAGGCTGTTGGGGGTAAAGTCTGTGTGTGCTTGGGTACCAGCAGCCACAGCAGGGTGGGCACATGTGCAGGGAGCCTGGTATCCTCTCTGTCTATACCTGTCCCCTAGGAGCCAAACCCGAGTCCAGGATCGGAGAGGTCCAAAGGGGGCAGGGAGCCCCTTTCTCATTTTTCTGTTGCTTTTCTTTGTGAATGTCTTTACCCCTTTATGACTTTTTTCTCTGCCTCTGTCTCTCTATCTCTGTCTCTTTTTCTCTTCTTCTGTGTCTGTGGTCTACCTTTCTCCTCCTGAATTGACAGTTTGGAGCCTCCTCTCTGGAAGGTCAGTGTGCTTGTTAGGCTCTGTCCTTCCAAGTCTACGCTGGGCTATTTCTACAAAATCAATTCCTATCCTGTCACCAGAGGGCACCCAGAGCTCTTGTAACTGCCCCCACAGGCATCCCCTCTAAGACAGCCCCTGGGAACAGGTCCTGAATGGGGGAAGGTTGCCACATCAAAGATGGAGAAGAAGGGAGAAATCAGTCTTCCCTACTGTGGCATTGGGAGGGAAAGGAGTTGTCTCAGTTCCCTGCCTTCTGAGCTACTGCTGCCTCCACTGCCTTGCTGCCTGGAGAATGGCAAGGCCGGCTTCTATTTGACCTCCACCCACCAGCCCAGCCTCATCTCCACTCACTGTCCTTTTTCATGAGCACCAGACTGGCTCAGAGCAGATCCGTGCTACATTCTGCTGGCCTCTGTCTGGACTTCGAACAGCCTTCCTGCCCCCTCCTCCAGCCCCTCACTACATCTGAATCTTAACTTCAACACTGGCCCCTTGAGGAAAACTTCCCTAGCTCATGGGTTGGTGCCCCCATGTAACTTCCTAGGGGGGCCTGCGCCTCTTGTATTCTCACACAATTGTGGTTTCCCTAATTATCTGACTTCTCTAGTCTGGTGGCTTCCTGAGCACAGACATCTGGGCCTCCTGCTTGCCACTATTCTCAGTGTTTAGCACAAGGTATGACATGATGTGGGCTTCAACAAGTGAGAAATGACATGAAGAGAGGACCCAAAAACACAAACTTTCTCTGGGTTACCTGTTTTGGCTACTTCTCTTCAGTTTCTTCTCAATTTATGATGGTTATGCCTGGCCCCTCAGAAAAACGGTCTTCCCTAGACTGGTTCCGGCAGATATGACCTCCCCTCACCAGCCTAGTGAGTCCATAACTGTGAGATGCCAAATGGTTTCTCTTCCCTCTTAGTGCCCAGATTCTGAGGTTCTAAGTCTCTTGACACTGTCATTCTCTTCCCAAGATTCTGTGACTATGACTAATCTACCAGCATTCTCTGCTGGTGGGACCTCTCAAATCCTCTTGTTTTTTTCCTCTCCTGAAGGACAAAGGGAGGTCTGTAGTTAATCGACAATCATTCAATCACCTAAAAAGGAAACGTAAAGGTCACATTTGTATAAACTGTCTACTATCTACCAGGCTCTGTCCTAAACATGAAGTGTAGAAGTTCAATAGGATATAGTTCACATGCCCAATGCTTTTCTAATTCAGTACAGAGACAATAAAAAATGTCAATCCTACATCATAAGAAGGATGTAAAGGCAAGCCCAGGGTGCCACAGGACCACATGGGTCCAGGCTTGGGATCAGACATGCCTTCTGGAAGGAGTATGCTTTGAAGTGGGGCATGGAGGTGTGTGTGAAAGGGTGTTCAGACCCAGATGGACCAGCAGTGATGACGTGCGGGAAGAGCTCAGTGTGACTGGATGGCCTGGGGGGAAAGGAGAAGAGGTCCAGGAAGCCACGAACGTGGGTGGAGGCTATACTGATGAGGGCCTGCACACCATAAGAGCTTGGGCTTTATCCAGGGGCTTGGGAGCCTTTGAGGTTTTCTTTTTAAAATGTTTATTTATTTTTGAGAGAGAAAGAGTGTGAGCAGAAGAGGGGCAGAGAGACGGAGACAGAGGATCTCAGACTAGCTCAGCAGGTTCAGCAGGCTCAGTGGTCTCAGTGAGCTCATAAACTGTGAGGTCATGACCTGAGCTGAAGTCAGATGCTTAACCTACTGAACCACCCAGGTGTCCCCAGCCTTCAAGGGGTTTTATTTATTTTTTATTTTTTAATGTTTTATTTATTTATTATTTATTTATTTATTGACAGAGAGACAGCACAAGCAGGGGAGGGTCAGAGAGAGAGGGAGACACAGAATCCGAAGACAGGCCCCAGGCTCTGAGCTGTCAGCACAGAGCCCAATGCGGGGCTCGAACCCCCGAATCGCGAGATCATGACCTGAGCCAAAGCCAGACACTCAACCGACTGAGCCACCCAGGCGCCCCTCAAGGGGTTTTAAATAGGAGAATCAAGGACAACACAGAATCAAGGACTCTGTTTTATTCATTTTGATATCCCCCTCATCTAGCTCAGCACAAACACATGCATGAACCTCTGAGGACCCTTTGAGCTGGCTCAGACTCTCCTCCCCATGGTGTCTTCCTGACTAACACCCTCACCTCCTCCAAGTCCTTGCTTGTATGTCACTTTCCAAATGATGTGTTATACCCTGATCTTTCCACTTAAAATTACACTCAGACACCCTTTATGTGGAGCATTCTTCACATGCACGCAATATGCTATGTATGCACATGATGTGCTATACATACACTATACTATATATACATACAATTTTTCCTGGCCATTTTTATGTTTATTATACACCTGTGTGTATAGTATTTTTAAGTAGCTTTATTGGACTGTAGTGTGCATATGTTGAGAATGTGCACGAACACTGCCCAGTCAAGAGCATCACTCCCTGTACAGACTCTGTATCACACAATTCCAGGAACTAAGTAAGCAAGGGTAGAGCTGGCAAAGGCTGAAATACCACTGGCAGGTGGAGCAGAGAGGCTCTGTGCTCCAACTTTCTCTTAGGTTGCTGTGGACAGTGGCCACAAAAGGGAGCACGTTGTTTGCTTTTGTTGGGTTCACAGGCTCCCATCAGATGGCCAGTTGTCCCAACATCTGCCTTTTCTTTGTCCACCAAGCCGAACACTATTCATCTCAGATGCTTCTGGGCCCTGACAGGCTAAGCCAAGCGACATTTGTCATAGTCCTCTCTCACAGGCCTTAGTCTCGGGGAAGGTGTGTTTTCCAGGGAGCAGACCTTTCAGGATAAGGACCCAATCTTCTCCCTCCTGAGTGTTTGTGTTTCTGCTTAGGGGCCTTTGGGTTCCTTATGGGCAATGGCCATATTTGCAATCTTGTATAAGACTGAATTGAAACACAGTTAGTAAACAGTTTTCTTTGTATAGAACTATAAGCAGAAAGGAATGTGCTCGCTATGCAAAAAAGCTTTTAGGCAGGTCCCCTGGCTTCCCTTCCCACCCATCTCGATTTCTGTCTCTAAGCCATGCATACATTCTGGAACCACCCTGGGCCCATTTAGTAAATTCTTTGCTGCTGGGGTCAGTGGCCACCAAGATCAGGACAGGTTCAGGGCCATTGCTATTCCACGGTGTCCTGAACAGTCTATGAACAGCATGCATCAGCTTGCTGTGGTGTGTAGCAGGCTGGGAGGATGTGACCAAGGGATGCCCCCTAAGTCCCACTCTATGAATGGAAGTAAAACTAAAGCTGCAGCCTTGAACTCAAGCCCTTAACTGTGTCCCCTGCTAGGACCTGGAAATCCCTCCTCTATGTTACAATTCTGCTTTCAGGGAGTTGAAGTATCACATCTTTTTCACTTCCCCACTGTGACATCTTGGGTCCAAACTGCAATTAGAAATATGAAAAACCACTCCTGAATGTAACCGTGGTTGCCCTTTCCCCGTTCCCCCATTAGCCTCACCGTTAGCAAGAGTTCAGGAGGCCCTGCAGGGTCCTGGCACAGAGCGAGAATGCCCAGGTGATTTGTGGCCACACGTTGCTGTGGCAAAGTCTAGTTTAAGGCTCAGCTTTCCTGCCCCTGGTGGAAAACACAGCCAGTCCTGAAACATGAACAGTATTTCCTCTTGACGTGATTTACTGTCACATGAATCCCAGTTACTGTCCCCAGTGAATAATCCTTCTGGGACAGCGATGCAGTCCATTTTCAGAGAAACTAGAGTCTCGGCGGCACTGTGAGTGCATGTGTGTGAGTGAGTGTGTGACTGTGCTTATGAGTGTGTGGGCATAGGTATTGGTGTCTGTGAGGGAGAGGGAAAGCGTGCGCGCCAGTGTGCCACTTGTCCATTCATTACCTCTCAGCTCCAAGTGCACTTTGGTATGAGATCTGTGATAACGCAGTCCTCTTGAGCACGTCTCCTCTGAAGTGAGCAGAAGGTAAATCCTCATGGAAAGCACCGGAAAGACACTGCAGGCGGGAGAAGCTCCCTGCAGGTTCCCCCTCAGGGGACACACAGGCAGATACAGTGTGTGTGAGGACATCTGATGGGCCCAGATCAGGATCCTCTGCCACCTTACAGCTTCCACATGAGGGTGACCTTTTCACAGGCCTCTTAATCCTGAAACCAAGGTTCCCACAGGGCTGGACGATGCACCAGCTCCTCTGTGAGGGTGGGGTGGGGGCTGTCCGTAAAGCTGGTGCTCCCCCACTGGGCATCGCTGCTGCTGGTAGCTCTGAAGGCCTTCGACCCCATTGTGGCCCATGCTCCCATCTCACCCACAGGCCACCGTGGGTTCCTGACGCCCCCTCCCCGTCTCACCCTGCACCTGGGAAGGTGGCTTATGTTCCAGCAACTTCAGACCAGCTCCCACTTGACTAAACCAGAGAACTCCTCTGCTGGTTGATGGCTGAACACTCCTTTCCAATCATACAGACCCCTTCCAGTACCTCTGTGGTGCTCTCCATCAGCCTTTTCCTTGTCGTTGCCTTTTCTTTTATTATTGTTAATAATTCTTATACTGAACCTCCCTTGCCTAACCTAATAGTTGGTTTCTTTCCCCTGATTGCATCCCCTGCTACAGTCAAATAACCTGGACTTAAAGCTCACCTCTATAATATACCAGCTCTGTGACCTGGAATAAATAGCTTAACGTCAAATTTCTGTACTATGAAATGAAAAGAGACAGTGCTCTTTTATAGAGATGTTGTGAGTGCTGCATAACATAGAACATGTTTAGCTTCCAGCAGAATGTTAGTACAGGGTTAGCAAGTATTGCGAGATATGGCCAAAGAGACAGATACACTGAGAGACAGAAAAGAAAAAGATCAGAAAAGGAAAACAAGCCAGAAAAGTGCCAGATAGAACAAAAGAGAAATGTGAACATACATACATCAAACAAAACACAAAAGAGATCAATGTCCTCTAATTTTTTGAAAAGAACATTTTATACAGTAGTTTACAATTTAGAAACAATTTCCAAATATATTATTTTATTTAATCTTTAAACTGAACCAACCTAGTATGTGCTGTTGTCAGTGATGGTGTTGTTTCCATTTTGAGATGTGTAAGATGAGGCTCAGAGACAGGGACTGAGCCACATCACTGGGGTGTACATAGATCTGCTTCCAGATACTGTAGTCATTGCATCCCTGCCCTCTTGTGGTCTAGGAGGTACCAACACATTATTCTTCAGGCACCACACTACATGTTGGCCCCCAGGCGCCTGCCAGGGGGTTTAGCTCTGAAAATTGCTGCTCTGTTTCCATTTAAACCAAATCTGGTCTCCAAAAAAAACTACACAATACTGAAGGGTGTCCAATATGACTCAAAGAGGAAATATTTCAAATTACTATCCCAGCTTGTAAATTTTTATTTTTTGTTCTGCTTTATACTGTACTTTAAATTAATACAGTAATACGTATATAGAATTCATTAATAAATTAACACATGTGTTGTTTACTGATGGAGTTTTGATGACTACATTTCTCCAAATTATTAGAACATGACATATGTAGTATTTTTAATTTAATAATAGAAGAATGCACTTAATTTTTTTCAAGAAATACACATAACACCCTCTTGCATTAAAGTAGAGAAAAACAAAGGTCCCACAAATTTATTTTTTCAGTAACACATCAAAGGGGAAATATTTGTATAGTAAAATACCCAATATTTAATAATATTGAATAGTACCTCAAGTATACACTAATATTATAAAATAAGATGAATAGTATTAATGAGTCTTACCATTCTTTAGACAATATACATCAAGGCAGAGATTGACCAGGAATTCCACATGTGAATTAAGGCCCAAGTTAAAGGTCATCTGCAACCAGTTCAGATTACCAATTTGTCAGCTCGACTTACTGGCTTTCTCTGATTAGGCATGTTATTTTCTTAAAATGCAGACAGCATGCTAAAATAAAAAAATAATATAAATGTCATTACTATCACAATGAAACATATTATTTATAATATTTGTAAAGAAAAATATTACTTGCAAATTTTAAAAATATAATCCCTATTGGCATAGCATGGGATCTCTAATATTCTTTGGAAGCTTTCACTATTTTAATAACTGCAACCATTTTTCAAATAAAATCTTACATTGGAGTCACTATATATAAAACAGACAGGGGGTTATCTATTCATTTAAGTTTTTTACATGCATCAGTTAATCAATTTAGAAAAATTTGGTTATTTGATGAATACACAAAAAATTAATTAATGGATTGCAGATGATGGTTGCAGCCTTATTATTGATTTTAGCATCCACTCTACTTCTGGATTTTTTATCTGGTTGGACAGGATTGGCAAAATCCTAATTACTGCTTTGCAAACGGTAACCAGGGCCTCTGCTCAGAGTTGTGCAGACTATGTGCTGCTCAACCCCAGGGGGCTCTGGGGCGGCCCTGCGTATCAGCTAGCACCAACTGTTGTCCAGGTTTGTTTGTGTCTTTCTTTTGTTTTCAATAGATCCATTCTCAATTTCAGCCTATTTTTCAATTAGACTAATCCCAACATTTGAAAATAGAATCATAGACTGTCAGACCTGCTCACAGTCTTTAACTGGAAAGTGTAAAGTCAAAATAAAACTAAATTTAGTATGTCAGACAATGTAAATAAGTGTTGGTGAGTAGAGAAATATATATGATATGTGTGATGTGATGCAGTAGGATTTGATATAATACTTACGGGTATAGAATAATTTGAGATAATCCATAATGCTGCTCTTGACACACTAAGAATCCTGGGTCCTTAGTTCTTACTCCTTGAATGAAATTCAGTCACAACCAGCAGGAATGGTGGCAGGGGGGCAGTGGGGTGGCAGGTTCTGCTCACCCTGCTGGTTGCTCCCTGGAGCTGATGGCCTTCTACTCCACTCTGCCTGTAGAACTCTTGGCACTGACCCCATCACACCCTCTCTGCCTACCTGTTTCAGTCACACTAGAATTGTGTGACTGAAACTCACAGGTCACACATTCCCTAATGGGACCCATCTTCCATCCTCTACCAGTACCCCAAACTTCCCCCAGAGCCCTCAAAGACTCATGGTTCTATGTAAACAAAATGCATTGCCAGCCAACGCTTCTCTCAAGGCCCCTCCACCTTATATATTTTTATTTTTATTTAAATTTTAGTTAGCGTACAATGCAATATTGGTTTCAGGAGTAGAATTCAGTGATTCATTCCTTACATACAACACCAGTGCTCATCACAACAAGTGCCCTCCTTAGTTAGTACCCATGACCCATCATACCTACCTCCATCCATCAGCCCTCATTTTGTTCTCTATCATTGAGAGTCTCCTGTGGTTTGTTTCCCTCTTTTTTTCCCCTTTCCCATATGTTCATCTGTTTTGTTTCTTAAATTCCACACATGAGTAAAATCATATGGTGTTTGTCTTTCTCTGGTTGACTTACTTCACTTAGAATAATACATTCTAGCTCTATCCATGTTGTTGCAAATGGCAAGATTTCATTCTTTTGATGACTGAGTAACAATCCATTGTGTGTGTGTGTGTGTGTGTGTGTGTGTGTGTATATATATATATATATATATATATATATATACACCAAATCTTCTTTATCCATTTATCAGCTGATGGACATTTGGGCTCTCCCCATAGTTCGGTTATTGTGGATAATGGTGCCATTAACATTGGGGTGCATGTACCCCTTCAAATCTGTATTTTTGTATCCTTTGAGTAAATACCTAGTAGTGCAATTGCTGGATCATAGAGTAGTTCTATTTTTAGTTTTTTGAGGAACCTCTGTTCTCCAGAGTGGCTACATCAGTTTGCATTCCCACCAGGAGTGCAAGAAGGTTCTCCTTTCTCTGCATCCTTGCCAACACCTGCTGTCATTTCTTATGTTGTTAATTTTAGCCATTCTAACAGATGTGAGGTGGTATCTCACTGAGGTTTTGATTTGTATTTCCCTGCTGATGAGTGATGTTGAGCATCTTTTCATGTGTCTGTAGCTTTCTGGACGTCTTCTTTGGGAAAATGTCTTCTGCCCATTTTTTAAGTTTATTTATTTATTTTTAGAGAGAGAGAGACAGACAGACAGACAGAGAGAGAGAGAGAGAGAGAACTATCAGGGGAGGGCCAGAAATGATTTGTTCTTTTTTGCTGTTCTGACTGGCATGAGGTGGTATCTTAGTGTGGTTTTGATTTGTATTTCCCTGATGATGAGTGATGCTGAGCATTGTTTCATGTGTCTGTTGGCCATCTGGATGGCTTCTTTGGAGAAGTGTCTGTTCATGTCTTCTGCCCATTTGTTCACTGGATTATTTGTTTCTCGGGTGTAGAGTTTGGTGAGTTCCTTATAGATTTTGGATACTAGCCCGTTATCTGATTTGCAACTATTTTTTCCCAATCTGTCGGTTGCCTATTAGTTTTATTGATTGTTTCCTTTGCCGTGCAGAAACTTTTTATCTTGATGAGGTTCCAATAGTTCATTTTTGCTCTTGATTCTCTTGCCTTTGGAGATGGGTTGAGTAAGAAATTGCTGCGGCTGATGTCAAGGAGGCTGTTTCCTGCTTTCTTCTCTAGGGTTTTGAGGGTTTCCTGTCTCACATTCAGGTCCTTCATCCCTTTAAGTTTATTTTTGTGTATGGTGTAAGAAAGTGGTCCACTTTCATTCTTCTGCATGTTGCTGTCCAGTTCTCCCAGCACCATCTGTTAAAGAGACTGTCATTTTTCCATTGGATAATCTTTCCTGCTTTGTCAAAGATTAACTGGCCTTACATTTGTGGGTCCAGTTCCTGGCTCTCTATTCTATTCCATTGGTCTATGTGTCTGTTTTTGTGCCAGTATCATACTGTCTTGATGATGACAGCTTTGTAGTAGGGGCTAAAGTCTGGGATTGTGATGCCTCCTGTTTGGGTTTTCTTCTTCAATATTACTTTGGCTATTTGAGGTTTTTTGTGGTTCCATACGAATTTTAGGATAGTTTGTTCCAGCTTTGAGAAGAATGCTGGTGCAATTTTAATTGATATTGCATTGAATGTGTAGATTGCTTTGGGTAAGAATGACATTTTAGCGATGTTTATTCTTCTGATCCATAAGCATGGAATGCTTTTCCATTTCTTTGTGTCTTCTTCAATTTCTTTCATAAGTTTTCTATAGTTTTCATCGTACAGGTCTTTTAGGTCTTTGGTTAGGTTTATTCCTAGGTATTTTATGGTTTTTCGTGCAATTGTGAATGGGATCAGTTTCTTGATTTCTCTTTCTGTTGCTTCATTATTGGTGTATA